>CM039598.1:53677398-53939559 GCA_022457205.1 Saccharum spontaneum | reverse complement strand
AAACAATACTTAGGAAGTAGGGAACACAAAGGCATGAATGCATGCGCATTCTCATCAAGGACTGCAATTAGCAACGTCGCCTAAAAAGCAGGAGGCACTGCATGCATTGAAACACCCTAGCTTAGCCAGGCGCTCGCATTCTGCCTGCGTCAACGGTGGACAAACATCGACACCTGAGGGAGTGCCCGTGCACAAACTCTCAGCAAAGCTCTGGCAAGCGGTATCACAATGGGTGGCAGGACAAGCACCCATTACTGGCTTGGGCGCCATGGGCAGCAGGACCAGCAGGATGCAGGCAGTTACAGTGGCAATCCTAAGCGTGGCGGCGGCACCCGAAGCCATGGATGTTGCTGGTTAGTTGCTAGCTTGCTAGAGGGCACAAGGGCGAGCGAGGTTGCTAGAGCACGAGAACTCAGATGCACCTAGGGGCCAGGGAGGGATATGCTAGCTGATCCGATCGATCGATGCATCTAAGCTTTGGCGGGCGAAGCAATTTGTAGGCAGCAAAGTGCTTTTATTTATTTATATATTACTAGCGCCTGCAGTATATAGCACGCGCTAGCCAGCTGGAAAGCAAGCATATGACTGGGCTACTCATATGTGATTATGCATGTGTAGCATTGACAAAGTTTGTTATTAATAAACTCGCCGCTAACTTCTGATTCTCTTTTGTTATGTGAACAGTATCCTAATCTTACTAGACCACCATCCAAAGAATTGTAAACTTTAATGTTCTAGCTTTGTTCTAAGTCAAACTATCATATAATTGTTTTGCTACGGAATACATTTTCACGGTACACCTTCTTGGTATCACAACTATTATTAATACTTCTATCTGTAAATGTAGCCAATCTTAAAAGGTTTATTTTGTACTGACCTTTTGGTTCAGGCAGGTATTTCACCCTCCTGAACAAATCATTTTTGACTGCCTCTACAGAGGAATTCTGTAGTAGAATTGCTGAGGGCCTCTTGGTACAGCCTACAGACATTGCAACTTGATTATTTGATCAATATATACCAGGTTTCTAACTTGCCGACATGGTTTGATGAATCCAAGGCCTAGAACAGACAAAGGAAGCATATGACTGGGCTACTTATATGTGATTATGCATGTGTAGCATTGACCATGTTTTTTTATTAATAAACTCACCGCTAGCTTCTGATTCTCTTTCGTTATCCGATCCAAACTATATCATGATCTCTTCCTTCCATCTCTCTCTCTCTCTCTCTCTATATATATATATATATATATATATATATATATATATAGCTGAAGTGTTGCCCTCGCCCACTCCTACAGTTGTACTATCGCTTCATCCCAAGAATTGTTTAGTGTTCTAGCTTTGTTCTAAGTAAAACTATCATATATTTATTTCACTACGGAATACATTTTCACGGTACACCTTCTTCGTATCACAACTATTATCAATACTTCTGTCTGTAAATGTATCTTAAAAGGTTTATTTTGTACTGACCTTTTGGTTCAGGCGGGTACTTCATCCTCCTGAACAAATCATTTTTGACCGCCTCTACAAAGGAATTCTGTAGTAGAATTGCTTGAGGACCACTTGCTACAGCCTACAGACCTTGCAACTTGATTATTTGATCAATATATATCAGGTTTCCAACTTGGCGACATGGTTTGATGGATCCGACACTACCGGAAACAGCATCTTTGCCGAGTGTCATATGCTTTGCCGAGTGCCAAATATCGGGCACTCGGCAAAGAGGCTCTTTGCCGAGTGCCGCTCTCGGCAAAGTAAGACACTCGGCAAAGATCGCTTTGCCGAGTGCCCGGCACTCGGCAAAGAAATACACTCGGCAAAGAAAGTCTTTGCCGAGTGTCCAGCTCTTGGCAAAGATTTACACTCGGCAAAGACGTACTCACAAACGGTGAGCCCGAACGGTGATCCTTTTCCGAGTGTCTGCTGTTAGGCACTCGGCAAAGTTTTTTTTAGTACTTTGCCGAGTGCCAGAAATCTGACACTCGGCAAAGAATTTCTTTGCCGAGTGTTAGAATCTTGGCACTTGGCAAAGAATTTAATTTTTTTTCTTTTTGCACCCAAATTTTTTGTGAAGCCCTACTATAGTATTAGGAGCTAGATTTTAAAATTTGGTACATTTTTATGTTTTTTGCTGCACTTAGTTAATTTGTATCATTTACTTGAATTTTTTCGTAAAAAGCAAATTTGAACTGCAGGTGCATGGAATAATGGAATTTAGCCATTCAAAAAATGATATTCATGCTTTTGAGTGTATTATGAGGCGCTATCAAGGAACACACCCGAAATTTCGAACATCATGTTCACGAAAACATGGGCACCGACTTGCGGGCGATTTGTTTTTAAATTCT
Source organism: Saccharum spontaneum (assembly GCA_022457205.1). Taxonomy (NCBI): domain Eukaryota; kingdom Viridiplantae; phylum Streptophyta; class Magnoliopsida; order Poales; family Poaceae; genus Saccharum; species Saccharum spontaneum. The sequence goes on along the minus strand of CM039598.1, from coordinate 53,937,206 downwards.
ATTAAATACAAACGAAGTCCGAAAATCACAAAAATTACCAAGATGTCATGATATCGCATGTAGATGCTATGATAAAAAATTAAGAATGTTTCGAGGAAGTTGTGACGTACGTTGCTTAAAACACAGACATCTCCACATGTGTTATGACAATATCACATGTGGTTTGTCTGGGTTTCGAGCAACGTACGTCACAACTTCCTCGAAACATTCTTAATTTTTTATCATAGCCTCTACATGTGATATCATGACATCTTGGTAATTTTTGTGATTTTCGGACTTCGTTTGTATTTAATAGAATTTAAAAACAAATCGCCCGCAAGTCGGTGCCATGTTTCGTGAACATGATGTTCGAAATTTCGGATGTGTTCCTAGATAGCGCCTCATAATACACTCAAAAGCATGAATATCATTTTTTGAATGGCTAAATTCCATTATTTCATGCACCTGCAGTTCAAATTTGCTTTTTACGAAAAAATTCAAGTAAATGGTACAAATTAACTAAGTGCAGCAAAAAAACATAAAAAATATATCAAAATTTAAAATGTAGCTCCTAATATTATAGTAGGGCTGCAAAAAAAATTTAGGTGCAAAAAAATTCTTTGCCGAGTGCCAGCATCCTGGCACTCGACAAAGAAATGCTTTGCCGAGTGCCAGGATGCTAGCACTCGGCAAATATTTTATTAAAAAAAATAAAATGCTAACAATTCTTTGCCGAGTGCCAAGTCGTGGGCATTCGGCAAAGTAATTTTTAAAAAATTTTGGTGCAAAAAAAAATTAAATTCTTTGCCGAGTGCCAGATCGCCGGCACTTGGCAAAGAATTGTTTTAAAAAATAAAAACTTTGCCGAATGCCAGCGATCTGGCACTCGGCAAAGAAATTAAAAAAAATAAAATGCTGAAAATTCTTTGTCGAGTGTCAAGTCACGGACACTCGGCAAAGTAATTTAAAAAAAAATTTGGTCCAAAAAAAATAAATTCTTTGTCGAGTGCCAGATCGTGGGCACTCGGCAAAGATATTTTTTTAAAAAAAATTAAAAACTTTGCCGAGTGCCGGCGATCTGGCACTCGGCAAAGATATTTTTTAAAAAAAATTAAAAACTTTGCCGAGTGTCGGCGATCTGGCACTCGGCAAAGAATTTTTTTTAAAAAAAAGGCTTTGCCGAGTGCCAGATCACCGGCACTCGGCAAAGCATTTTTTTAAAATAAAATAAAATATTTGCCGAGTGCCGAATCGCGGGCACTCTACAAAGCACGGATATAACCCGCGAGCCCGACATCTCAGCCGCGCCCAACGTCCAACGCCTCCGCGCCGCCCGGCCGCCCCACGCGCCCGCGCCCGCGCCCGCCGCGTCGGCCAGACCCGCCCCGCGCCGCGCCCGCCCGCCCGACCTGCCCCGCGCCGCGCCCGCTCGGCATTCCCGCGCCGCGCCCGCCCGCCCGACCCGCCCCGCGCCGCGCCCGACCCGCCTCGCACACGCGCCCGCCCGCCGAGCCGCGCCCGCGCCCGCCGCACCGGCCGCCCGCGCCGCTCGCCCTGCACGGCCGCGCCTCCGCGCGACAGCGCCGCCGTGCCGCCGCACCGCCGACGAGCACACACTAGGTTCGTTCATTCCTTTTCTATGCAGTTCATGTAATGTGTGAAATAGTCATGTCAGTAGTAATTGTTGTTGTATGTGTTGTTGTTGTATGTGGTTTTCGGACATTGAGCCGTTGTATGTGGATATCGGCCATCGAGCCGTTGTATGTGGATGTCGGCCATCGAGCTGTCATATGTGAATTTCGGTCATCGTGCCGTTGTTTTTTGCAGGTATTCGAAACCTCCCCGTGCAGGGGAGGTTCTACCAAAATTTTTAATTAACAGTATTATTTTTCTTTCTTTTTTTGCAGAGAAGAGCTCGTTGAAGCGGAGTCGGAGTACATCGATCGTCTTCCTCGGTGTTGCGGGTCTGCCTGCACCGCGTCACCTCGCCACTACACCGACTCACCACGGCTCCGCTATCCTGACTCCACCGGTACCCTAGGTATAACCTCTTTCCTTATCATAGTCGTAGCTCGCGTAACTCGGTTAGGCGTCTCCCGTTCGAAAGAGATACAGTTATTGGTATGCAGATCTTTGTATATCTATGACCGTATCTATTTCGGATTGTCCACGTATTTTGGACAGCCCGTGGATGCGTAGATGAGTTAGTTTCCTTGGTCTGCTCCGATTCGAGATAGGGTTTTGGCATCATCTCCCTGTTGTTCTCCGGATACACACTCTCCCTGCTAGGACGTGTATCGGGAGAACAGTGGGGAGGTGCTGCCGAAATTCTGTCTCCGATAGGAGTAGAGCATGGAAAGTAACCTCATCTACGCATCTGCGGGTGGGATTAGGACCTATCCTCACCTATTAGATAGTACGAACGACATGTAGCTGCAATTGATGGTTACTTTGCTCGCTGGTATATATGTTAGAGGATGGATGACCGTGAGTGGATGTACACGGGTCACTCAAGTCAGAGTGATTTCACCACTGAATGGATGATGAAGACAATGATTTCTTGGAACTAGCATTTGGCGAGTCTGCTAAAGGAGCGTTTCTAGTTTTGTGTCCCTACAAGAGATGTGCAAATAGAAAAAGGAAAAATAAGGTGGATATGGGTAAACATCTTTTGAAGAATGGATTTACGCCGGACTATACTCGGTGGGTCCACCATGGTGAAGCCCATCGTCTAAGAGAGGAGGTGGTGAGACCCCGCGTTGAGGATTTTGATCCTGCTGTCGGGGTAGCAGATATGTTAGATGACTTTCATGAAGGACAGTACACTAAAGGACGTACGGAGGAGGAGATGGAGGAAACGGCAAAGGCGTTTTATGACATGATGTCTTCAGCACAGAAACCCCTTCACGACCAGACAACAATTTCTCAACTGGATGCCATTGGATGTTTAATGGGGTTCAAGTCTGAGTGTAGCATGAGTCGAGAACACTTTGATAGTATGTTGATCGTGATTGGCAGCCTGCTTCCGGATGGCCACATTCTGCCAAAGAGCATGTACGAGTCACAGAAACTCGTTCGTGCACTCAAGATGCCATATGATCATATACATGTTTGTCCGAAGGGGTGCGTCCTATTTAGAAAAGAACACAAGGATGCAAATTACTGTCCAAAGTGTAAATCATCCAGGTACCTAGAGGTAGACTCTGGTGATAGCCAGAAGAGGCAGCTTACGATCCCAGTGAAGATCCTACGGTACCTCCCGTTCGTACCGAGGATCCAATGGCTATACATGACCGAGGAATCCACGAAACAGATGACATGGCACAAAAAGGGAAAACGATACAATGCTGACAAACTGGTACATCCATCTGATGGTGAAGCATGGACCCGCTTTGATTGCATTTATCGTGAGAAAGCAGATGAGGCTCGTAATGTACGTGTTGCGCTGGCAACAGATGGGTTCAATCCTTATGGATTGATGGCTGCCCCATACACATGTTGGCCCGTGTTCATTATCCCCCTCAATCTCCCCCCCCCCCGGCGTATGCTTTCAAAGACAAAATATATTCTTGTCATTGATAATTCCTGGACACCCAGGGAGAAATATGGGTGTGTACATGGAGCCTGTGATTGATGAATTGGTCAGTGCTTGGGAGGAAGGCGTATGGACATACGACCGAGCTACAAAGACAAGCTTCAAAATGTGCGTTTGGTACCACTACTCTCTGCATGACTTCCTGGCCTATGGGATATTCTGCGCCTGGTGTGTTCATGGGAAGTTTCCATGTCCAATATGCAAGGAACGTCTGAGGTTCATTAGGTTACAAAAGGGTGGCAAGTATTCGTCGTTCGACAAACATCGTCAATTCCTCCCTCTTGACCATCCATTCAGACAAGACATCAAGAACTTTATGAAAGGTGTCATAGTGAAAGACCCTCCACAGCAAATGATGACTAGTGCCGAGATTCATGCTCAGATAGATGCTCTCGTGCCCAATCAAGAAGGTGGTGGTTTTGTGGGGTATGGTGAGGAACACATGTGGACTCATAAGTCGGGGTTGACGAGGCTCCCCTATTTTGATGACCTCCTTCTCCCACATAACATTGATGTAATGCACACTGAAAAGAATGTCACTGAGGCACTTTGGGGAACCATCATGGAAACTGAAAAGTCAAAAGACAACCCTAAGGCTAGAGTGGACTTGGCAACGTTATGCGATAGACCAAAACAAGAGATGCAGCCTCCTAGAGCCGGCAAGACATGGAAAAGGCCTAAGACCGATTTCGTCTTGGCTAGGAAATACAGGAGGGAAGTACTTGAATGGATGCAGACGCTAATGTTTCCTGATGGGTATGCAGCGAATCTGAGGAGGGGAGTGAACTTATCTACTCTGCGAGTCAACGGGATGAAGAGTCATGACTACCACATATGGCTTGAGCGGCTTCTTCCGGCAATGGTTCGAGGCTATGTCCCTGAGCATGTGTGGCTAGCGCTGGCAGAGTTAAGCTACTTCTTCCGCCAGCTTTGTGCTAAGGAGTTATCTCAGACCATGATTGATGACTTGGAAAACGAGGCACCTGTGTTGCTCTGTAAGTTGGAGACGATCTTCCCACCCGGCTTCTTCAATCCGATGCAGCATTTGATATTGCACCTCCCGTATGAGGCACGAATGGGGGGGCCGTGCAGGCCCGTTGGTGCTATCCAATCGAGAGATGTCTAAAGACTCTTCGCAAAAAATATAGAAATAAAGGGAAAATTGAGGCTTCTATTGCAGAGGCATACATTCTGGAGGAGGTGTCAAACTTCACAAAGAAATACTACGCCGAGAACCTTCCAAGCGTGCATAATCCACCCCCTCGTTACAATGCTGGTGAAAATGAATCGAACCTCAGCCTTTTCCAAGGGCAACTCAGAAGCGCAAGTGCATCAACCACTAAGACCTTGACACATAAAGAGTGGCGCTGCATCATGATATATGTGTTGAACAACCTTGACGAGGTGGCGCCATACATTGGGTAAGTTCTCAACAAACTTGTTTCAATACGCCATCATTGTTCCTCATCCAACCCCTTATTTTACGTTGGTACAGGGAATTTATTCATCACTTCTGGAATCAATCAAGGGATCCTAGCCCGCAGGAAGCTGATACCCTTCTTTCAAAGGGTGCGGGACCAGGGAGGCCCGATTTTATTTCTTGGTTCAAAAACAAGGTACTTTGGAATGTAGCTCATACTTAGTTCGACCTTCCAAGTTGCTCGTACGTTGAAATAATATAATGATCTATCCTGCTTGAGCTTGCAGGCCCAAATCGATGCGTCTATCAGTGGTGAGCTGAGACAGATTGCAAACGGCTGTGCCTATAGGGTCAAGTCATTTACCGGTTATGATGTGAATGGATATCGCTTTCACACAGCAAGCTACGAGCAAAGTCGGCCCAACCGAAGAACCACAAATAGCGGAGTTTTTACCCCCGGCACTGATGGCCTCGACTATTATGGAAGAATTGAAGGAATATACGAACTTTCATTTGTAAATGCCATCGGTTGCAAACCTCTTAGTCCTATCATATTCAAATGCCATTTTGGTTTGATCCTGGAGTAACGAGACGGACCCCTCATCTTGGGCTAGTCAAAATTTGACATGATTCTGTCTATCCAGGAGATGATGTATATATTGTGGCTCAACAGGCCACGCAGGTTTATTATACCTTATACGCATGCCAAACCAAAGAGCATCTTAAGGGTTGGTCTATTGTGCACAAGGTATCGCCACACGGTAAACTACCTGTCCCAAATGATGAAGATTACAACTTCAACACAAACACATATGACGGGGAGTTCTATCAAGAAGAGGGGCTACAAGGGAGGTTTGAGATAGACTTAACCGAAGCGATAGGAATGGATGTAGACGATGATTGGGTTGATGACGAGGACAATGGAGATGACGTGCAAGATGTGAAGGACTTACAAATGCTTGAGCGATTATGTTTAGGCAATGACAATGAAGACAACATTCCTCCTTCGGATAGTGTTGATTATTTCGACATGGTTGATAGTGATGATGAGACTTATGATCCAGCTAATCCCGATCATGCAGATTATTTCTAATACATGTAATACAATGTTATTTTGTAATTATGTTTTGTTTATTTTGCATCTATTTCTAATTACTTCTTGTTTATTCTTTCTAATTTCTAATTAGCTCATTTTTATTCTTTCTAATTGCAGGTGTTTGAACAAAGATGGTGGGCAGCCGTCAAAGGAACGTGTTCTCGATTTACCGAAGGACACGCCCTATTCCAGCTGCAGAAGAGGAGCCATCGGACAGGAGAAGGAGCAGCAGCAGGAGGCAGGCTCGTCCTCCCACGTCGGTGGAGGACGAGGTGGAGGAGGAGGTGGAGGTCGGGGACGGAGACGGAGATGGGGACGAGGAGGAGCAGGCTCGGCAGACAGACGAGGAGGGGGGTGGGGACTCGGACGACGAGGAGGAGGCGGTAGGTACGGGTTCGGCTTCCTCTAGTTCGTCGAGTGTCTACTTGCGAGGTCCCGCGAGCCTCCCTCCTCCGCCGGCAACTCATCGACGCCCGGTGATTCGTCCCGAAGGGCAAAAGTAAGTCTATTAATATGTTATCAATACTTTTTCATTTGATATGTTAAAAATTAAAGTAGAAACTAATATTTTATTCTTAATCAATTATGCAGGAACTGGACCATTGTGTCGGGTGGAGGTATCGCACGCCATGTCAATGGCATCCTGGGTCTTTTGTGCAGGACCCACTATCCTGGTCTAGTTGACTACGCTGGAAAGAGGGAGCCAGCCTACACCTTCGACCACTATGCCAACGCCCCCGACGCGGAGGCTGAGAACAAGATGGTGCGGGTGAAGTGAGACTTTTGGGTGAGTCTTCATCGCATCACATTCATTATATTTTTCTTGAAATAATGAATGGATACATCGTGTCTATATGCAGCTTTATTACAGATGCGAGGAGGGATTTGAGGCTAGGGCAGAGGTGGTGCTTACCAAAGCCTGTAAAAAGCTTGTCGTGGACATCTATTATGAGGCGCGCGTCCAGGCTGTCGTCACTTACTACAGGTCGATCCTTGGAGAGGATGTTAAGAAGCCACAAGCAAGAAGCATGACGCTGACCCGAGACCAGTACATACAGGTGGATAAAGAACATTAATATTGATTCCTTTTGACATTAAGTACTCTTAATTTGTTCATCTTATATGTCAAATACTTGATGACGTGCAGATGTGTCCCTGGTGGTGCGCCGCGTATCCCGAGTGCTTGGAAATGATAGTGGACAGGTGGTGCGGCACCGAGTGGACCGAAGCGCACAACGTTGCCCGAGAGAGGTGATTGTTGATGCCAGGTGTACCGCACCATCAAGGCAGCCGTAACCTCGCCGCATACAGACAAGCATGGGTACTCGAATTCATTTCTCTATTCTAACGCTCAATTTTGCCTGATTTCTAATTATCTTGCTGTCTTTCTCGTAGTCGGCGTCACATGCGGGCCAGGAGTGCACCACATTCATGGCATATGCTATGGCCCACAAGGGCAAGGCGACATCCGACATCTCCTACAACCCGGAGGACCCGCCCGAGGCGTACAGCAACCCGTCCGTCTACACCCGCATCAATGAGTACACATCGGCGGCAAGGGCTCTCCATGGAGACGACTACGACCCGAGCTCCTAGGACTTTGATTCAAAGGTCATCATGAGGATTGGAGGAGGCAAGAAGCATGGGCGGTACTATCTTGGCGACGGCGTCATCGACGCTACCTCTACTCCCTCCCTCTCCCAAATCCGAGCACGGAGCATGGACGCAAGCATTCCCATACGTCCATGGCCAGAGACTTCACAGCAGCGGATTTTATCACTCCAGGTGATTCCTGTTTTATTCGTCATACATTGATATTTACATATCTTAGCTTTGCATTGTTTAAACATTGTGGTGAAATATTGCAGACCCAGATTGAGCAATTGGAGGCCCTGCGGGAGGCCGATCGCTAGAGGATGGAGGCTATGGAGGCCCAGCGCATTACGATGGAGCAGAGGCAGCAACAGCAGATGGCGGAAGTTCTCCAGTACATGCAAGCTCTTGGGCAAAAGACGGGTGTAGCTCCGCCAACTTCGCTATTCGTTACACCGCCACCTCCACCTTTAGGGCATGCTACTCCTGTAAGTATGAATATGATTGTTTAAGTTTGTATGTTCATGCTTAGGGCCAAACCGTAACACTACTTGTAGCCTAGTGGATTATTGTCTCACACATGCAATGTCTTCTCCTTTGTGCAGCCTCAATCGGTGGGTTCGAATAATCCACCTCTCGGGCCCTCGAATGATCCAGTTCATGGTACACCACAATCTCAGTGGGGAGCTTGGGGATCTGGGTAGTTGTCTTTCTAGTTGTTATTCACTTGGTGATGGACTTGTGATGCACTAGTGTTAGTTATTTGGACTTGTGATGCACTAGTGTTAGCTATTTGGACTTACGATGCACTTATGTTATATATGTTGTAATGCATCTGATCTATATGAGATATTTATGATGTATGTGAGATATATGTGATGAATTTGATATATATGTGAAATATTATTTTTGTCGCGATGGAATGTAAAAATTCAAAAATATGGGGCGGTTATGGTCACTTTGCCGAGTGTAACTCTCGGCAAAGGAAGCCTTTGCCGAGTGCAATCACAAAAACCCTCGGCAAAGCTGGGAAAAGCAAGCCACTTTTGGCAAATTTCCCAGCTTTGCCGAGTGCCAGGGAAGAGGGCACTCGGCAACGAATTTTTTTAAAAAAAAATTTGCTTTGCCTAGTGCCACGCAGAGGGCACTCGGCAAAGAATTTTTAAATTTTTTTTTGCTTTGCCGAGTGCCAAGCAGAGGGCACTCGGCAAAGAATTTTCAAAAAAAAAAATTTTGCCGAGTGCCACTCAGAGGGCACTCAGCAAAGAATTTAAAAATAAAATTCTTTGTCGAGTGCCCAGCTGTGGGACACTCGGCAAAGAATTTTGGAAAAAAAAAAATTTGCCGAGTGCCCAGCTGTGGGACACTCGGAGTGCCCAAATGTGGGACACTCGGCAAAACACCCGTTAACGTTATCTCCCCCGTCACGTTAACTTTTCTTTGCCGAGTGCTGTCGTGGCACTCGACAAAGCCTTTGCCGAGTGCCCGACAAAAAACACTCGGCAAAGAGGTGTTTGCCGACGAATTTTTTGCCGTGTACTCTTTGCCGAGTGCGATACTCGGCAAAGCCTTTGCCGAGTGTATTTATGGCTTTGCCGAGTGTCCTGGACACTCGGCAAAGCGCCTGATTCCCGTAGTGTGAGGCCTAGAACAGACAAAGCAAGCATATGACTGGGCTACTCATATGTGATTATGCATGTGTAGCATTGACCATTTTTGTTATTAATAAACTCGCTGCTAGCTTCTGATTCTCTTTCGTTATCAGAGGCCTAGAACAGACAAAGGAAGCATATGACTGGGCTACTTATATGTGATTATGCATGTGTAGCATTGACCATGTTTTTTATTAATAAACTCACCGCTAGCTTCTGATTCTCTTTCGTTATCCGAACTGTATCATGATCTCTTCCTTCCATCTCTCTCTCTATATATATATATACCCTCGCCCACTCCTACAGTTGTACTATCGCTTCATCCCAAGAATTGTTTAGTGTTCTAGCTTTGTTCTAAGTAAAACTATCATATATTTATTTCACTACGGAATACATTTTCACGGTACACCTTCTTCGTATCACAACTATTATCAATACTTCTGTCTGTAAATGTAGCCAATCTTAAAAGGTTTATTTTGTACTGACCTTTTGGTTCAGGCGGGTACTTCACCCTCCTGAACAAATCATTTTTTACCGCCTCTACAAAGGAATTCTGTAGTAGAATTGCTTGAGGGCCTCTTGGTACAGCCTACAGACATTGCAACTTATTATTTGATCAATATATACCAGGTTTCTAACTTGCCGACATGGTTTGATGAATCCAAGGCCTAGAACAGACAAAGGAAGCATATGACTGGGCTACTTATATGTGATTATGCATTTGTAGCATTGACCATGTTTTTTATTAATAAACTCACCGCTAGCTTCTGATTCTCTTTCGTTATCCGATCCAAACTGTATCATGATCTCTTCCTTCCCTCTCTCTCTCTCTCTCTCTCTCTCTCTCTCTCTCTCTCTATATATATATATATATATATATATATATATATATATATATATATATATATATATATATATATATATATATATATATATATATATATATAGCTGAAGTGTTGCCCTCGACCACTCCTACAGTTGCACTATCGCTTCATCCCAAGAATTGTTTAGTGTTCTAGCTTTGTTCTAAGTAAAACTATCATATATTTATTTCACTACGGAATACATTTTCACGGTACACCTTCTTCGTATCACAACTATTATCAATACTTCTGTCTGTAAATGTAGCCAATCTTAGAAGGTTTATTTTGTACTGACCTTTTGGTTCAGGCGGGTATTTCACCCTCATGAACAAATCATTTTTGACCGCCTCTACAAAGGAATTCTGTAGTAGAATTGCTTGAGGGTCACTTGCTACAGCCTACAGACCTTGCAACTTGATTGTTTGATCAATATATATACCAGGTTTCCAACTTGGCGACATGGTTTCATGGATCCGAGGCCTAGAACAGACAAAGCAAGCATATGACTGGGCTACTCATATGTGATTATGCATGTGTAGCATTGACCATTTTTGTTATTAATAAACTCGCCGCTAGCTTCTCGTTACGTGTGAATAGTAACCTGATCCTTTCCTTCCCTGTTTTAAAATATATATGTAGCTGTAGTGTTGCCCTTGCCCACTCCTACAGTTGTACCGTACCACCATCCCAAGAATTGTAAATTTTAATGTTCTAGCTTTGTTCTAAGTCAAACTATGATATATCTGACCAATCTTAAATGAGAAGTCTCCATGATTTGAGATGCCTGATATATTTTCATGGTACACCTACTTGGTATCATAATTATTATTAATACTTCTATCTGAAAATCTCCACTGACGTAGTCTCCATGATTTGAGATGCCTGATTGAAATTGGGTCGATTGGCCTCCTTCTAAAGTATGGACCAAAACTGCATCAAATAGGTCACCCTGAAAATAACCTGTAAATAAGAGTGTAAAGCTTTTTATCAACATCAGTGTCATTTCTGGTCAACCCGTTTGATATATTCTTCCCATGTCTCAGAAAGACCCGAAAACTGGTGAAGAGCCAAATGATTTGAATCTTTGGGCGAGTACTCACATGAAGAATGGTGAATGGTCAAACAATGCTTCAAAGCAAGTCTAACTGAGTAAATCACAGAGTTCAATTGTCATAGTGTGGTTGAAAATAATGTTAAATCATTCACATACGAATTATACTAACTTCAGTTATGCCATTTGATTTTGGATAATGCATGTACCAAAATTATGGAGAGAGAATTACAATCCGACACATAGACCCTTACAACATAAGAGGAGAACGTTCTTTTCCAGTTAATGTACAAGGAAACCACCGTAAGCAAAACAACTAGGCTGCATGGTCAAGGGTACTAGTCGAAATATCCAACAAGAACTCATATGATGAATTCCCAATTCCTTGAACAAATCATTCTTGACTGCCTGTACAAAGGAATTCTGTAGTAATTTTGCTTGAGGGCCACCTGCTACAGCTACAGACTTTGCAACTTGATTATTTGATCAATACCAGGTTTGCATCTTGCGACATGGTTTGATGGATCCGAGGCCTAGAACGGACAAAACCATGGAGGTAACACCAAAAACAATTGGCCAACTGATTCACATGACGTACCAAATATTGATCCAAGAAACATATAGTATCTGTTTATCGAGGGCAACACATCAAGCTACTAGTAGTTAATTAGATGCGTAATAATTTGGTGTATGCCACTGACAAGATGAATGTCAACATCTGTCGGTATTTGCCATTTCCCTGTCGGGTTTACACCGATAGGTAAATCTTGGTTTCCAGTAGTGTGATGCGATATGTCAACCTTATAATCATCCGGTCCTGAAATTGTCAGTACAAGTTATCATTATGGATTCAAAAATTGTACTGGACACATTCTATATAAGGCGCATGTGCTCAAGGTTGGTTAAAACGACAACCATATTATCTGGAGAAACTCTTCAATTGCACTTCAGTGTCTTGATAACACGAACTTGATGGTGCAGTCCAATATTCCATTTGGCACATTTTTTGAGGTCAACACCCACCTCTGTCTATACCTCTCTATAAATTATCGATTTCTAGAGATGGGTGTCCCGCTGTTCCTAGAAATTGAGTTCTAGTGGCAGGCCACCATTCAGATTGCCACCAGAAATTGACATTTATGTTTTAGCGTGGTGGCATCGAGAGAAAGCAAATGAATCGAACTGTGTATTCCATTGATTGATCTCGATATTTATACAGGAAGAATGGATGCCATGGGAGTCGAAGACGTCCGTTCTGGGAACGCGGTTACGCGGCCGCAACGGATATCCCTCCCGGCGAAGTCGGTTCCAACACTACGTCGGTTCCTATCGATGGAGTAGTCCGTACGGAAGACAACCGTAGTTACAGGGAGATTACATTGATCGTTGGATTAGATCTAAGGTTCAGGCTGTAATACACATCACTAATCCTTGTGGATGAGATCCTCTAATCCTATTGGTCCATCTCCATATGCCACGGATTGCTTCTTAACACTCCCCTTGATCGCATCCAGTCTTGAGATCAATTTATATCTTCAGAGCCTCCAAAAACCTTGTAGGAAAAATTGAGGTACTACTTGTTGTTTGATATGTCATTAAACTCCTCAAAAACCCAGTGGGAAAAATTAGGAGAAATGATATGACATATTTTAGATTTATTGCCCATTGTGAACTTATATGGGAAAACCTTATAGGAGGAAAAACCCATAACTTAGTTTAGGACAATATTATGGTCTATGGGCCAATATATCCTCCTCTAAAACCACGTGGGAAAATATGAGGAAGGAAAATGTCTTTGATATTCCCTTAAAAACCTCTTATGAGGAAAATAAGAAATATGACACATTATGTTTATTTGATATTGCCTCACTAAAAACCTTATTTATGAGAAAATTTATAAAACTCATAATAGGAAAAGAGTACAATATAATATTTGACACAAATGGTTACTTTCAGAGAATATTTGACACAAATGGTTACTTTCAGAGAGTATCTCCCCCTGAAACTTGCAAGTCTTTAAGTCGTCGCATACCAATGTTATGAACAAAGTTTTGGAACATGGGACCTGGTAATGACTTAGTGAATAAATCTGCAAGATTATCACAAGACTTTGTTTGCAAGATTTTTATTTCTCCATTCTTTTGTAATTCATGAGGATAAAATAGCTTAGGAGAAATATGTTTAGTTATATTGCTTTTGATATAACCAGTTTCCATTTGTGTAATACAAGCAGAATTATCTTCATAGATAATTGTGGGTGATTCAATGGAACCAATTCCACTTGATTGTTGTATATGATTAATCATTCTACGAAGCCAAACACATTCTCGTGATGCTTCATATAATGCAACAATTTCACAGTGATTTGTGGAGGTTGTTACCAAGGTCTGTTTAGAAGACTTCCATGATATAGCAGTTCCTCCACATAAAAACACAAATCCTGTCTGGGACCGGCCATTATAGGGATCAGATAAATAGCCAGCATCAGTGTATCCAATCATAGTTGGATCTTGGTTTTTATGGAAAAATAATCCAAGATCTTTGGTGCCATTGAGATATCGTAAGATATTTTTAGCTCCCATCCAATGACGTTTAGTTGGGGCAGCACTATATCTAGCCAACAAATTTACTGCAAATGCAATGTCTGGCCTAGTTTGATTTGCAAGGTACATAAGTGCTCCAATGACACTGAGATATGGAACCTCGGGTCCCAATATCTCTTCATCTTTGTCCCTTGGTCTAAATGGATCTTTTTTCATGTCTAGAGTTCGAACAACCATGGGAGTTTTGGATGGATATGATTTATCCATATTAAATTTCTCAAGTGTTTTCTGGATATAGGCAGATTGATGCACTAAAATTCCTGAGTGAAGGTGCTCTATTTGTAAACCCAAGAAAAATTTAGTTTGACCTAAATCCTTCATCTCAAATTCTGTCTTTAAGAGATTGCGTGCTTCATTGATATCATGTGGGTTGCCAATGATATTTAAATCATCCACATATACGGATATAATGCAAAATCCTGTTTGGGATTTCTTTATGAAGACACATGGACAATCATCATTATTGATGTATCCCTTTTGTACAAGGAATTCACTTAGTCGGTTGTACCACATTCGTCCCGACTGTTTTAAACCATATAGTGATTTGTTAAGTTTTACACAATATGTGGCGTGACTTGCTTTAGGATTCGGAATTGAGATTCCATCGGGAACCTTCATGTAAATATCCGAATCAAGTGACCCATATAAATATGCTGTCACTACATCCATCAACTGCATAGATAGATGATTTTGAACTGCCAATGTTATTAAATATCGGAAGGTTATTCCACTCATAACTGGAGAGTATGTTTCATTGAAATCAATGCCGGGTCTCTGCGTGAACCCTTGTGCTACTAGTCTCGCTTTATATCTCACCACCTCATTGTTTTCATTTCTTTTACGAACGAAAACCCATTTAAATCCTACAGGAAAGATATTTGAAGGTGTGGGTATTACTGATGAGAATACCTTTCTTTTTGTGAGCGAGGCTAACTCTGCTTGAATTGCTTCTTTCCATTTGTTCCAGTCCGAGCGCTTTTTGCACTCTGCCATGGTCTTTGGATCTGGATCAGTTTGGATAATTTCGGCAATTGTTTCGGCAAAGTATATGTCGACAATTGTAGTCTTTCGGTTATATGATTCTCCAGAATCAATATAGTTTATGGAAATTTCTTGTACCCCTTGTGACAGTTCGTTATTTCCCAATACGATAGCGTCAGGGTGTTCCGATGTCCCATCATCAGGTATTGAGTGCACTGTTGATGTGGGATGTGAATTTTGTTTATTCACTTGGTGTCTCACAACTAGTTGTTGTGTCACATTTACTGACTTAGAATTTTTGTTATTCTGTTTCCTTTGGCGTTTAGGAGCCACATCCTGATTGGTGGCCTTACTTCTCCCCCTCTTACCTAGAACCGGTTTCGAAGGTGGGAGTTGAATAGTTTTATTTGGTACCTCTATTCTTTCAGGCACATTCCTAGTAGGATGATAGGATTTAGTGACACCTTTATAATCAGTAAATGCGTCTGGCAGGTTATTTGCAATATTTTGCAAATTTATGATTTTCTGAACTTGGAGTTCAGATTCTTGTGTACGTGGATCATTAGTGGAGATGTCTTGTGCATCCCAATTAATTTCCGGGCATTTCTTTTGGTACATGTAATCTCCCCCTAATGCCGGGAAATGATCCTCATTGAAGATACAGTCAGCGTATCGGGCCGTGAATAAGTCCCCTGTAAGGGGTTCCAGGTATTTAATGATCGACGGAGATAAATACCCGACATAGATCCCTAACTTTCTATGTGGACCCATAGCTGTACGTTTTGGTGGTGAAATCGGTACGTATACAGCGCAACCGAATTTTCGCAGATGGGAAATACTTGGTGGATTTCCACGTACTAATTGTAGTGGGGAAGCAGTATGATATGCAGTTGGTCGCAATTGTAGTAAGTCTGCAGCGTGTAAGACTGCATGACCCCAACATGAAGTTGGTAGATTACAATTCTGCAATAGTGGTCTTGCTATTAGCTTAACTCTTTTGATGAGAGCTTCTGCTAAACCATTTTGAGTGTGGACATATGGAACTGAATGCTGAATTTGAATTCCTAGAGCCATGCAATAGTCATTGAAAGCTTTGGAGGAAAATTCAGCTACATTGTCCATTCTAATAGATTTTATCTGATGTTCAGGATAATTTGATTTGAGTCTAATAATTTGAGCTATTAGTTTGGCAAATGCATGGTTGCGTGTGGATAATAGGCACACGTGAGTCCATCGCGTAGATGCATCTATTAGAACCATGAAATATTTGAATGGTCCAAATGATGGAGTGATAGGACCACAAATATCACCTTGAATTCTTTCAAGGAATTTAAGTGGTTCAGCTTTGATCTTAAGATAAGATGGTCTTAAAATCAATTTCCCAGTTGCACATGAAGTGCATATAAAATCAGAAGATTCTGGGAATTTAGAATTAGCTAAGTTATGACCATGGGAATTGTTTATAATTTTTCGCATCATCCCTATACCTGGGTGACCAAGGCGATCATGCCAAGTTTGGAATGCATTGATATTCTGAAAAATTATTTTATAGGCAACATGTGGTACGGGTTTAATGTATGTATAATATATTCCAGATGGTAAAGAGGGAATTCTCTCAAGAATTTGTTTGCCATATCCGGTATCTTTTATTAGGAGGAGAAATTCCTCTTTATGTTCTTCATGTGTCTCCACGTGAAGTCCATTTTTCCTAATATCTCTATAGCTAAGTAAGGTACGAGTTGAATCAGGATACAATAATGCATCCTCAATTATAAGTTGAGTACCCATGGGAAGTGTAATAGTAGCGCAACCAGAGCCTACTATTGTTGCATCGCGTCCAGCGATTGTTATGACATTTCCTTGTCTCTTTGTTAGAGTTTGGAAATATTTAGTTTCCCTTAGTATAGAATTTGTAGTACCGCTATCTACTAGGCACATTTCCTCCTCCATTGGATTTGTCCCGTAGAAATCTTCTCGACGAAAACTCTCTTTCCTCTCGATTTGAGAGCGTGCTGATAACGTGTTTTAGCGTGGTGGCATCGAGAGAAAGCAAATGAATCGAACTGTGTATTCCATTGATTGATCTCGATATTTATACAGGAAGAATGGACGCCATGGGAGTCGAAGACGTCCGTTCTGGGAACGCGGTTACGCGGCCGCAACGGATATCCCTCCCGGCGAAGTCGGTTCCAACACTACGTCGGTTCCTATCGATGGAGTAGTCCGTACGGAAGACAACCGTAGTTACAGGGAGATTACATTGATCGTTGGATTAGATCTAAGGTTCAGGCTGTAATACACATCACTAATCCTTGTGGATGAGATCCTCTAATCCTATTGGTCCATCTCCATATGCCACGGATTGCTTCTTAACAATTATAGGCATTCATAAACTGGCCCACTTCTAGAAATTGTGTTCTGGATGCTTTAAATAGGACAAAAAAATAGTATTTTTTTAGTTCCCGTGACCAGCCACAAAGTCACACTCTCTCACTACCAGAGACGAGCTTTTTCCTGACAGTTTTGATTATCCCTGACAGATTCTATGTAACTGCCATGAACATGAAGTACTCCTGTCGGTCCTAACAAGCCGTTAGGAGTGGTCCTCAGTATTCCTATCGGTTCTATAAAGCTCAAAGGAAACATAAAACTGTCACGAATGCTTTGATTACTCCTGACGGCAAACACCAAACCGCCAAGATTCTTATCCGGCGTGCGACGCACGAGAAAAAATTGATGAATGCGCCTACCGACCACCGTGGGTCCCACATCAGGACATAATACGCGAAACCCTATCCTCACCTACTCGTGCGGCCCACCCCCAACTCCCTGTTGGGACACAGACAGATCAGTTGGCGGAGACTATTGGCGGCTGCCTGCTGGAGGCACATGCCAAAAGGAGGCCGACATTTGACATTCCCCCAAGGATTTTTGCAGGTAAGAACAGTGGGACCTCCGGACCTCGAGGTGAATGTGTCAACCAGGCGGGAGAACCTGAATCACGGCGAAGGCTGCAGGGATGAGGGCAAAGCACCCAGTCGCGCGAAGCAGAGTCGACAGCCAAAGTGCTAATCGTTCATTTGGAGTTTTTGCAGGGAAGACGGGACCTTTGGTGCTGAGAGCGGAGGCCCAAGGTCAAACCAATGGCAGAGGCCCTTACGATGGTGTCCGGCATGTTCGGGCGGAAGCAAGGTGGAGGCCCAAACCAATGATGAATTATTGAGTTACGTCATTGACCATGAAAGAATGTACAAGTAAATAGTGATCTTAAACATGGCACCTAGATAGTTCATTATTTATCCAAGTTCTAGCTAAGTCTATACTCTCGGTCACTTGTATACTAACATCAGGGTAACTTGCAACATGGTTTGATGGATCCGAGGCCTAGAACACACAAAACCATAGAGGTAACACCAAAAACAATTAGCCGACTAATTCACTTGTTGAACCAAATATTGATCCAAGAAACATGTAGTATACATTTCTTGAGGGCCACGTATAAAGCTACTTAGTTAATTAGATGTGTAACAATTTTGTGTATGCCACCGACAAGCTGATGCTATATGTGAACCTTATAATCATCCGGTCCTAAAATTATCAAGACAACTCATTATGGATTTAAAAATTGCACTGGACGCATTCTATATAAGGTGTGTGTGTGCTCATGGTTTGATAAAAAGACAACCATATTATGAGGAGAAACTCTTTAATCGGGTTTATTCCGTGGCTACATGGGTCATTTGAGTATTCCCTTTAATTAACTTAGATTTTTCAGAATATCTTGTATTACGAGACAGAGCACACTCATGCAAATATCTTGATGCTTATTTACTAATGTTCGCTACACTTCTGATGTTGAAACTGGCACCCTACTATTTGCCCTAGCTTATTAAATAAAATTATGTAATTGCCCATTTTATATATTACCTCATGTGAGATAATAACCGGAACCATTCAGATAATTATGTTTTTCTACTGCAACCTATAGTAGTTAATAATAATTAGATCTTTACTTTAATGGATGCATGGCACTAAGACATGTTCGTGATGTATGTCAAACTTATACTTCCAAATATCAGCAGGGTTCTTATTTATGGAAGTTACAGATCCTTCCAATAATACAACTTCCGTTTATGTTGTTTCTCTGTTCGACGTCATTTAAAAATTTAAAGTTTTGAATTTCAAATTAGGGAAACTTCTTTAAAATAGGCCTTAGATGATGTGGAGGTCCTGAAGTGTCGAGTTAAATAAACCTTGTGTCAACCACCTGACCAACCCGCTTTAGCTTAAACCAACACAAAGGATCCCCAGGAGAGTGTCATCCGCTTGTGTACCGCCCTAGAGTCCAAATGGTTTAGATCCACTCTACATGCTGATGGTCTGAGTGGACCACTCCTACCACCGGCCCACTTACGCTTTCATCCCCGCTTCACATAAAAGGGATAATCCGGAGATGGTGGGATGGACTCTAAAAGCCTTATATGTTCGTCTAACCCACCTTCAACAACGAAGGAGGGAGTAAACCCCCACAACATCTCATAACAAGCACATGGCCCACTACGGACCAAATTCCAAACTCGGCCGGATGTCACAGCTTGTCCACTCAGGATCTTTATGGCGGAGATACACCAAATGAGCCAATCATCATGTAAATCACATATTACCATCATCATATATATATTGAAGGGATTATTGATTTACGTCATTGACCATAAAAACTACAATTAAATAATGATCTTAAACATGGCATCTAGATAGTTCATTATTTATCCAAGTTCTTGCTAAGTCTACTCTCGGTCACTTGTATACTAACATCAGAGTAACTTGTAACATGGTTTGATGGATCCGAGGCCTAGAACACACAAAACCATAGAGGAAACACCAAAGACAATTAGCCGACTGATTCACTTGTTGAACCAAATATTGATCCAAGAAACAAGTAGTATACATTTCTCGAGGGCCACGTATCAAGCTACTTAGTTAATTAGATGTGTAACAAATTGGTGTATGCCACCGACAAGCTGATGCTATATGTGAACCTTATAATCATCCGGTCCTAAAATTATCATGACAACTCATTATGGATTTAAAAATTGTACTGGACACATTCTATATAAGCTCCATGCGCTAAAGTTTTGATAAAAGACAACCATATTATGTGGAGAAACTCTTTAATTGGGTTTATTCCGTGGCTACATGGGTCATTTGATTATTCCTTTTAATTAACTTAGATTTTTTTAGAATATCTTGTGGTACAATACAGAACATGCTCTTGCAAATATGTTGATGTTTATTTACCAAGGTTCGCTACACATCCTATGTTGAAACTGGCACACTACTATTTACCCTAGCTTATTAAATAAAATTATGTAAATGCCTATATTATATATTACCTAGTGTGAGATAATAACCGGAACCATTCAGATAATTATGTATTTCAATTGCAACCTATACAAGTTAATAATAATTACTTTAATGGATGCATGGCACTAAGACATGTTCATGATGTATGTCAAAATTATACTTCCAAATATCTGCAGGGTTCTTATTTCTGGAAGTTACAGATCCCTTCGATTAATACGACTTCCATTTAGGTCGTTTCTCCATTCAGCGTTATTTGAAAATTTAGAATTTTGAAGTTCAAATTATAGAAACTTCTTTAGAATAGGCCTAGGGTCCCGAAGTGTCGAGTTAACTAAACCTGGCGTCAACCAACTGACCAACCCGCTGTAGCGTAAACCAACACAAAGGATCCCCAAGGGAGTGTCATCCACTTGTGTAATGCCCTATAGCCCAAATGGCTTAGATCCACTATACATGCTGAGTGAACCACACCTACCACCGGCCCACTTACGCTTTCGTCATCACTTCACGTAAAAGGGTTGATCCTGGGATGGTGGAATGGAGTCTAGAAGCCTTATATGTCGGTCTAACCCACCTTCAATAACCATAGTGGGAATAAACCCACACAATATCTCACTAACAAGTACATGGGCCACTATGGGCCAAATTCCAAACTAGGCCAGATGTTACAACTTGACCACTTAGATCTTTATGGCGGAGTTACACCAAATGAGCCAATCAACAAGTAATTCACATATTACCATCATCATATATATATTGAAGAATTATTGATTTATATCATTGACCATAGAAGAAAGTACAAGTAAATAATGATCTTAAACAAGGCATTTAGATAGTTCATTATTTATCCAAGTTATAGCTAAGTCTACTCTCGGTCCGTTGTATACCAACATCAGAGTAACTTGCAACAAGGTTTGATGGATCTAAGGCCTTTGAAAGCCCAAGTTTGGTTTTGGTAATTAATGACACCAAGTTGCTAATGCTATTGTATCAAGTGTGATTAAGCTAGGCATAAGCAACACATGTAAGGAAGGTGTATGTGGCAAGGTGTGATGGCCACAAGATCACAAAGAAATGGTGCATGGACATGAAATGATGATCATGGTGGAGATGCACAAAATATGATGGACATGATGATCAAGTGGAAGAGAAGGATCTAAGAGCGCAAGACAAAGGTATAACCATAGGGTTTTCCTTTTGCCGGTCTAAGATGAGTAGAGAAGTGATTGACCGGATTTAGGATACATAGCCGACTATCAAGAGGGGCAATCACGGTTAGCTCGGGAATCAAGTGCCACTAGATCAATGTCTTGAGCATATGCATTAGGATCTAGTAGAGAGCTAACATAACACCTTGAAAATGTTTGTGAAATGCTAACACACTTGCACATGGTGGTGTACACTTGGTGGTGTTAGCACATTTGTGAAGGCAGTGGAGTTTAAGCGGTAGAGAGGGATTTGGGTTCCACTGCGCCGGCGGGATTCGACGCTTTTTGGGAAGTGAAACGCCTATTTTCCACTGCGCCGGAGGCAGAGAAACGGAGGCGAAAGTCCAGAGTGTTTATCACTGAAAAACATCAACCGGACGCTGGATCGGACGCGGTCCAGGGTGGACCTGCGCGTCCGGTCAGCTCAAGTCGAGGGTAGAGGCGCAGCGCGCCTAGGGTTTGTGACCGGACGCTGGTCTGGCCTGACCAGCGCGTCCGGTCAGTTCACCTGGGCGCAGAGAAAAGGTGCACGCAGAACGCGCGATCGGCGCGTCCGTTGGTCCTCAGGACCGGAGCGTCCGGTTAGTAACGCGACACGATCGGACGCGCGGTGCGTCCGGTCACGTGCGATCGGACGCGTCCGGTCGTGGTGGGAGCTTACTAGACTCCGACCGGACGCCAGGTGTAGCGCATCCGGCCAAACGCTAGAGCGTGTCCAGTCACGGCAACGGTAACTTCTGACGCGCACTGTTCACGCTTGTCCTGTAGTGACCGGACGCGTCCGGTCACCCTGACCGGAGCGTCCGGTCAGCTCGTTTTTAACTGCGTCGTCCGATAACGGCTAGCTACTTATCCCTTCACTATAAATAGAAGATGTCCAGGGTTTGAGGGTAACTCTTGCACATTTTGAGACCTAGAGACATCCTTTGAGCTAGAGAACAACCCCTGCACTCATCTCTTTGCTTGGTTGCACATCTTGAGTGAGATTGAGTGAGATTCAAGTGCATTGCTTGAGAGTTGCATTCTAAAGGCACTTGATCTTCGAGTTGCTGCGGATTTCTTGTTACTCTTCCGTGTTTCCCGACACGGTAGACGGCTTGGAGCAGCGGAGGTGATTGAGCTCACAATTGAAGATTGTTGGAGCCCTCACCAAGTGTTGTAAGGGGTTCTTGATCCTTCCCCATGGGAGTTCGCAAATTAGATACTCTAGTGGAGTTCGTGGCTTGGAGGATCCCCATCTTGTGTGCGGTTGTGCGGCACCCGCCGAGGGCTCGACACTTGATAGTCGATTAGCTCGCGAACCGACAAGTGGGTGCATCGCCACAACGAGGAGTAGCTTGCCGGGAAGCAAGTGAACCTCGGTAAAAATCTTGTGTCATCTCTTTGCCGAGGATTTCTCTTGTGGTTGCTCATTGTGACTGATTCTTCGAGTGCATTACTTCTCTACATCGTTGGTATAAGAATCAAGTCACTTGCTCTTTACTTTCTTGTACTAGTCCTAGTGTAGTTTGCTTAGTGTAGCTTTTATCACATAGGAGTAAGTAGCTTAGTGACTTAGCCTTGTTGGTGTGTATTAGAGATCATAGCCGTGCTTCACTAGAATTGTATAGGTGGCTTGCATAGTGTAGTTGAGCTAGTGCTAGAATTAGCTTAGCCATCCTTTTTACTAACGTGGTTGTTTAGTGAAGCTTGTATATTTTTAAATAGGCTATTCACCCCCCTCTAGCCATTTGGACCTTACAGCCTTGAACACACAAAACCATAGAGGTAACACCAAAAATAATTGGCCGACTGATTCACTTGTTGCACCAAATATTGATCCAAGAAACATGTAGTATACGTTTCTCGAGGGCAACGTATCAAGCTACTTGTTAATTAGATGCGTAATAATTTGGTGGATGCCACCACTAAGCTGATGCTATATGTCAACCTTACAATCATCCAGTCCTAAAATTATCAAGACAACTCATTATGGATTTAAAAATTGTACGGGTCGCATTCAATATAAGGTGCATGTGTTCAAGGTTTGATAAAAAGACAACCATATTATGTGGAGAAACTCTTTAATTGGGTTTATTCCATGGTGACGAGATCCTAACATACAGGCATGTTAAGCCTCGGGTCCATTGGTTCCTGAACGAAGAAGACCCCCCGACTGACCCCTTCATGGTCACCCAGAGGTTTGGGGGCTATGCCCATTGGGCAATCTTGCGCGCACCCTCTTGCAAAGAGATCCGACCGAGCCTGACTCGACCGCAGCCTCCGCCTCGGGCTACCGATCTACAACACCTCCAAGCCCGGCCCTTGGCTCCTACCCAGCTAACGATGCTAGCTAAGGCCCGGACACAAGAAGACAAGCCCCAGGCTACCCATGCCCAGGGGCTCCATGGTGTCGCTGCCAAGGCGTGCTCCTACCAATTGCTCCTGCAATAGGGTCATGTCCGGGGTGTGACACAAGAAGACAAAGCTCCCCGCGGCCTTTGTAGGCTCGGGGGCTTCTAGGCCCACGTGTCAACCCTCAGAGCCGACCCCCTTCACCACCAAGAAGACTCCAGAAGGTCTCACCCGGGGAGGCTGGTCCAAGCTAACACCTCTGACACGCAGAATGTCAGAACAGAGCAGCTGGACGACGCCTAGGCTTCTTCGGCTCCAAGACACCTCGACGGTCCACACCACACTGCTGTAAGACCCTCCTAGACTCCGGCGCATGTAGACGGTAGACTAGAGCCCTCAAACCTCCTTATACCTGACCTATCCCATTATATAAGGGATAAGGTCAGACCTAGAGGGGGGAGTATCCCGATTTGATCACAAGACACTCCATTCCATTCCATCTGCCTCCGCTCTACACCGAGAGCAAGGCAACCTAGGGAGGGGCACTGAGGGCCTCTCCTCCACCTGTTATGGACGTTGTTGGGATTAGGAGGATTGAGGGGGAAGAGAGGGGTGGCGCTACAGTACCCGCGGTGCTACAGTACCGCGTGGGTACTGTTCACGTGCGAGAGAGGCAGACAGTCGGCGGCTAGGGTTGTGAGGGGCGCTGGGAACGCCGGCCGCGGGGCTTCGCCCACGGCCGGCAAGAGAGAAGGGTTTTCCTTCTAATCTCTTGCTTGATTAGATTGATACATCTGCTCTCCTTATATAGAGAGGATTTCTTGACTTACAAGCAAGGCTTACTTGACCCCTAAGCAAGCGACTAATTAACCCTAACGGGCTAAGGCCCAATAGGCCCTTGACTCTTCTAACACTACACCCCACCTGGACATGCAGCTCGTCCTCGAGCTGCAACCTAACTCGACTCGACACAAACCTATCACTCAAAAACAAGCCTTTTACATCTCGGCTTATTTTATTATGCTCAACCTGAAATGGACTCGGACGCTTTATTTTTGACTCTGAACATAAGGTGGACACCATCTGCACGCTAGACCTGCACGTGTACAGCCACCTGGATCCCATGGACACCATCTGGACGAAAGTATTTCATGAGTGTGGCCACCATGAAGTGGTTGCCACAGCGTACAGCGAAGACGCCCTCGCGGTGGCCAGTGGCGGAATGTGGAAGCGCTAGGCAGTGCGCTCTCGCCGGTGACCCCATGCCTTCTCCCCGCCGCACGGCTACTGGTTTGCATCGCAGAGAGGAGTGTGGAGGGCTTTCGATGGAAAATGACAAGGAGGGGAGTGCCTCTCCTACTGCCGCCGAAAACTTTGAGATCGCTGCCCGCGTGGAAAACCGCATGCCCAAGATCCCCGACGTAGCGGACAAGATCGAGGTCCTCCGCGCGGCGAAGAGCAACTTGGAGGAGCTGCGAAGGGGTGCAGGGCTGAATCAGCTGCAGATCGCGCATCTCCCGCACCCGCAGACGCGCTAGGAGGCCGCGCGCAGCAGCCTGCAGCCACACCACCGCAGAGCTGGCGAGCGCCCACTCGGGAATGGGGGACGGCGAGGTCGGCCACCGGATCATGTGGAGGGGTAGACCCGAGCTCGGCGGCGGACTAGCACCCGCGGCCGGCGCGGCGATGGAGGGCGCGGGCAGCGCTGAGTGCGACGGGGGTGGCGGGGGCAGCGACGAAACCGGCGGAGGCGGCTGCTGCGTGAGCCCCATCCACGCAGCCTGCAGGGCGATGATGCTGCGGCTCATTTGCGCCATGTTGGTGGACATCTCGGCAACCACGGCGGCGAGGGCCTCCAGGGTCAGGGGAACGGCAGCAGAGGACCCCGCGGCGGCATCCGCCGGCGCGCCCACGACAGCGGACAGGGTGATGGACGAGGACGATGTGAGCAGTGGCAGGGTGGTGGTGGGTGGGATTGGCGGCGCGGCGGCGGCAGTGGTGGAGGCCATGATCGGCGAGGCTCCGATACCAGATTGTTATGGACGTTGTTGGGATTAGGAGGATTGAGGGGGAAGAGAGGGGTGGCGCTACAGTACCCGCGGTGCTACAGTGCCGCGCGGGTACTGTTCACGTGCGAGAGAGGCAGACAGCCGGCGGCTAGGGTTGTGAGGGGCGCTAGGAACGCCGGCCGCGGGGCTTCGCCCACGGCCGGCAAGAGAGAAGGGTTTTCCTTCTAATCTCTTGCTTGATTAGATTGATACATCTGCTCTCCTTATATAGAGAGGATTTCTTGACTTACAAGCAAGGCTTACTTGACCCCTAAGCAAGCGACTAATTAACCCTAACGGGCTAAGGCCCAATAGGCCCTTGACTCTTCTAACACCACCGCATCCCACCGTCTCCTTCCTCTTCGACGAGGGGGAGACTCCACCGGCGGTGAGGCAAACTTAGGATTAGCACCAAGCTAACCCCCTACCAAACTCTTCTTCCCTTACACTGTTGTAATTTCATGTTGGTATTTATTAACTTGACACTTGTTTTAGTAGCCACCTATTATTTACCTACATCTCCTAACATTACTTTTCTAGGTTGTCATCCCTAGTGATAGTGCCAGAGATGCTTGTTGGTACTACTTAGTATTACTACTAAGTAGTTCTTTATTATTTCATGTGACTAGAAAGGATATAAATATATATTAATAAAAAGGTATCTACAAGCGCATAGTTAACTATACCATTGTAGCACTTCACCCGAGAGTATTCCAGGTATTGTTATTTATATTTTACCACAGGGAAGGTCTAGCATGGACATGTATTGATAACTTATACTATTGATGGAGAAGTAAACCGCACCAATACTCTACTCATAACAAGGGTAAGTCATAAGATAAGATATGTATATGATAAGTATTGATCAAGTATAATGATAAATCAATTAGAGTACTCCATTCTATGGCATTAGCATGGTCAGGTAGAATATTAGAAGAATAATTCCTAAGTCATTCTTAATTACAAGTCAAGGCGTACAATGATTAGTGCAATTACACCTAGTAATCATTGCTAAGATCATCTTCATATCTACACATAAGGGGTATTACATAGGGAAGATTAAGAATAGAGCTCGCTCTTCCTTCGTAACTGGACCCTACTTCTATGGCCTATATTCGCGGAGTGGACTACAAAGGACCCAACAGGAGTGTCATATTTGCGATCTACCACATGACTTGGAATATAGGGTGTATCCGCAGGTAAATAACATATAAGCACCATGCTTACATGATATCAACTACCCACCCATGGATCCTTAGGGTGAATGCTATACGAACACATGCATAAATATGATGATAATCCAATTATACTAAGTATATAATCAATGTAGACAATGAACATTATAAACAAGAATATAGACAAGACGAATACTAATATTGTCATAACAGTTGGAGCAAGCATACAAAAATAATGGAGATACAAAAGAGAGAGGGGTACAGGAATTATGGCAAACCACGCTTTTTACAATGTTGTGAATCCAAGCAAACACTGCTTGCCTCCCTCTAGACCTAGCCTAACTAGCTATGCCCTAGAATATGGTGGAGCTCTGAGGAAGATTAGAGTTTTTGTCTTCTCAAATGACTTGATGCCTCAGGGGGGCAGGGGCAGATATATATAGGTTAGAGCTTGCAACGTGAGCCCTTGGATCAAACCGACTTAAGGAACAGTGGAGATGCATCCTAGGAGGCGGTGAGAAACCGACATAGCAATGAGGATGACAGGTGGGGCCCACAGGGGCCGAGCGGCCTCTAGGTAGGGCCGGTCGGCCCCACATGTCAGTGGGTCGAGCCCCACCTCGGCGTGGTGTCCTCTAGAGTCCTCGAGAACCTTCCCACGTAGGTTTCACGGTGGAATTGCATTATTAACTATAAGGCCCTTGGCAAAGCCTTTGCCGAGCGCAGCTGTCGGTAAAAATTCGATCTGCAAAGCCTTCTTTGCTGAGAGCCGTTTATCGAGCACTCGGCAAAGCCTTCTTTGCCGAGTGCTCGACACTCGGCAAAGCGCGAAATGAAAAAATGCGAAAAAACCTGAACAAAATTTTTTTTAATCGGGGGAGTGCCTGGTCTCCATCGAAGTCGCAAGTCGCGGTATTTTTTGCGCAAAATTTGCGGCTACGCGGTCGGCGGGATTCAAACTCGTGACCTCTCCCTCGCGCGACACCTCCTCTACCACCTGCACTACACACTCACATATGTCTATATGACGTTTCGGTTACTCAAATATTATACTAAACCAAGTGAAAATTGATTGTTTGAGGCCCTAAACGAATTCAAATCAAAAGGTTGTCAACTACAAAGTTTCATAACTTTCGATCTCTACATTTTTCATATAGAAAGTTTTCTCATCTGAGGTCATTTGAAAAATTCAAATTTTAAAATTTTAAATTTTAAATGTAGTTTTGCATGACAAGATGAATTCAAATGAAAAAGTGGTCAACTACAATGTTTCATAACTTTTCGAGACGACAAACTTCATTTAGGAAGTTTTTCCATCGCGGTCTTTTGAAAAAATCGAATTTTAAAATTTTAAATTTCAAACCTAGTTTTGCATGACAAGATGAATTCAAATGAAAAAGTGGTCAACTACAATGTTTCATAGCTTTTCGAGATCTACAAACTTCATTTAGGAAGTTTTTCCATCCGAGGTCTTTTGAAAAGTTTAAATTTTAAAATTTTGAATTTCAAATGTAGTTTTGCATGACAAGATGAATTCAAATTAAAAAGTAGTCAACTACAATGTTTCGTAACCTTTCGAGATCTACAAACTTCATTTAGAAAGTTTTTCCATCCGAGATTGTGGTGCTAACATTGTTCAAAAATTTTATATATCTCTCTTGTAGTTTCATGAAACTACATGAGAGACATAGATTTTGTGAACAACGTAATTATCACTTTGTCAAATGAAGAAATGATCAATATAAAGTTTGTAGATCTTGAGAAGTTATAAAACTTTGTAGTTGAAAACTTTTTTATTTGAAGTCATTTAGGGCACCAAAACGCGGTTTGAAAAATTGCTTTGCCGAATGTTTTAATTTGGCACTCGGCAAAGAAGCCTTTGCCGAGTGTTTTTTTTTTGACACTC
Organism: Saccharum spontaneum; assembly: GCA_022457205.1. NCBI lineage: Eukaryota > Viridiplantae > Streptophyta > Magnoliopsida > Poales > Poaceae > Saccharum > Saccharum spontaneum. The sequence goes on along the minus strand of CM039598.1, from coordinate 53,908,338 downwards.
GGCAAAGAAACTTCTTTGTCGAGTGTTTTTTATTTGGCACTCGGCAAAGCCTTCTTTGCCGAGTGTAGAGGCTTTGCCGAGTGTTTTTTATTTGGCACTTCTTTGCCGAGTGGCCGAAAAAAAATACTCGGCAAAGCCTCTGGCACTCAGCAAAGAACCAAATTCTGGTAGTGCAAGTCCTAGAACACAAAAAACCCCGCAGGTAACACCAAAAACATTTGGCCGACTGATTCACATGATGTACCAAATATTGATCCAAGAAAGATACAGTATACGTTTAACAATGCCTTTGGCTACTTTTACCCCAGAACTCTACTCCTTTGCAAAAAAAAAAATCAGATCTCAGTTCACAATGCCTTCAATGAAGCTGATTTTACAGATTTATTCCAACTGCGTTTATCTCAGACTGCATTTCTGCAAATGCAGAATATTCAGCAGTTGATGCAATCTCTACCTCTTACTGAGGATGATGACAGATGGTTTTATTCTTGGGGTTCTAACATTTTTGCTTCAGCCAAAGTCTACAGAATACCTGTTGGTCATGAAGAGATTCATCCCACTTACAAGTGGCTCCAGAAAAGCCAATGTCAACTGAAACATAGAGTCTTCTTTTGGCTACTGATCAAAGACAGACTGAGCACTAGAAACTTATTGAGAAGGAAAAACATGCACCTGGACTCTAACAGTTGTGCTCTATGCCATCTGTCGGTTGAAGAATGAGTTCATCATCATTTTGTAGATTGTCCATTTGCAAGAATTTGCTGGGATATACTGCATATTGACATCCCTCTGAATTGCAGCTTCCCTGAGTTGTTTACACAGATTAAGATACAATTGAACTCACAGTTTTCCACAGAAGCCGCTATTCTCCTGTGCTGGACCATTTGGACAGCAAGGAACGAGCTCCTCTTCAAAGGAAACAGTCTGAATTTGATAGGTTGCATGCCACTGAGACATGCTCGTGCTGTATGTCAACCTTACTTCCAAATATCTGCAGGATTCTTATATTTATCGAAGACTTTTTCTAAAAAATAGGCCTTAACTGACTTCAAATGGAAATGTCTTGATCAAGAATGTTGTAAATCTGTTCGAGTTGTCCAACCATGAGATAATGCTTGTATTCATTCAAGCTGATTTGGAAATGTTATGAAATTTATTGTACTGCACCTATTTTTAGAGGCCAGTCAAATTGCCAATCACCTCCAAACATGCAGCCATATCTAGAGGAGGCTCGAAAGCATATGCACCTCTACAAATGACATTTTTATAGGGGATTGCGATTTCTAGCTACTTATAAAAATAGATGCTACTTCTACAGCCAACTGGAAAGCCAGGCTCTAAAAATTAATTTCGAGAAATCAACATAAAAATGCACTTCTATGGCCAAGAAAAAAATCCTTGTCGTATGTACATAAAAATGCCGACAGAAAAAATGTTGCATATCCCATCAACCTAAACAAGAAACCCCAGAAAAATGAACATCGGACAATATTCAAAATGAATTTTATTTTGACACAAATGCCGGCGGCGGGCTCCCACGGGCGAGAAGAGGTAACGAATCGAACAGGCTGGTCGCCTGCTTCCATGCTGGGCCTCGCCTATGTTACGCCGATCGACAGAGGTGCGCACGCCTTCTGCCAAGCCTCGATTGGCCCAACCAGCCCTCTCCTTCTTCAGGTCGGGTCGCCTCTCACCTGCGATGCCAATCGGGCCTGTCTTCTGCTGGTTGCACGAGCTCGGCGACGCGGAGACGACGAAGTGGGTGGAGATGCCCGTGCGCCGTGGAGCACGTGCGCTGGATCCTGGCGCAGAAGCCGGAGATGCAACCAACCCCTAGCATCGAGGACTACGAGCTCTACAGGACGCACGACCCCGTGAAGTCGACCGTGTTCTCGCAGGCGAGCATCGACGCTAAGCGGGAGCTGTTCACCGACGACTTCTTCGAGTACCAGGCCTGGGTCCGCGAGGTGTTCGAGAGGAACGGCCGTGTCACGGTGCCCGAGGAAGTTCTCGGCCCCAGGGACGACTTGCAGGAAGAGATTGATGAAAACTGGGCACGGTGTCAGGGAACACCCTGAGTTAGAGTCAGATTCTGACGAAGACGAGGATGAAGAGGAGCATGCCTGAACCAGGAAGAAATTGCTGCCCCACTGAGATCCATGAGAACATGACCCTGCCCCTGTGTGCTCTGCACTGCGTCATCGGGTCTATAATACTAAAATAAGTTCATGATTTGATCGTTGATCCATGTTGTAATAACTAAAATAAGTTTTATCTCTAATCAAAAGTGCACCGATTGTTTAGTGCTGGGAATATTTGTATATTTGTGAATTAGCGAGTCAAGAGTTCAAAAATCTATAATATCAGATTTATTACTTATTTTTTATTTTGATGTTTATATATAGGAAGAAAGGAGATAGTCTAGAAAAAATGAAAAGAAGACAGGAATGCCCATGCAAAAAAAAAAGATGCAAAGTAAAATTACCTAGATGATTTGAGTCTTTAAACTCTATATACCATGGCCTACACGTGCACGGCTTGAGAACTGGTCTCGTATTTGATTAAGATTGTGCTAGTTTTAGTTTGCAAACCTGATCACGTGTTGGATTTGGAGAGTTGATATCTTGTTGAAAGCAAATGTGGCCACGCATCTAAAAACAAAACTTGTCGATGAAAAAAAAACAGAAAACGAAAACAAATCAGAAATCACGAAGAACCGTAAACCGTTTGAGAAAAATCAGAAAAGAGAAATTGAAAACCGTCATGGAGTCATAAAACAGTTCCATGCATGGTAACAAATTCAATCCACGGTGGATAAAAGAAGAATAAAAAAACACCTCCATATCGCGCTAGACAAGAGCTATTCTAACTCGTATGCTAGTTAGAGGGAGCCGGACCAAAAAAAAATAGGTGAAGAGAAATTTTGTCTCTTTATTATTAGGTATAGATATATATAGAGAGAGAGGTATATAGACATAGATAAAACTGGAGGACTGTAGATAGATAAATAAAAAATAATTTGCACATTCACTGACTTAGTTATAGGACATAGATAAAAAAAAGGCTAAAATTTTGGCTTTCAATATTATGTGTGTTTATATAGAGAGAGAAGTATAGGTATGAATAGATTACGGGAAGGACGATGGAGGAAGTACTCCTCTATCTTTGTATCATCACAATGTCGGTAATGCTCATATAAAGCGTTTGGACGGACGGACCCCACCCGTGTCGTCCACTCGGTTTGCGCGCTGCGCCCCCCGCACGCAGGATGGATCCCATCCTCACCCGCATCGCCTGCTCGCTCTACGCGCTGCGCGCCCGCACCCTGTGCCCCTGCCCGGACTTGCGCCTCCCGTCACAGCCGCGCTTCATCCGCCTGCCGCGACCTCTGCCAAGGTCTGTGCCACCGCCAAGCTCCACACAAGCAACCTCCACGCTACTCCGTGGCATCGAGCTCCGCGTCGACAAGCCTCTATTTTCGTCCAAATAGTAAGTAGATGTTGTCCTTGAAAGCGCATGTTGCAAGCCTATGTTTTAAGTGTTTCAGATGTTTCATAGGTATGTTGCAATTATTTCATATGAATGTTGCAAAAGTAGATCTGGATGTTGTATATGTTGTAATGGCTGTACACGTATGTTGCAAGCTTATGTTTTTAATGTTTCGTCTGTTTTTTTAGACGTATGTTGCAAGTGTGTGTTTTTGGATATTATATATATTTCATACATATATCACAACTATTTTATCTAGATTGTTACCTATATTTTACAATGGTTTTTAGATGTTTTTGCAAGTGTTTCAGATATATGTTTCAAGTGTTGTCTTCAGACGTATGTTCAAGTGTTATATCTGGATGTTTCAAAAGTAGATCAGGTATTGTATCTCTTTTCTTGCCTTTTGCACGTCTCGCCTCGGTGTCTCCTCCTCGCCTTCCACTGCCTTGTATCCTCAGACTGTGGAGGGGGCGCGGTGGGAGCTAGTGGAGGAGGCACACCGGGGGATGGCGGCGTGGCTGCGAGCGGCGCTCTCCCCTTCTGTTACGCGGGCAGGAATAGACTTTCGTTGGACTCCAAGTGGTGGGCCAGGATACCGCTTCCGTTACCAGTCCAAGCCCACGTATCGAGTCACACTTGGCTAGTGGGAGCTGCATCCATACGCGCTGTTGGGGCCAGACATCCGGACCTCTAGGAGGATAGGCCCAGTGGTTGCCTGGTTGGGCTGGGCTAACTCGGCGACGGGCCCGATTTGGCATCGAAACTGATGGGGAGGCGACGAGGCGACCTGATCCGAATGTGATCCCCCTTTCCGGCTTCCTACTCGGAGGAGACGGCTCGGTGGCCGTCGGTCTCCTCCATCCATCCATCTACAAAAGCGAGGCACCGCCGCCCACCTCCTCCATCGCACCTAAGGCTGGATAACGAGCCGAGCTGGCTCGGCTCGGCTCGGCTCGTTCTGGCTCGTTAGGATAACGAGCCAGCTCGGTTCGGCTCGTTATCTTAACGAGCCAGAAAGCCAGCTCGGCTCGGCTCGTTATGAGCTCGAGCTGGCTCGTTAGGCTCGCGAGCCAGGTATAAAAAATACACAAAATATAATATTTGCATTTATCTAAAGCTTAAAAATATTACTAATATAAAAATAATATATTCAATAACCTTAAATCGAATAAAATATTCATATGAGCTAACATATCATCCATTTGTGAAGTGCAAGACATGAAGTAATACAAAACTAATATAAGTTATGATGACTTTTTCCCTAAAACTACGGCTCGTTTGGCTCGCAAGCGGCTCACGAGCCAGCTCGAGTTGGTTCGTTATAGCTAACGAGCTAAAATCCTGGCTCGGCTCGGCTCGTTATTATAACGAGCCGAGCCGAGCTGAGCCGAGCCAGTCACGAGCCGAGCGAGCTAACGAGCTTCGTCCAGCCTTAATCGCACCCATCAATCCATAGGTTAGGGTTCCACTTCCACGCCACAGCGAGTCGAGCTTTCTGCGGGGGAAGGAGGATTCGTCGGAGAAGGTCTGACGGAGGTGGCTGCTGCTAGGATGTCCTGGGCGGCGGCGGCCGTCTCCTCCCTTTCCCTTTCCTCCTACTCCGAGGGTGGGAAGGCGGCTGCTTGCGCAGCAGATGCGCCTGCCGGCGCCGGCGACGCCTCGGATTCGTCGGAGACGCAGTGGGTGGAGATGCCCGTGGAGCACGTGCGCTGGATCCTGGCGCAGAAGCCGGAGATGCACCCAACCCCTAGCATCGAGCACTACGAGCTCTACAGGACGCACGACCCCGTGAAGTCGACCGTCTTCTCGCAGGCAAGCATCGACGCCAAGCGGGAGCTATTCACCGAACTGTTCGTCTCGCTTAGGGAGTCGCACGACGACTTCTTCGAGTACCAGGCCTGGGTCCGCGAGGTGTTCGAGAGGAACGGCCGGATCATGGTGCCGGAAGAAGTTCTCGGCCCCAGGGACGACTTGCAGGCAGAGATCGATGAAATCTGGCCACGGTCTGGGGAGGAGTATCTCAGGGAACACCCTGAGTAAGAGTCACATTCAGACGAAGAGGGTGATGGAGAGGAGCATGCCTGAACCAGGAAGAAATTGCTACGCGCTTCGCAAATTTAGGACTCTAAACATCGACTTCGTGAAAATAACCCTCCACACATTGGTTTCTTGATTTCTATGACATTTAGCGTATTTCTTCTCTTTTTTAATCTAAATACATGTATTTTCTCCCTGAGTGGACCCTTTTGCCCTTCCCGCGACATCTCCTCGAAGCAGATGGAGCATGACGGCGTGTCACCGTCGCTGCCGTTCCCGCTCCTCCCAGCCAGGCCACCGCCGTTGTTCTGGGCGCACGCCAGCAGCAGCGCCTTGACCTTGCAGTACACGAACTCGAAGCAGACGCTGATGCCAACGATCACCTCGAACGTGGCACCACCGCCGTTGCAGCGCTACATGGCCATGGCAAGGTCGCACTCGACGCCCAAGGGCACAGCCTTGTCCCAACGCGCCGCGGACAGGTAGCGGTACTCCTCCCTGAGGCTGTGCTTGATCGCTTGGCCGATGAGGCGGCGGCAGTCGTCATCGCCGCTCCGTAGGTAGTCAGGCCCGTCGCCGGAGGAGGAGCGGTTGTCGTCTAGGGCCAGCCATATCTCCCTCCTCATGCGCGTGGGATGGCAGTCCCGCCCGCTCCGGCCCCGATCCCAAGCCACGTGTGGTTTGTCCGTCACCGGAGGAGGAGGGGTTGTCCGTCATTGCCAGGCACAGCACCAGCTCAACCCACAGCCCACCGCCGCCGGGCGGTTGGGGCTCCACGTCGACCAGCGTCGTTTTTGATGTGGTCAAGTTCGTGTACTGTAGTGGCCTGGCCAGGGCTGCAAGGCATTGCTGCTGGGTGCACCGAGAATGACGGCGTTGGCCTGGCCGGGAGGAGCGGGAACAGCAGCGACATCGACGCGCCGTCGTGCTCCATCTGCTTCGAGGAGATGTCACGTGAAGGGCAAAAGGGTCCACTTAGGGACAGAATAGAGATATTTAGATTAAGAAAGAGAAGAAATACATTGAATGTCATGGAAATCAAGATATCAACGTTTGGAGGATTATTTTCACGAAGTCAATGTTTGCAGTCCCAAATTTGCAAAGCATGAGAACATGATCCTGTCCTTGTGTGCTCTGATTGTGTCATCGGGTCTATAATCCTAGTAGCCAAAGTCTGTGTTGTCGCATCAACTATTTAATGTAACAATACTGCAGCTTGGTATATTTTTATGACTAAATGATCTATTTTTACCAAGTTCCTGAAACAGTAAGAAAGCACAATGTCGTAACAAAACATGGTTTTGAACATAGCTGACCACACTGTTGCTGAGCATATTGAGCATAAGTTCATGAGCTACTTTATCTCCCTGCTTCAGTTTAACACTTTTACTGCTCCCTACGCTACTATATAAATGTTTTTCAAAGGCGCCTCATTTTTTCTAACAACGGATGGATAAAAATGGTCTTTAAAGATGGTTCCGGAGACGGACAGGCAATTCCTAGAACAAACATCTATAGAAATAGCCTCTATTTTCAGGGGCAGTTGTAAAACACCAACATATAGAAATCCCATTTCTAGATGCAGTTGGTGTTTATGAACACCACGCGCTAAAAGTAGAGGCATTTTTTTTTGTTGGAGTGGTTGGAGATGCTAATCAATTTTAGTATGGTTGGTTATTTAACCTGTCTCTAGAAGTAGGCAAAAAAAAATGATAGCTTGTTCATATGAAGCCTGCTGAAAGTGAACTTTATATCGAAAAATTATAGAGCTCAATGAGAGAGGTCATTTGGTACCCTAAATATAGGTTTTAATTTGTTATGTTGCTGAAATTAATTTTTTTATTTTTTCAATCAACTTCAAATGTAGGCACGACCTGTACCAAAGGTGTAATGCTCGGCAAGTTAAAAACTATGTAGGTCAAAAAAAATCTCATTTTATATTGTTTATTATGGACCAAATTACGCAAAACATGATTTGTAGATGTTAATACAAAAGATAGCATTGTACAGTTAGTCTAAGTAACTCTATTCAATAGTTGTAGTAGAGCTGTCCAAGGAAAGAGATCTTGAGTTCGAATGATATGAACTTGTATTTTGTATGAAAAATTGTGTGACTTGTGACCAGTGGACATCTTCTTTGATTATTATTTTGCTATTTTCTGGAAATTTCAAATATATGAAAAAACCTTTAATTTAGAGGCAACCGAAAATGTCAACTATCCATAGAAATCCTTGATTTCTAGACGCCGTTGCTACAACAACCACTACAAATTTATATCTTGCATTTCTCTCTCACACACACATGCGCACACACATTTAGGGCCACGCACACACACACGCGCGTGCATACATATATTCTTTATTATCAACCTTATTAGATGATGAAAGCCAAAATTGTAACAGATATAGGGAAAATGTAAAATTTATACATTACCTCGATCATTGGAGAGCAGCCATCTGCTATATACAGGTTGCCATCATAGCCACCTTGGCACATACACTGGTATGAAGGAGAAGAAAAACTATCACCATCAATGCAGGTGTTGTGCTCGCTGCCACATGCATAGGTGGAAGGTGGTCCTGTTAGCCAACGCAGCAGCACAATCTTTTCGGTCTGCCACAACCTAGTCAAGGTAGAAGGCATAGGATCCAACATTGACTGTGTACCATAGACAGATCCAATTATTTGCTTTGTTTACTTTCGTTCACTGATTTATTTACAGGGTAATAAACTTGGTTCACTGTGTTGGGGGGCAAGTGCCCCCCCCCAACACCGTTCCGCTATTGGCCTTGTTGTTTGCTTTGGCTTCATGGCCATGCTGCCTTATGAACTGGAGGTTGACATTTTCAATAAAGCCATAATTAAAATTGTTATTGCCAGTGCCATTGCACTGTTTCCTGACAATGTCTTGCAAGATTCTTTCTGTTGGGCAGGCGATCGAGTACACAGGACTTGCTGAGCAATCGTCATGTAGCCAGGTTATGTTAGAGGTCAGAACCAGTGAAATTTAGTTGCATGCCATCGAACATAGGAAAAGACCATCTAGGTGGTTTCCATGATATGTTGTACGCATCCACACCAGATACTATGGTGATGGAGTGCAAAAAGGCAGCAGCAAATCCTGATTTACCATGATATAAGGAATGAGAATTTCGTTCCAAGGAAAACAGATGGACAATAATAAAGTATATACAATTAATAGGTAGAGTGGAAATCATGCCGTCTAAAAACAGTTAACAAATGATGCACATGTGATCGTTGACTAGCAAGCACTTAGCCAACCTCATAAAAAGGCCATTAGTTTGTTTGAATGCACAAGTGAGCTAAGTGCTCTGAGGTTTATTTCTGAACTTTCGACAACTAAACTTTAGACCATGGGATCCAAATGATGAGTAGGAGTATGCATGTGTGGTCATCGTCTTGTATTACAGGCTGTCTTTGAGCAGCTACTAATCCGAGATTCAAATTCATGGTCTCTTTCTATATATGTTTATTTGTTGGCAAACTCATTTTACCAAAGCTGTTGACAAGCTACATATACTTAATTAAGGCAGTGATCGTTTTATCCCGAATTAATTAGCGGTGAAACAATCATGTTTATATTATTACTAGAGACACATGTTACCAATACTAAGATTACCTCTAGATGAACAACACTACTAGGGATGAAAACGGAACAGAAATATTCCGAATTGACCGTTTTCGTTTTCTATATTATGAACCGATTTTTAACATGAAAAATTGTTAGTTTCAATTGGTTTCATAGCCATTTTCAACCATTTTTTGTACTCTTTAATTGCTAAATGTAGAAATATCCCAAACCGACCGCTTTCGTTTTTCTATATCGTAAGTCCGTTTTCGACCGTTTCCGACCGTTTTCATCCTTAAACACTACGTACCGGCGGGCTCGACGAAGTCCCTCCTCGAGGGTGAGGGCCTCGTGAGACATCCGGCTCCCCTCCAGAGGCGCCTCCGGAGTCATCTGGTCGAGGCGCAGGCGGCGCCGGCACAGCGGCATCACCCTGCGGCGATGGAACGCCGTCGCTACCGCCGCCGCCGTCAAGCCTCGAGCGCGAAGCTGCTGCAGCGCCGCCAGCAACGGATCCAGGCGCGGCTTCTCGACATCCGGCACTCCGTATGTCCAGCGGTCCTCCCGGGCAGTCAGCACGCGGCCGGTGTACCTCGGCAACTGGTTGTCGTCGTTGCGGAGGTAGAACCAGCCCTCGTGCCACCCGCTGTTCGAGGAGATGAGGCGAGCCGGGATGTACTGATCCGCCCGGCTCGACCTCAACTGCAGGACGCAGCTCCCTACCCGCGCCACGTAGAGAACTCCCTTCTCCCCCGCTCTCCTCGCGAAGAGTTCGCCCTTGAAGAGGTGAAGCCACAGGTTCCACTGCGGCTCCACCCCGAGGTACCCCTCACAGACCGCCGCGAAGATGGCGGCCTGTGCGACGGCGTTGGGGGCAAGGTGATGGAGCTCCACCCGGTAGTAGTGGAGAAGCGCTCGCATGAAGACTGACGAAGGAACGCCGAACCCCCGCTCGTGGAAGCACACGAAGCTCACCACGTATCCTTCCGGGGGCGCCGGCTCCCGGTGGGCCGGCGGCGGCGCTATCCACTCCGGCCGCGACCGGTTCGTCCTCGGCCGCAGCAACCCGTCTTCGACCAGCTCCTCCAGCCTCCTCTCCGTCACCGAGGAAGTGGCCCAGTCTTCGGCGGGGAGGATTTGGCTCTTTCCGGCCATTGGCGCTGTCGGGAGGGCGATGAGCGGAGGGGAAGGCGGCGGCGGCAGCAGCGGTGTGGGCGGAAGGCGCAAGAAGGCTAGGGTTTCCTGAGGCTAAGGATGGCAAGAGCGCAAAGAACCGGAGGGGAACACGGACCCCTAGGTCTCGCCTTTATAGGCCAGGAGGAAGTCCAACGGCCGCGCGAAAAGGTAGGAACAGTTTCCCGCAATAAATGCGCTCACCTAACCGTCCCCCACGTCTTACAGGAGCAAGGCACGTGGCCGTCCCCCACGCTGTAACCGAACGCCACGTCGCCCACTACCACGCCGATCTCGCCCTAAAAAGACGCGCTTGGCTAACGGGCGGGGCGAGATCCACGGACGGATATTCCTAGATTCCTATAACGGGCTCCGAGCCCACTTTAAGTCTCAAGGGAACGAAAGCTAGCCCTCGACCCGGGTTCGACAGCTGCCCTCGAGCAACAGAGCAAGGGACGACCAGGGATGCGCCCGTACATGGCCAGGGCTCGAGCCACGCTCTCGAGGCATCCCAAGACGTATTCGAGGCCAAAGGACGAGGTTGAAGCAGGAATCCCCTCGGGGGAGGCATCGAGCCCTTGGATCCTATCGCAGGGAACCGACATCCGCACGACCACTCCTTGGCAGCTTTGAAGAGCGCCTCCGGGCCACAAGCCGACTCCTAACGACTGGAGTACGGACTCTCACTCGAATCTCCCCGCTAGCAACTCACCGGAGATCGCCGGACTCGCCCGAACGAGGTAGTACGACGTTCCCCACCCCTCCTCCTCCTCTCCAAAGGAAGAGCGTGAGGGCCGAACAACGAAAGACGGCAGGGACTCCGATCGACCTCGTGCGCGCGAGGCTCGGGGGCTCGGCCGCATCAACTACTCCCTGATGAACCATGAATAAGACCTCGGAGGAGACTTTCTCAATACTCCACCGAGGCCTCGGGGGCTACACCCGGCGGGTGCGCTTGCGCACCCCCACCGGAGAAGTCCTGAGGGCGCTCGGACGCCCCTACTGGAAAAGCACACGACGCTATGACTCCAGTTCATCTCCAGTTCATCGGCAAAAAGCCTATAGGAGAGTGAGCATACACTCACCTAAAGGCTCGGGGGCTACTGTCGGTACCAATAATATAGGGGTACCTACATTAAACGATGATAAAAACTAAAACGACTAAGCCACGACAAAACACAGCCTACTTCAGAACGCGCGACAGGTCCGCCTCGTACGAGGCTGGCTCGACGGAATGCCTCGACCGCATCCCGTCTCCGACTCGTACGAGGCCCCCTCGACGGGAGGCCTCGACCGCGCTCCGGCCCGCGCAAGGCTCGATCTCCTACCGGGAGCACTCCGACTCGCGTGAGCCCAGGTCGAGGCGCTCGATCCCCTCTTTCTCCACCTACCACGGGACAAAATTCATGGCATTTAATACAACCACCAACTCCCACCTACCGGCATGGCTGCGCGCGTGGTCGACGTGGGAACAATACCAGTGTCAGTCCTCACTGTTTCACCGCCCATCCCGTGATGGGAGGTGAAAAACGTCACTGTATCCACCTTACCGCACACTGTACATCACTAGTCACCCTCGAGGGAGGATACGACAAAATCCGTACACCGCGATTCCAGGATTCGGACTTATCCGATCAGCCTCGATCAAGCCTCGACCCGGCCTCGACCCAGCCTCAACGCCTAAACAGGGAAGGAAGGACGGTATAGCGCAGCGCTCCGGGTCATTTCAGCGTCTCGTCCTCTGTAACACCATGGCATCCAGGGATGGCCTCCCATTTCTAGGGCACGTCGCTACAGTCACCTCGACAGTAATCGACAAAACATCATCTCAAGGCATCCGTTGCCCTGGCCTCCTCTCGTCCTATAAAAGGGTAGGCCAGGGCTCTGGAGAAGACGACGGACGACAAGCCAAGCACCAGATAGCGATCAACATCTCAAGCAATCATCTTGTATTTCTTTTTCCTCTTTTGAGACTTGGGCTCATCACCCTCTCTCGCAAGCTTGTAACCCCTACGCAAGCACCTCGGTGCAAGGAAATACAACATCTCCTCTCCCCCGCTGGACGTAGGGCCTTCTCTTGCCCGAACCAGGATAAATCCCCGTGTGTTCTCCTTGCATCACCATCCAGGAAAGGGACACGCAGCATTTACTCGTTGGTCTAGGACCCCCTCGGGTCCGAACACCGACACATAAATACAAGAACTTTTATCCTTATTTAATAAATAAATATTTGTATAACTAAGTTGGTGGTGTTAATTAGGAATAAATTATTATTATGACATAAATTAGCTAATGGCCTAACTAATCAAGCCGAAGACTAAAATTTTTAGCAGTTTGCATCTAATCTAACCAAAACAAATGTTTCTTCAAGTTGTCTGCATATACCAGTACAAATCTCTAAACTATCCGCATATATAAGTGCAACTTTCAATAAGAAGTGACATGTGAAAACCGATACACGACGACAACTATTTTAATAAGATATTAAAATTATATATTTTTATGGATCCTTAAAAGAAGTCACAAAACTTAATATCTAACTGAACACATTGACAGTATGAAAACTAAAGTTATGATTCATTTTTGAGTAAGTATTTGTGCCCTACAACAAAAGAAAAAAAATCTATCAAGGTTGTATTTTAATTCAATACATAATTCATATGAAATTATTATATTTTTGCCAATATTAATTCATATTATGGATACCATGGTCATCATAAAATAAAATATAGCTTTTAAATTTTATTAAAATATAAAAAATAGATGTATAACATTGCGATCCTTGTTTTCATTGATGAGCCAATTTGTTTGTGATTGCTACAGCAAGCAGTCACAACATCAAAGTAGCATGTATATAAATTAAGTTGACGCGGTCGCTGTAGTTGCAACGCACGGGCATATTTGCTAGTAGAGTTTAAAGACTCAAGTCATCTAGGTAATTTTACTTTGCATCTTTTCTTTTTGCATGGCCATTCCTGCCTTCTTTCTGTTTTTTCTAGAGTATCTCCTTTCTTCCTATATATAAACATCAAAATCAAAAATAAGTAATAAATCTGATATTATATATTTTTGAACTCTTGACTCGCTAATTCACAAATATACAAATATTCCCGGCACAAAACAATTGGTGCACTTTTGATTAGAGATAAAACTTATTTTAATTATTACAACATGGATCATCGATCAAACCATGAACTGAAATAATTTTAAAAAGTTTGCTACAAAATAAATGTATATTATTTTTTAAACCATTGTATTAAAAAGTTTGCTATAAAATAAACCATTGTTCATCACAAAATGAACTATAGCCTTAAATTTTTTTTAAAAAGGTAAAACATAAACAGATATATACTATTTTCGTCCGTATTTTTCATTAACATTTAATAGTTTTTTCTCCTATTACAATACATGGACACGTTGCTTTCTTTTTTTAGTCTGTGAGTCCACGCATGAGTTTGTCGCTATTTTCTTTTTATATTTTATTTTGCCTAAAAGTCAAATCAGACTCTTAGACTTCTTATTAAGTCGGCTACTTCCGTACTCCTTCACTCCCATCGTTCCTTCTTCAGGAAAAGATAGCATGGACAAAACCAAGGACGCAAGGAAAAGGGAAACTGATCGTGAAAAAAAACCATACATGCAAAAAAACAGAGGAAATAAAAAAACAAGATGGATACGGTACCATGACTCTAATGGACGGAAAACCAATGTGGAGAAAAACAAGACATGTGTTTTGTGTTCGGATCCATGAAAAATAAAATTGAAACTCAGTAAGAAAAATAAAAGAGCCTATAAACTCTTTGTTGTTTTTTATATTAGCATAAGACATAAGATTAGGGTAATTTCTATTCTTATATATATATATATATATATATATATATATATATATATATATATATATATATATATATATATATATATATATATATATAGGGTGAGTTTTCTATGCTCCCGGGAGTAGTTACTCCCATCTTCAAAAAACTACATTGTGTATGAATGCATACTCATTTATCACCTTGAGTATGTTTAAATACTTATTTTAAGATACTCTAAATCTTACTACGTAAAAAAATTTAGCAGAGTCCATACTTTTTAATATATTACTAAAATGCCACTACTATAGTGTATAAAATAAGTATAATCATATACTCTACGTATACTTGCATACTTGACATACATACTACCATAGATGGTCTAGTATGATCATATACTTCGTGTACATATACTTCGTTAGGTCATATATACTCTAAATCTAGAGATATAAACATGGGAGTAACTACTCCTTGGGATATATATATATATATATATATATATATATATATATGTGTGTGTGTGTGTGTGTGTGTGTGTGTGTGTGTGTGTGTGTGTGTGTGTGTGTGTGTGTGTGTGTGTGTATTGACATAATGTATATGTAGAACGTAGTAAAAGTTGTGTATCTAAAAAAGTCGAAGCAACTTACGATTTGGGACAATGGGAGAATTTTAATTCATTAGACTTAATATGACAATGTCATATTATTAACGATATTAACTTTATTATGGATGTCATAATCATCTTAAAATAAATTATAGCCATTAAAATTTATGGAAAAAGTAAAATATAAATAATATATAACATTTTTGTCCTGATGTCCTATTAATGTATGATAATTTTTTCTTCTCCCATTGCAACATATGGACATATTTGCTAGTAATTATAAGAGAGTCAAAAAAATCAATCTATTTTTTCGTCGAGCCCATTCATCCTAGCCCAAAAGTTGGCCCACTCATTCGTGCCCGCTGGCCTTAGCCCACCTTAAGTCGCTAAGAGAGAATATGAATTGCAATGTTACAACTGGTCCTGTCTAATTACCAGAGTATGGAGGAGACCATGCTGATTCACTTCAGAAGTAAAATTGGTCTTGTCCTACTTCAGAAATACAATTTTCCAGCAGTTTTTGTGGAAATAGTAATATTGTTGAGCTGGAGCATATCGACAGTACGTAGAGGAGTATTTTAGTGGACAGTTACAGATCAAAGTTCAAGCATGAAGTGACCATGGTTGTCCATATTGATCGACGTCAAGTTACTGTCGTTTCAGTGAACAGTCTTTGGCTACTAGTACTATAGACCCGATGAGGCAGTGCAGAGCACACAGGGACAGCAATTTCTTCCGAGGCCTTGTTTAGATGCATCTAAAAGTTAGAATTTTTGAATTTTTTTTTACTTTCTCCATCACATCAATTTTTAACTGCTTGCATAGAGTATTAAATATAGGTAAAAAATAATTAATTACACAGTTTAGTTGAAAATCACGAGATGAATCTTTTGAGCTTAGTTGGTCCACGATTGGATAATATTTGTCAAATAAGACGAAAGTGGTACTATTTATCAGGTTAAAAAAATTTGCAGACTAAACAAGCCCTGGTTCAGGCATGCTCCTCTTCATCCTCGTCTTCGTCAGAATCTGACTCTAACTCGGGTGTTCCCTGGCACCGTGCCCAGATTTCATCGATCCCTTCCTGCAAGTCGTCCGTGGGGCCGAGAACTTCCTCCGGCACCATGACACGGCCGTTCCTCTCGAACACCTCGCGGACCCAGGCCTGGTACTCGAAGAAGTCGTCTCCTTCTTCGAGTAGGAAGGCGGAAGGTGATATCGGGTCGGGTCGCCTCTCACCTGCAATGCCAATCGGGCCTGTCTTCTGCTGGCTGCGCCGAGCTCACGCAGCCCAACCACTGTGCCTATATCTCCTCGAGATTTTCTGTAGGAAAAGGTTCACTCAACTTTTGAAAGTCTACTTTTTCTCCGTGAACTCTAAAACCAGATAAATCACCTCTCTAAACTTTTAAAACCTTTCATTTTACCTCTTGACCGGTTATAAGCAGTTTTCAAAGGCGGTTTTATCTTTTTTCTTTTTTATTTATTTTGATTAAATATTTGAAAAATCATAGTAAATCACAGACAAATCATAAAATGAAAAGTCTAATTTTGTTGGACTCCACATGAGTAGATCTCCACAGTGAACATATAATATGGTATGCTTTAGTACAATTTTTTGATGTAGCTTTAGATCTATGTTTTTTTATAATTAATTCATACCCACATTTTCTATGGTCTAATTATGGTAAAATTTTTACCGTAGGATAATTATTGTATTCTTAAACTGTAGTAAAAATTTCATACTCATTGGATCATGTATAAGTTAGTTATAGATTTGTTTAGGTGTATGCTTGTTAAAAAGTATTTATAAACATTGTGATGAATTGATGATATATAGGGCTATATGCACTTCCCCAAACATAATAGTTTCCAATCAAAAAAAACTTTCTAAAAGAGGAGTACTTGAGATAAGTCGCATTGTTTTTAACTAGCAAAATTGCATTGAAACGGGTGATCATCACCATCAACTCCAAACATCCCTAGCCAATAATCTAGCCTGCTTCATGAATTTTGTCGCGACATCTCGTATGATGTTGTTGGGTGCGTTTCTAATTATTTGAAACACAACAAAATTTATAGATTTCTTAGTTGGAAGTAATAGGTGTTTACAAAGGTAGTAATTCAAAAAAAATTGATTTGAGATTTTTTTTTTTGCTTTGCTAAGAAACACAAGCTGTGTGGCCATTATTTTTTTTGTCACGTGATCAAAAAAAACAGAGACAACACATATCTGACACAAGTAAATAGTATTCACCTCTTCCGTCAGGCAAAACGGAAAGGGTAGAAATACTCTTTTCCGCATGGCACTCATCAAGACCAGAGCATGCTGGGAAGGATGGTTTACTTGGTGGCTTGTTCGTTGTTGTTGCCTGGCTCACCTAATCGCTTCTCCAAACGCTACGACCGGGCAAGGGCCCTACCAGATGTTGCACTGCATTTTAGACATATTTTCAGATCAACTATTTTTAATAGCAAGTGCAATCTGTCGCCGTCAAAAATTCTGTTAACACGATCTGTGATTTATCACTGATAATGCACTGCATGTGTTATATATAGCCTTATAGGCATCGGCGACCACTGTCACGGAATAGTGACGGATCGTGCCTTCTGCAGAGTGCTTACAATGAGTGCTGCTGCCCAGAGGCCAGCAGAGGCATAAGCTAACCTGTGCTGTGCATGCAACGCCCCGTTCGCTAGTCGTTCAACAGTATTTTTCTCTCACAATAAATCAGCGAACAGTATTTTTAGCCATGGCTTATCAGCCAGGTTTGTCATGTCTGATGGAAATTTAATTTAAATTAATAAATAAAACAGGCTGCTTTTTTGTCTGTGACCAAATGCAAGTGTGCGATGGAGAGCGAGGCTGGAGGCCCAGCAGTAGAGGACTGGTTGGGCCGGGCCAATCAAGGCTTGGCAGAAGGCGTGCGCACCTCTGTCGATCGGCGTAAAATAGGCGAGGCCCAGCATGGAAGCAGGCGACCAGGCGTACAGCCTGCGCCCGAGGGAGCCCGCCGCCGGCACTGCTCACCGACGAGCGGACGAGGCGCGACGATCCATCCAACTCGCGAATGAAATGATGGACTGAGTCAACCATTTTATTTTGTGAGCGGGCACGGTGATCACCATGATGACACACTTTTGGGGAACCATGATGACACGTTGACACTGGAAACCCAAATGACAGAGTGAGTTTCTCTCAGCCATGTTCGGTTTCCGTTTGCAACAGGAAAGATGCAACAGTTGATCATCAATACTTACATTGGACACTTCGTTACCACCTCGCTGGAATTAGAATATGCCTTGAACGTTTAAATCTCATTAATAATATCTAAAACATACACTTGCAATATACGTCTGAAACCAATAAAACATTTTGAATAGACGCATGCAACATATGTCTGAAACATATACAACATTCAGATGAAACAGTTGCAACATAGGTCTGAAACATATGCAACATTCAGAACATACACTCAACATACATGTACAACCACGGCAACATATGCACTATCCAGATAAAATACTTGCAACATACGTTTGAAGCAGCTCAAACATTTGAAACATACACCTGCAACATACTCCCCCGTCTCAAAATAAGTGATGTTTTGGGTTTGTCTATGTCAAACTTTTTTAAGTTTGACCAAAATTATACAAAAAAACTACTAATGTTTATGATACCAAATAAGTATTATTAGATTTATTATAAAATATATTTTTATATTCTATGTATTTGGTATCATAAATATTGATATTTTTTCACGTACCACTACTGTTAGGGACTGTTTGGCGCCGCTCCTCAGAGCCTTGGCTCCCTACATCCAGGCACTGTAGCACATTATTGTGCATTATTGTAGCATGCTGGCAAAAATGGCTGTGGCTTCAAGCAAAATTAAATGAGAAAATGAACAGGCTAAGAATGTGTTTGGTAACATGGGCTGGCCTAGTCTGGCTAAAATTTTAAGACAGGCTAGCTAGAGCCTGCGTTGCTTTGTTGCATTGGCTACCTAAGCCTGCATTATGAGCTTTTGTTTGGTTGCCTGGTTTAGCACTTGCACACATGCCTGTGCCCTCCTTCCCTGGCGACTTGCACACACGCACGGCGCACCCTCCCCTCCATTGCCTACACTCCGGAGTTCAAGGAGATGCCCCCTCTTCGTCGTGCCCGTCCTTCTCCACTGGAGCTCAAGAAGATCTTGGCTGAAGGCCAGGGATCGCGGATGCTCCCTGGCCTCGCCGTCGCGCCTGCCCCTCTCCGCTGGAGCTCAGGGTGATCTTGGTCATCGAAGCTCAAGGGGATGTGTCACTCTCCGCCGGAGCTCAGGGAGATCTTGGCCGGAGCTCAAGGAGATGCGCCCCTCTCCACTGGAGCTCAGGGAGATCTTGGCCAGAGCTCAGTCCCGCCGCCGCCGCGCCCACCTCTGCACCTGACAAAGCTCGGGAGATGGACGACGTACACCGCGCTCACCCCTCTCTGATGCGCCCGCCTCTGCAGCCATGCTTGCCTAGGCTCCGTATGCTAATACAAAGCCAGGCTTGTTGGAAACAGAGCACCCAAGCGTTTCCAGCAATGCAGGCTCGTGTGGGCCCTGCATGCTAATACAAGCTTGGCTTAGGGGCTAGCTAGCCATCTGAACACACTGAACCTGCATAGCTAAGCCTGTATAGACCCTAAGCAAACATGACTCTTATGCTTATAGGAAGTATAAAGAGAAAGACACACTTAGGAGAGAGCCAAGGACTAAAATTTAGGAGAGAGAAATTTTCACTTGTTAACGCACGATGAAATATACGTACATTCTTGCATTATTGCTACCATCCGCATTCTAGAAGCTCATCCTGGCTTTTTTTTTCAGAACCATGGCGTCAGTCGTGATTGATCACTAACGTATAATCATATCTCGGCCCATGTTGTCATCCCTTTATCACCCTACTAAGCTAGTCCCTATATATAATCTATCCCTAATAATAAAGAGGCAAAATTTCTGCCACCAATAGTTTTTCGGTAATGATACACTGCAGACGTCCGGACAGGACGGACGGACTCGACGCGCGTGACCGACTCCACCCGACCAAGCCCGCTCCCTCCCCATCCTTATCCGCTCGCCTGGCCTCCCCATCTTTCTCCTCGTTCACTTCGCCCCCACTTACAGTCGCGCGCCCGCTCTTCTGCTCGGCTCCATGGCACTAGAGTCGGTCACGACGCCAGTGGGGAGGAGCACTCGCCGGCACCCGGCAAGCCGCGCCTGCTCCCTCTCCCTCCTCCCTCCCTCCTCCCTCCACTCCCTCCCCCCTTTCCTTCCTCCTTTGCTTCCGCGTCCTCCATTCGACCGAGAGAGGGCGGCGCGTGGTGGATCCATGGAAGCTCTGCCCTCCCCGTGGTGGATCCATGGGAGGAGGCGCAAATCCAGCGGCGTGGTGGTCTCCTCCACCCTGGAGCGTCCTCCTCCACCTCGACGGCAGCATGGGGCCTCCCACTATGGCGGATCCATGGACCATCGGGGCTCCCCGTGGTGGATCCATGGGCTCCGACGAGGTAGGTGGGGAAGGACCCCCCCCCCACGCGCTCCTTCCTCTGGATCTGAGGTGCCCCTCCTCTTCCTCCCTCCCCTCCTCCTCCTCCTCCTCTTCCTCCTCCTCCTCCTCGCCCCCCTCTGGATCTAAGGTTTTGATGGCGGCTACGGTTTTTGTGGCGAGGCAGATCTAAGCCCCATGCAGCAGATGATGTGAAAGCATGATTTTGTAATGTTGCAGTAGCTTCTTCTCGGTTTTGTGGCGAGGCAGATGCAAACTATATTCAACAGATGATGTGAAGCAACCATTTCTCTGATGTTGCAGTAGCTTCTTCTCCTTTGTTGCAGCAGCTTTGTTGCAGTAGCTTTTTCCCCTTATTGCAGTAGCTTATTCTCCTTTTTGGCGAGTCAGATCTAAGCTACATGGCAATAGATGATGTGAAGCACGTTTCTCTGATGTTGCAGTAGCTTCATCTCCTTTGTTGCATTAGCTTTTTCTTCTTGTTGCAGCAGCTTCTTTTCTCCTTGTTGTAGTAGCTTCTTCTCTTTTGTTGCATTAGCTTTCTTCTTGTTGTTGCAGCAGCTTCTTTCTCTTGTTGTAGTAGCTTCTTCTCCTTTTGTTTCAGTAGCTTCTTCTCTTTTGTTGCAGTAGCTTCTTATACTTTGGTGCAACAGCAGCTTCTCCTTGTAGCAGCTTCTTTTTTTTCATTTCACCAGTTTTTGTTTGTGTTTCATTAGTTGTTTTCTGATGTTTCAATAGCTTTTTGCGTTTGTTTTCAACAGATTTTTTCGTTTGTTTCATTAAGCCCCCTTCGATGTTGCAATAGCTTTCCCCCTTTGTTTGCAGTTGTGGGGGGTGGGGGTGGGATTTACGGTGGTGAGTTGGTGGGGGGGCGAGGTGCTAGGGTCGGCGAGGTTGGGGGCGAGATAGATCCATGCGCGCAGGGGAGAGAGGGCTTGGTGGTAAGCTGGCGGCGGGGCTCCGTGCGGGGGGCGGGCCGGGGGATTCTGATTCGTGGGTGCGGGAGCGGGGCGGGGGTCGCCTTTTCCTTTTTTTCGTGAGGCGGGGGCGTACGGGGCGGGACAGGGGGCGCTCGCGTGGTTTTTGCAGCGTCCGGACGCGGCCCTGGAGCCGGGCGTCCGGGCGCCAGCAACGCCCATAGTTTTTGGTTCAACCTATAAAAATCCTAAAGTGTCTCGATCTCAACCATGGTACAACCGTCTGTTTTTCTTTTCTTTTTTGCGTGGAATACGTTTCTGTCAGAGTGTTCTTTTCTGATTTCTTTTTTTGATTTTCTTTCTGTCCCATGTTCGGTTGTGTACGTGTTGATTTTTTATAATAAAAAATAACAAATAATAAATATAGCCTCTCTCTCCCTCCGAGATCCAAATCAGACTATGCAACAACTCCCTTACAAATACCATACAAATCCTGAATACAATACAAATCCAAATCAGACTAAGGCAACAATTCCTCAAATCAAATCAATATAAATCCATTATTTCTTCTTCCTTTATTCTGTCACAAGAAGAAATCAAGAAATCCACACACCAACGGCGTTGTTGAGCTCGGGTCGTTGATGAGGTGGAGGCAGGGGCGCGACGAGGTCATGGACGGTGGGATTTGGCATGTCAGTTCAACGAGGGAAGCAGAGTGGTGGATCTCGGTCTGGCACAGATTGTGCGGTGGCACAGCCGACGGTGGAGTACAACAGCGAGGAAGTAGGTGTCCGGTGGCGAGGTTCGGCACCAGCTCCTGGTTGGCGTTGTGGGCGGTATGCGGTGGCGTTCGGGGCCTGTGAGGCTGAGAAAGATGGCGCGGCGTTGTAGGCAGAACCGAAGTCGTCGCGGCCGGTGCTCGGAGTCGTCGTCATCCGCTGAAAGGGCGGTGAGGTTCTAGGTAGGCGTGCAGGTCGAAGGTCGGAGCCCGGCTGTTCGGTAGTGTCCGCGTGGCAACGTCACCCGGCGCAAACGCCGGGACGTCGGCGCAGAAGCGGAGATCGGGGCGGTCGTGGATCCGGATGCAGGGCGAGACGGCGGGGTGGTGAGCTTATGGCGGAGATGAGCTCCCAGCTTCACGGCGTCGGCGCGGTCCACCACAGAGGAGCAAAGGAAGGGAGAAAGAAGAGAGGTGCAGAGCACCGCCGCAGCGGCTGGCTCGGCATCGCGGAAGCCGCCGCTGCCGGAGGCGGACTCGACGAACAGCCGGTTCATGCCCCTGGAAGGCATCCTACGGATCTCAATCTTGGAGGCTTGGACTCCTCTCGCGGGCAAGTGAGTTGGGAGCCATGACTACATGGAGCTCAACGACGATAATGGGAGGCTGAGAGCCTAACAGCGGTGGGTAGATGGACAAGAAAGGTGCTGCACAGGATTGCAGGAGGTAGACAAGCTTAGTTCATGGACCATGGACCCCACGTGTAAGTGGCATACAATTTTTTACCGAAACCACGACGCTAAAGTATTCCCAAACATACCTTTCTTTAACACAATTTTGTTAATTAATTTGACACTATTTTTTCTTCACTCCTTTTATTTTCCCAATTTATGTGGTATAGATTCCTATGTTCAGAAAATTGCTTAATAATATCACGCATTTCTATTTACATGAATTATCACTGTGTCATATACACTTTTGTTTCTTCTTATGTTTACGATATAATATTTTCCCATTGCAATAAATGATACAGTGTCATGTCCTCACTGCAGAGCCTAACTTTATACGTGTTGTGACTTGGCATGCGCAGATGTGTAGTTTGCTTTTCATATTTGTCAGCCTCAAAAATAGGTGGATATAATAGTCTAATATGAGGTTAATACTTTATTGCAATGCATTAAATTATTGGCCTTGATATTTAATTAAAATAAGGATGGTCCAGTTAAAATCAAACAAAGATAGCTAGCCTTAGATAACCATACAATAATACGTCATGTTGCGACACATGAACACGTTTGCTATTGGTACAAGTACCGGATAATAAATTGTATCCTTAAAAAAAGATAATAAATTGTATACCCGGTGTAACGCACAGGTATATTTTGCTAGTAAACCTTAAAAGCGAAATTAATGTCCAGTCGTCATGACTTGGTCCTTGACAATCGAGTCGATGGATCCAACAAAGCTGCTCGTCGTCACCACACGGTACGTCGTCCTTTTGCCCAAACGCCAAGCCACCGGCCGAGTTCAGCTGTCAACAGCTCTCACCTTCCTGTCCTCCGATCCTTTAATTCCGGCCTGCATGCGCAGCCCGCTCTGCAAAGCGTGAAATAAAAAAATGTAAAAAAATCTGAAAAAAATTTATGACTACGTAATTGGCGGGATTCGAACTCGTGACCTCTCTCTTATACGATACCTCCTCCACCTGCACTACACACTCACATGAATCTATATGCCGTTTCGGTTATTCAAATATTATACTAAACCAAGTGAAAATTGATTGTTTGAGGCCCTAAACAAATTCAAATCAAAAAGTTGTCAACTACAAAGTTTCATAACTTTTAGAGCACTACATTTTTCATATAGAAAGTTTTTCCATCCGAGGTCTTTTGAAAAATTCAAATTTTAAAATTTTGAAATTCAAACGTAGTTTTGCATGAGAAGATTAATTCAAATGAAAAAGCGGTCAACTACAATGTTTCATAACTTTTCGAGATCTACAAACTTCATTTAGGAAGTTTTTCCATCCGAGGTCTTTTGAAAAATTTGAATTTTAAAATTTTGAATTTCAAACGTAGTTTTGCATGACAAGATGAATTCAAATGAAAAAGTGGTCAACTATAATATTTCATAACTTTTCGAGATCTACAAACTTCATTTAGGAAGTTTTTCCATCCGAGGTCTTTTGAAAAATTCGAATTTTAAAATTTTGAATTTCAAATGTAGATTTGCTTGACAAGATAAATTCAAATGAAAAAGTGGTCAACTACAATGTTTCATAACTTTTCGAGATCTACAAACTTCATTTAGGAAGTTTTTCCATCTGAGGTCTTTTGAAAAATTCAAATTTTAAAATTTTAAAATTTTGAATTTCAAATGTAGATTTGCATGACAAGATGAATTCAAATTAAAAAGTGGTCAACTACAATGTTTCATAACGTTTTGAGATCTACAAACTTCATTTAGGAAGTTTTTCCATCCAAAATTATGGTGCTAACATTGTTTATAAATCTTATATATCTCTCTTGTAGTTTCATGAAACTACATAAGACATATAGATTTTATGAACAACGTAATTATTACTTTGTCGAATGAATAAATGACCAATATAAAGTTTGTAGATCATGAAAAGTTATGAAACTTTGTAGTTGAAAACTTTTTTATTTGAATTCGTTTAGGGCACCAAAACGTGGTTTGAAAAATTGCTTTGCCGAGTGTTTTACTTTGGCACTTGGCAAAGAAGAAACTTCTTTGCCGAGAGCCGTTTATCGGGCACTCGGCAAAGCCTTCTTTGTCGAGTGTAGAGGCTTTGTCGAGTGTTTTTTATTTGGCTCTCGGCAAAGCCTTCTTTGTCGAGCGTCCGAAAAAAACGCTCGGCAAAGCCTCCAGCGCTCGGCAAAGTAGCGGATTCCGGTAGTGACATTTGGCTACTTAGATCCAGAATATTACCACATTGGACAGCTAAATAAAAAAGAGTGATGTATATAGTTTTGTGTTGTGCTTGTGGAGCTGCTCATTAGAAGAAAGCCGATTTTTACCAGTCAATCAGGCACCCCACAAAACTTGGCATCTTATTTTCTCTCGGAGCTTAAGTCAAGACCAATTGAAGAAATAGTTGCTGCTGAGATTCGTGAAGGAACCGAGGAGCAATGTTGCCTCCCTCGCCAAGATGTATTTGATACTTAGAGGCACGGATAGACCAACTATGAAGGAAGTAGAATAACATTTCACACCTTGCAAACAAAAAAGGCAACGTCTTGCGTTGATAAAGATATCCAACCACTGCTATATTCCTAGCGTATTCTGCATGCTACTCAAGACAGGCACGAGGCAGCGAGGGGGGGGGGGCTTGAGCCCCCCTACCGCTACCGGGCCAGTGCATTTACAAGAGGAACTAGTTATCACTGAAGAACAATAATGGCTATGCAAATGGAATGTTGGAATGTCAAGCAACAAAAAAGTGTATTAGCTAGAGAGATGAGAGTTGGGGTTACTACCGTTGTATCAGAACAAGTCAGCATTGCTAGATTATAAAAATGCAAAGCAGTTTATTGCAAAGATGTTCACATATAACAATGATACTTAAGAGCACTCCGATATGATCTTCATAAAGAAGATTCTGATGTTCTGGTGTCATGTAAACTTTTAACTCATGATGATGAAAGAAAAAATTTTCCATCCGCCATATGATCTAAAAATAGTGCTAGATCCCCTATTTATCTTGGACCTAGATATTACTTTAGTCATTATTGGAAAAAAGCAAAATGCAGTCTTCTAATGTATTTTGAAAACTGAAGCTCAATTCATCCCTTATCCCTATATATTAATACAATTTTCACAGCTGGTTTTGATCCTCAGAGGTGACACAAACTAGTTTCAACCATGAACCACTTGTCTCATGAGTTCATTTAGTAACGGTTGTTAAACTTTGGCTGCCAAAATCGTGATATATGATGATATCACACAGATGATAAGGAGTAACTAAAAACACCAAGCCGTTACCTGCTGTGAATCACACAGCCATGAGCCTAATTGAACAGAACACAGATCTGGACCAACTAAACCAACTCTGTTGTGTCCTAGCATCTCTTGGAATCATTTTCAAGAGTAACACCCTGCTATATTTGTTTCCCAATGGGTGAGTCATTCTCTAACTAAAGATCAAGGCTAAGAAAAATACAAGTGCAGTGATCACAAAAGATACAAATAACCGAAGATAAGTTTTTTGAGGAAAACAGAAGGGGCTTCCCCCTACTGATCTTTATTAAAAAAAAAAGCAGAGTTTGCCAAGTACAGTCTTAAGTAACCAGAGTGATGAGAAAGCAACATAGGACTGGAGTCATGTCAAATAGACAGTTAATAATAACGCATCATATCATACAGATTTAAAATATGGCAACAATGTGCGAAACCATCAGCTCCCAAGTGAATAGGTGAGACAGAGTTTTTTTTTTACCACAAACTGTGGGAGAAAGTAAGCAAACCAGTCATCATGATGGTATTAACTAGAGTGAAAACATTTTAGTAGACTGATGGTTGGAGCATCTGCACTGCCGTAGCAGGAAGCAGAGGTTAGGACGGGTGAAAGAAAAGGCAGTAATAGAAATTGATAGAGTCTGTCTATCTCCCATTTGAGTGTTTGGGAGGCTAGGAGCACACGATTTTTTTTACAGCTCTTCTTCCTCCCGCTTCCCGATAAAATATCCCATTTACCATCTCTAGTGGTTCTTGAGCGGTTTAGAGTTTTGATGACGTGGTGATGGACTGCACGTTAGTTAGTCTTTCTCTTTTTCTTATCTTATATAAAAAAATCATAACTTTTCATTTGAAATTTAATAAATATAAACTTAATATCAAAATTATATAGCTCGATTTAATCTACAACTTAGTAGTCTATAGTTTTTATTTGATATCCTTTAGAGGAATCTATGTTTTTCTAGAGAAAATTGCTGAAATTCCTACCTAATAAGAGGATATTAAACTGCAGAGACGAGTTCTGGAGCTAATCGAACATTGCTTCATAAAATAGGAGTATATAAATAAATACTAAGATACGGGAGTGCCAAATGAGCTGTTAATTATTCCGAGACAAGATTGTTTTTTTTTTTGTTGTTGTTTTGTGAGGATTAGAAGACATTTATTTTAAGGATTCCAAGACAAGATTGGTGCGTTGCATCAGATCCAGTAGCATTTCCACACATGATTAACCGAAGGTCCACTGCAGATCCAGCGAAGGCCCACGTGACGGTCGCCCGTACATAGTGGGTTACAAAAGCCCATGCCCAACCAGGCAAAAGTCGCCACGGCCCATACTTGTCAACCTCGCAGCGAAGGCCCACGTGACGGAGCCGTGTCTGGAGCCAGCCGCAGCAGAGACCAAAGCCGAGACGCCTCGCTAGCTCTGCTCGCCACACCACACACAGGCACGCCCACGTGCGGCTGCCCGCTGACGGCGGCGCCTGTACTGTAGGACGCCAAGTACATGTACGCTAGCTGCTGCTTCCTCCCTCCCAAATTTTAAGGTATTTTAGGAATCTTAGAGAATTAAAGCATCTTAAGTTTAATCAAATTTATATGATAAAATAATAATATTTATGATTCCAATTAAATATCATTAGATTCTTCATCAATTATATTTTCATAGTGTACCTATTAGATGTCATGAATCTTTATAATTATCTATATAATGTTGGTCAAACTTGAGATGTTTTGACTCTCTAAGATTCCTGGAATGTCTTATAATTTAAGATGGAGGGAGTACTACACACGTACACACCTACAGCCTGTTCGTTTCGCTGGTTTATTGTGGCTGAAAGTACTATTCACTGGTTTATTGTGAGAGAAAAATACTGTTAGATGGCTGCTGATTCCGCTGGTAAGCTCAAACGAACAAGCTGCTACTAGGTGCCCTGGAATTGATGACGACGCTTGCACCAACTCGTCAACGCCCAATGTTGGACCGGGCCGCTTCCATGCACTAACCCTGCACGTCCGTGCGTGCGTGCGTGCACGGCTGATGCAGCAGCTGGTCGCTAGCGACATGCGTGTGGTGGTGAGCGGCGTACACGTAATTAAGTAATTAACGACGTGTCTACGTGGCAGCTGTAACCATGTACTTGGCATAACCAACCACGATCGACGCGCGTCATCGATCATCGGCGACGTCTTCCGTCCGTCGTGTTCGTGTCAGAAATTTGAGAGAAGTAAGATGCAATTGTGGCTAACTCAAGCTTTGCATTGCCAAGAGGTCGATATGCATATTTTAGGTTTATTTACTTGTTTCCTTTTGCCTTCATTTACATCTTCAATTCCTCCGTGGATCCCTCCGAATTAGGCCATTGTTAGAATTTTAGGCATTTTCATACTTAATTTAAATCCGAAAGAACCATAGCAAATTTGTGACGACATATATGTGTGAGATATTACCACTAGCAACTGTAGCAATAACATACATGACAAACATACTAATCATAGCAGATATTATACTGAATTGAGTACAATAATAAGAGATGTGTACCCTGCGGAAGGACCCATGCATGTTGAAGGCACTGGTGGCTCCATGTTGTGCACTAGTCAACATAGTGTGTTCCTTGTTGTCACGAACCACAGTCAGTCGATGCAAGACGATGTTCGCCGCAGTGCAGTCCCTCGAACCTCCACTAGGAACGGAAGAAGACGGAGTCGTCGACCGGATCGGTAGCGAGCAGTCGCATTAGATGCTCCCTAAAAACTTGATCGCCTGGCACGCCCGAGTAGGTGACACAAACATGCGGGCATGGTTCCGGAGGCTTGCTCTTCCAATCATCCGTGCACACGAAGGATCGGAACAATGGTGCTAGATGTACTATATCTCATTCATTACGCAGCTGAAGGCAAACCTTATAAAAGCAAAATCAATTTAATGTCCGTCGCCGTCGTCATCACAATCGACCTTTGACGATTGATGCCCTGTTCGCTTGGATTATAAACCGTATTTTTTTATCCAACCAACAGTGTTTTTCTCTTACTACAAATCAGCGAACAGTATTTTCAGTCATGGCTTTTCAGCCAAGTGAACAGGACGTTGGATCCAACAAGATGTCCGGCCATATGTTGTGAGCGCACGATACACACACGCAGCTAGCGCGCAACCCGGCCACCGTCCATTTGTTTTTGCCCAAACGCCAAGCCACCACCGGAATTCACCTGTCAACCGCGCTGTATGTCTCACCTTCCTAGCTGCCGCCGAGCTGATGGAACCGTGCATGGATGGGAGGCTCAGGGGTGTTTTCCTATGGTGAAAAATTCTAGGATGTCACGTCGGATATTTCATAGAATGTCAAAAAAAAGGTGTTCGGATACTAATAAAAAAATTAATTACATAACTCATCTGGAAACCGCGAGATGAATTTATTAAGCCTAATTAATCCGTCATTAGCACATGTTTACAGTAGCAGGACATTGCTAAATCATGGATTAATTAGGCTCAAAAAAATTCATCTCCTAAATTTATCGCAATCTGTGTAATTAGTTATTTTTTCGTCTACATTTAATACTTCATGTATGTGTCAAACGTCCAATGTAATAGGATGAAAAAAATTTTAGAGGAACTAAGCACCCCTCAGCTGGCTGCCGGCCCGGCGGCAGGCCGGCAGTCGCCCTGTTACCGTGTCGTTGCGGGCGGCCGGGCGGTGGCTCGCTCGTCGCCGGTGAGTCGTCATTGCGTCTGCCTTCGTGTGCGCCGTGCGCGCGTGCTCACGGTCACGGGCACGGAGTCGATCACGGACGCGGATGAGGACGAGCATGAGCAGACGAGGTAGCTGGGAATCTGGGGCGCAGTCGTGCAGATGCGGTGGCTGGCCCGTGGGTGTCAGTCCGGTCGACACAAATAGTATGGCCGTCTCGTCTGGAACACAACAGGGTGGCTGATGGGCGAAAGAAAGCGACGGATCGGCGGCATATCACTGGCGAGATCGAGATCGATGTCGACAAATAAAAGATGCTGCGTAGGGTGTGGACTGGAGTGTGTACTGGGGCCCGCCCGGTTTATATATAGATGCCCCCGAGATGTGTGCGCCAGTGCCACGGACGTGCTGCTAATTCCTTTCCATACAAGTGTTGTTCTCTTTTTGGCTCGTCATTCATTCTTTTGTATCGTAGTCGATACGACTATCAGAATACAATTCTAACACGGTGTCACACGTTTTAATATCTTATAAGTTTGATCAATTATAGATAAAAAATATCTATGTTTATGATACCAAATAGATACCATCAGATTTTCATAGATCTGCTAATGGGTCAGGTTGAAACGGGTATTATGGGATGGGTTCCGCTATGGAGTTTATTTGGATGGGTCGAAATAGGTTTTAATATCTTGCGAGTTGGGATGGGTTAGTTTTTTGTAGACCTCTTAACTATGTACAACTGTAGTATCTGAACATGTGCGAATATACGCAAACCCCCCACACATGCACGCACTCACACCCTACACACATATTTAGACCTACAACTACACACAGTATGAAGATCACGTCCATAGTGAGATCGACAGAGTCACCGAGGGCTCCACAGACGACGGGCACGTCGTTCTGACCATTGTGACACCACATGAGGAGGCAATGAAATTTATTTGGGAGCATGCCCCGGTGAGACACTAGAGTTGCGATCCTAGGGATCGAACTCGGGTGGGCAGCTCCCACACCGAAGACGCAAGCCATCGAGCTAAGTCGCTCGTTCTCAGAGATGCGTTGGGTTGAGGGCAATTGTGGTTGGGGCGGGTTGGAACGAGTCAATTAGACGCACGACTCTCGCGTCGCTCCGTTCTTGGCCTCCAGTCGCACGACAGCCGCCGCCCGCCGATCCTCCGAGCTGCGCTGGCGCCGGCGCCGGCGCCGGCCGCCGCACCCACCGTGACACCCACCCCGTCGGCACGTCCACGTCCACCCCTACAGCTGCTCAGTCCGCTCTCCCATCCCGGCATGGCAACGCCCTAATCTTGTGGGAGTCGAGCAGATCCTGGGCGGCAGTAGCTCGATCCGCGGTCCAGTGACCCAAGCTCCGGCGCAGATTCTTTGTCGCGTCTCCTGCCCCAGCACCAGTAGCACCGCCGCCGTTCTCCCCCAGCTCCAGTTCAGGTATAGCCACTCTCCTTCCCCTCCCTTCCCCTGCCTGGATCCGGCGCCTTGTGCAAGAACCAAGGAGTAGAGGACGGTGAGCTTCGGCGTCATGTGCACTTGCTCACTTTCGTCGGCGCTGCCGTAGCCCGTAGTCACGCACCATATAACACTAGAAATTGGTAACATGTTGACATGTGTGTTCCTCGTCAGTAGGAAGACCCAATGTTATTATAATGTTGTAGCCCCAACAATCCAATTCCCTCCATTTGTTATGTCTTGATTATAATGTTCTACCGGGTTATTTGATTTGATCTTTCTATAGTTTGATGATTCTTTAGCTTCATTCAGGTAAGCCGTAAGCAGTACAGGCGTGGTGAGGTTTCAGTCTTGAGGTATGTATAGTGTCACTTACTTTCATGCTATTGCTAGCACTTGAGTAATCTTCCATATAGCAAGTGTTAGAACTACTGAAGCTATTGTCGTAATTCTAGTATTACATATAGGACTCCAGTTAATTTAAAGTCTTAAATGTGAATATTATTCACTAAACACTTGGTTAAATGTGAACTAATTTTCGCTATCTATAGTTGCATTTTTTTTTCAAGATGGAGGTAGTACATGGTACTGAGTTTCACGAATTTGCTTGTCACACACTCAAACAACTTGCCGATATTCATATAGTACTTTTTTGGTTAAAAAAAGATATTCGTACAGCAGATAAACGCGCGCCGTACCAGTAGTAGTAGAGGGTGGACATTAAGCTCAGCCCACAGCAGATACTAGTTCATACTACGTACTCCATCCGTAACGGATTTAGAAGTCGTTTAGGACAGCGACACGGTCTTCAAAACACAACTTTAACCTCTTATTTTTATAAAAAAATATTTATAGAAAAGTGATATATGTATACTTTTATGAAAATATTTTTTAAAACAAATCTATTCATATAATTTTTACATTTGTAAACTCAACAACTTAAAAGTTATTGATGATTTATATTCCTAATGTTTGACCCAAATCTTGTCTAAAATGACTTCTAAATCCTATACAGAGGGAGTACTACTCAAGTACTCATGTCTACGTATGTTGTACTGGGAGAATGACGTACGGAGTATGTAGTTGATAATTTAACCGAGAGACTACTAATCGACATATGTAGGTTGAGATATGTACACGTCTACGTACGTATGTAGTTGATACTAGGTCGGCATTATTAATCTCAGCCCGCCCACATAATGACGTACTTCTGAATTCTGATGCGTGTACTACCTAATTTAACTGAGAGATTCCACTCTCGTGAATGAACTCAGAAAAAAAACACTTCCGAGATGATGTACTCCTTATTCTATCCTATACTATACTTTGCACATCGGATTAATTGGTATCTCCTGTCGTCTTATTTGCTTGGCTGATAAGTCATATCTGAAAGCACTGTTAACTGATTTGTTGTGAAAGAAAAACACTGTAGCATAGCTGATAAGGCAGACTGATAAGTTTAATATGCTATATACGTATAAAAATCTAGCTAGCATATGGCCAATGGTCCAACTGTCGGGTAGTAGCAGCCGTACCATACGTGCTCCATTTTCTTAAGCCAGGCGCTCGGCAAGGATTGCAGGAATAGATAACTAAATTAAACCAAGATATGATATCCAAAGGACTTTGCGGCCAGCAATGAGATGCAACTTTTTTTATTCCTTCATTCCGACAGCGCAGCTGCGCACAATTCGACAAGGATTCAGTCACGCCCACACAGCAGCCTGCCTGCCAAGGACAAGTGCTCTCAAAATAAGTGCAAATGTCAAACGTAGTATACTCTTTCCCCAAAATAAGTGGACTTAAAATTTACAAAAGTTGTTCCAGCACGTAATAATTAATTAATTACCCTTTGGGAAAAAATGATTAAAAAACTTACCAAAACTATTCTTTTCGAGAACGTGTAAGTTGTTATTTAATTAAGGAGGAAAAACTTACCAAAATTATTTAGTCTACAGCTAAATGCACACTTTTTTTTGGGATTTAAATCTAAGAAGTGCATTTATTTCACGACAGCTGTTAGTTCTTAAAACATTGGTAGGTAGTGCAGATAAGAACAGCCGCATTATACCACTATAAATAATGCTGTCACACCACTGCAGTGTTGTCAATCTGCAGATAGCCAGATAGCCGGATAGTAGTATTCCCTCTCTCCAACAAAAACGTGCAACTACGTGCCGATAAAAATAGTTTACATTTATCAAATTTCTAGTGAATACTATTTACTTCAAATTAATTATTAAGAAAATCTATTTCGTAATAATAGTATTTATTTGATATTATAAATATTGATATTTTTATTTATAATTAATTAAACTTGGGATACTAACTCATGACACCATGCTAGAATTGCATGTTTTTATAAACAGAGGGAGTATATGGTATTACATAATAATTGCACGGCATAGCATAAGTGTGCATAGAGTACATGTTTTCATTGACATCTCTCCTACTTCATGGTCAATTTAAAATTTCAAATCAAAAGGTGCCAAATTTGACATCTCTCCTAATGAATTGTGAATATTGAAATCACAAAGCGCCACATATATAAAAGTGGTAGCCTTCTTATCTTATTATTATCATAACCACACGAATTTACCTATCTATATACTCTACTAATAAACTACTACCGAAGAGCAGGACTGCAGTCTGCATTGGATTCAGTCTACATTTTGGGATCCCTTGCATTTTACATACAGCGAGCGGCATGTGAGTAGGGAAGAGTACAACCAAAGTTTTTACAAAGGCCTTGTTTAGATCCCAAAATTGGGATCCAAACTTTGCATACTAAGTGTCACGTCACACTGTAGCAATTTTGTTTTTATTTGGTAATAATTGTCTAAATATTAATTAATTAGGTTTAAAATGTTCGTCTCGCAAAGTACAACAAAACTGTGCAATTAGTTTTTTATTTCATCTATATTTAGTACTCTATATATATGTTAGTATTTTGATGTGACGGGGAATAGGAATTCTGCATAGTAAATTTTGGTGACAAAATTGGGAATCTAAAAAGGGCAAAAAAAAAAAAAGACAAGAAGACCAAGGACACGACATGCACAAGTTGGTGGATGAGGTGGATCGCTAGGCGCCAATCGCGTCAGCATCCACATCACCCTAATTAATCCTCCTCTTGTCCACCTGTCGTCGCCGTCCACCCTTGCACCACCTCGGCCAGCGCGGCGGCGGCGGCGCCCCCGTCGCGGAGGCCCTCGGCGGCGGCCTTCTGCAGCTCGGCAACCTTGGCCCTGACCGCGGCGCCCTTCCCTTCGCCCTGCATCACCTCCCGCACCGTCGCCGCGATCTTCTCCCTGACCTTCGACTCGGGCACCCGGAGCGCGGCGCCGACGCCGTCGGAGAGCATCACGGCGTTCTGCTTCTGCTCGGCGTAGAGCGGCCACGCCACCATGGGCACGCCGTAGACGAGGCTCTCCAGCACGGAGTTCCAGCCGCAGTGGGTGAGGAACCCGCCCGTGGACTCGTGCGCCAGCACCTTGGTCTGCGGCGCCCAGGACGGGACCACCAGGCCCACACCGCTGGTCCGCTCGACGAAGCCCTCCGGGAGATAGGCGAAGGGGTCCTTCTTGCTCTCGGCGTCGTAGTAGTTGTCGTTGACGGCGCCCTCGTCGCTGGGGCTCCGCACCACCCACAGGAACCGCTGCCCGCTGAGCTCCAGCCCCAGCGCCAGCTCCCGCATCTGCTCCGTCGGCAGCGCGCCGCCGGAGCCGAACGACACGAAGATCACCGACCTCGCCGGCTGCCGGTCCAGCCACTCCAGGCACAGCGCGTCCTTGTCGTCCTTGCGTCCGTCGGCTTGGATGAGCGGGCCGATCGGGTACACCGCGGGGTGGTGGTCCGCCGGCTGGCGCAGGATCTTGGCGGGGCCCGGCTCGACGGCGTCGAAGGAGTTGACGAGGATGGCGTCGGCCTCCCGGTACTTGGCGCCGTGGTGCACCATCCAGCGGTAGCAGGGGTCGGACTTGTCCTGCAGCGGCATCAGGATGTCGGGCCCCGGGATAGGCACGCACCCGGGCAGGCGCAGCGGCTCGGGCAGGTCCCGGAACTCGCACGGCACGGACGCGTCCAGCTCCGGGAGGTGGAGGATGAGCGTGAGCGCGTGGAGGTTGGTGGGGAAGAAGATGCACCTCCGCCGCACCCCGGCCGCGCGCGCCGCGTCCAGGGAGTCGGCGCCGAACAGGTCCGCCACGAACGCCGTCAGGCGCCCCCCCGTGCTGCGCTTCAGGTCGAGGAGGATGTTGGTGAGGGCCGGCACCGAGCGCGCGCACTCCTCGGACATGAGCGTCTCGATGGCGGCGCCGCGGGGCAGGTCGGAGAGGTCGACGGGCGGGAGCGAGAGCGAGGTCACCGCGGGCGGGAGCGAGGCCAGGAACGCGCGCTGCGTCGCCGACGCCGTGGACGCGAACGTGATGAGCGTCGCCGTGGCCCCGTGCCGCGACGCCAGCCGCTTCGCTAGCTCCGCCAGCGGGATCAGGTGGCCCATCCCGGGCGTCGCCAGCATCGCCACGTGCGGCCCGCGGACGGAGCCGGAGCCGGCGGCGGTGCCGTTGCCGTTGCCGTTGCAGCAGGCGGCGGTGGCGGAGCCGTTGCTGCTGCCGTTCTCCATTTTTTGGGCGGTGGGGGCGGCCTTTTCTCCGGGTGGTGTTGAATGGGCAGCGACGCCTGATGCGGGTGGTGGCTGTGTGTGGTGAATGGTGATGGTGGGCTTTGGCCTGCCGGTGCCGGGACGTGTGGTGCGGCCGGGGTTTATAAGGGAAGGGGAGGCATCCGCCGCCATGGTGGGTTGGCGCGAGTTGTCTGTCGCGGGAGTGGGGGAGTGGGGCGGAGGCAATAATTCAGGCATGATGCGGGGGAGTGTGAGGTCAGGGAGATGTCATGATCACGCACGCACTCCCGCTCGTGGGAGGCGAGAAAGCGCGAGCTCTGTGTTGGCTGTTGGGCTGGGCTATATTTTGGTCATCTCGGTCTACGGACTGCCTTTGTTTTTTCCTGTTTATACCACTCGTGTTTTTCTTTTCTATCTATATCTGGCTTCTAGAATCTGGATACAACAATACTATCAGGAAGTGTCGCGGCTCTAAAAGCCTTCTCTCGTGGAGGTTAGGTGAACCCTCGAATTTCCGGGAGACGTTTTGATGACCTTCATCGAACGTGGGCTTAGTGGCTTACCGATGTCATTCTTCTGTGGGCAAAGATAATAATCTTATAGAATGGTCTAATCTTTTTTTGTAACGTTAGTTTCTCCTCGTTGCTTTTGTTTCCCTCTCCGGCTGTCCCTTTGAAATGATGTACAAAACCAAACTGGTGTTTGCGCTCTTTGTAATATTATTATATGTCATATTTATTCAATAAAATTCAGGTAGCCGCATAAGCCACCGTGGTTTGTGTCAAAGGAAGTATCAGGACGAGCCGAGTAATAAGGCCCTGTTTAGGACGCCGAGATTTTGTTCTGGTTCCTATGGTTTTTCTTCCTATGGAATTAAATTGGTTCCTAAAAAATTTGTGCGTCAAATCGTGAAATTCTTGCTGCATTCCGAATAAGTTCTAAGTTATCTGACTCGGTTGCCTTATGTGTTCGTTTTAGGAAGAGAGCACAAAATACAGTACTGCTTGGTAAACGATGGAATATCTTGCAGAAATTGAAGCCATCTTGAAGAGTTTCGGGAAACAGGACTTGATTCAGAAGAATCGACCGGAGGAAGAGATTGCAAATAAAGGAAAAACGAAACTAGTAAACACCTAATAACATATGCATATGGACCTCTTGAATAGCTTGAGTTGGGGAAATGGAAAATAGAGCATGCATCTATCGTGATTATTATCCTTTGTTCAATTTTGTGATGCGACGGGGATGGGCCGGTCGGCCGGTGCGCGTGTCACCAACCGGGTACGGTTTCGTCATCTCCAACTCGGCAACTCCAAGCGTTGGGAAATCGTATAGCACGACGACACGGTGGACGACCAAGCGTTGCCGTTGCATGGTTACACTTCAGGAGTAGTACCACTGTTAGTCTGTTACGTACTGTACGCTGTTAGTATCACGTGTACGCCGCTCACCACATGTCGCTAGCTAGCTAGACAGCCGTGCACGTAGGCGCGCACGTGCAGGGTACACGTTCCGGCCAGGACACCGCCGCTGCCAAGATTATTCCAAACCCTTGTTTAGTTTCCAAAATATTTAGCAAAATATTTTAGATTCCTGTCACATCGAATCTTTGACATATGCATGAAGCATTAAATATAGATAAAAAAATAAAACTAATTACACAGTTTAGTTGTAAATCACGAGACAAATTTTTTCCATGATCGGACAATAATTACCAAATAACAACGAAATTACTACAATAACATTACAGTTATATTTTACAAAAATATTTTAGGAACACATACGGATTCAGAAACCGTCCGGTCCAACTTTTTGGCGTTGACAGACTTGGTGGTAGACGATGGGACGTCAACTGCAGGCACCTACTTGGCGTTCACACGCGCCGCCTGCAGGGGGCAGGCGCACGTGCACCGTGCACGTGTGTGTCTGCGTGTGGCGAGCCTCGAGCCTAGGCAGATCGAGGCACCTACCAGGCGTGGAGTACGTCTCGGGCTTGGTCGTCTCTGCGGCGGCTCGGTCGGTTTCGTTCCTAGACCGATCAATGTCGTTTGAAAAAATTAATAAAATGGATATTACTTCGTCCCAAAAAGAAATCGTAAATCCTACTCTACGGGGAGTGAAATGTGTGACGACATAGATATAACGCATCCTATTTATGCCACTGACTTAGATATAGCTAGCAAACAAACAATTGTTGTTTTTCATAAGTTATATAAGCGTGACGCAACTTCGGCACATGCGTAACAATCTTAACTAGCTGTGGCAACCTTTAGGGGCAAACAAGATAGACCCATGCATGCACTACAATAAAAACAGTAATAAGAGCATCACCAACAGTTTTCAATAAAACCTTCCAATCTAAGATTTTTAGCAAAATTTAAAAAAAAATCTCCAGGAGTTCCCCATTAACGACAACTACTACGACGCGGAGAGCAAGAAGGATCCCATTCGCCTACCTCCTGGAGGGCTTCGTGGAGCGGACCAGCAACATGGGGCTGGTGGTCCCGTCCTAGGCGCCGTAGACCAAGGTGTTGGCGCACGAGTCCACGGGCGGGTTCCTCACCCACTGCGGCTGGAACTCCGTGCTCGAGAGCCTCGTCTACGGCGTGCCCATGGTGGCGTGGCCGCTCTACGCCGAGCAGCGGCAGAACGCCGTGATGCTCTTCGACGGCGTCGGCGCCGCGCTCCGGGTGCCC
Source organism: Saccharum spontaneum (assembly GCA_022457205.1). Taxonomy (NCBI): domain Eukaryota; kingdom Viridiplantae; phylum Streptophyta; class Magnoliopsida; order Poales; family Poaceae; genus Saccharum; species Saccharum spontaneum. The sequence continues at coordinate 53,870,006 of CM039598.1, read as the reverse complement.
GAGTCGAAGGGGAGGGAGAAGATCACGGCCACGGTGCGGGAGGTGATGCGGGGCGAAGGGAAGGGCGCCGCGGTCAGGGCCAAGGTGGCCGAGCTGCAGAAGGCCGCCGCCGAGGGTCTCCGCGACGGGGGCGCCGCCGCCGCGCTGGCCGAGGTTGTGGAGGGGTGGACGACGACAGGTGGACAAGAGGAGGACTAGAGGTGACGATGTTGTTGCTGACGGGATTGGCGTGTGTCGTGGCGCCTAGCGATCCTCGCCGTCCACCAACTTGGGCCGGGCCCACCGTTTTGTCCTTGGTCTTGTCCTGTAAAACTTTTGGTTCTGCTGTCACATGCTTGCTGCATGTAACCATCCTCCAATCTCTTTGGTAGGTAGTAGTAGTAGAGTACAGAGAGGTAAATTCGTGTGGTGATGATAAGATAAGAAGGCTATCACTTTCATGTGGCACTTTGTAATTTAAATTCACAAGTCATTAGGAGAGATGTCAATGAAAATATGTACGTATGCACACGTGTGCCATGACTTGCAATTATGTATTTGCATATACTATCCGGCTATCCGCAGAACGAGGACATTATAGTAGTGTGTGCTTGTTCTTGTCTGCACTTACCTACCAATGTTCGGGGAACTAACAGCTGTAGGGGGTGTTTGGAAAGAGTAAACTAAACTTTGTCTACGTTATAGATGCCAAGCAGAAGCCTAAACATGAACTAATTAATTATGAATTAATAAAAACAAATAGAGGCTAATTGATTTATAGATAGAACTCTTTAAAAATCTAATTAGCCCATGTTTAGCCTATTATCTTATCCTAGGAAAGACTGAGCTTTAGTCCGGTGATGTACCCACAGCCCGTAGTAATCCCGTGAGCGCGCTGCAGAGCACTTGTGGTGCGTGGCCTGCGGCCTGGGGGTGACTGAAGCCTTGTCGAACTGTGTGTGTGCCTCCGCGCACGCTCGCGGACTGAACGAATAATGGCATGTTCGCTTGTGTTATAAGTCGTACTTTTTCAGTCAATAAAAGGTGTTTTTCTCTAACAATAAATCAATGAATAGTACTTTCAGCCATGACTTTTCAGTCAAATTTCAGCCAATAAAAAGTGTTTTTCTCTTACAATAAATTAACGAATAGTACTTTCAGTCATGATTTTTCAGCCAAACGAACAGAACAAGTTGAGATCATTTCATTGCTGGCCGCAAAGTCCTTTGAATATGATGATGGTTTATTCAGTCCTGCAAATCCATGCGGCGCGCCTGCCTTAAGAAAAATGAAGCACGTACGTACGGCTACTACTACTAGTAGTATATTAATATAGCATACTGTACGTAGTACATCCCAATCTGAACGTGCAGATTATGTATATATAAGTATACATTGGATCGGAGGTCGCCGCGTTTTTTCTTTCTGATGAGTTCACGAGAGATGAGTCTGATCAGTTAAATTAAGGAGCACCTTGTACGTGGCCTTAGAATTTACCTAAACTACCTAATAGTACTCAGTTATAACGGTATCTACATTCAAACTAGAAATGTATGCTCAATAATTAATCTTTTTATGATCTTTTCGTTTATATTTTCATCTTATTCATTCGCAGAGCTTGACGAGGATATGGAAGACGCAAATGAACCACCTTACACTTGGTATTTATTTTCATCTTATCATATCTATCGTACAACATTTTTAGCTTCTTAGAGGCCCTAGTCATGACTAAAACCTGGCGCGGCGACGAGCCCGCCGGCCGCCGGCCAGCAAGGCCGCAACACGTCGCGCTCGTAGTACGCCGTCGGTCGTCAAGAGGCCGCGCGCGCGCAGGCCGGGGAAAAAAAATAAATTAAAGGATGACAGAAAGGTAAGAGCGAGCGGCGGTTGACAGGTGAATTCGGGCGGTGGCTTGGCGTTTGAGCAAAAGGACGTACCGCCGGCTCGCTCGCTGCGTGTAGTACATGCTATCGTGCGGTGACGACGGCCGGACAGCTTTGCTGGATCCATCGACTTTAGATTGTCAAGGACCGAGTGATGACGATGATGGACAATAATTTCGCTTTTAAGGTTTGTTGTACGGACTAGTAGTTGGGTGATAAAGGGACGACAGCATGGGCCGAGATATGATCATATCACGGTTGACGCGCCATGGTTGGGAGAAAAAGGGCGGGCTAGGGTGAGCTTCTAGGATGCAGATGGTAGCAATGGGTGGAACAGCCGATATATGTACTCGTTTGCACCAACTGCTGCTGCTGCTGCCGTTGCAACAAGTTAAAGCGAACGGACCCAGTAATATAAGAATATACGTACTCTCTGTCCCAAAAAGACTAATGATTCATAAGTTGAAAATTTGTCTGCTATTTTGTTTGTGTGGCAGGTCCTATATATAAATTCAATTTTTATGGGACTGAGAGAGTATGTATCATCGCGTACTCTTTTTTATCGCGTTATAAAATATATATACCTTACCTGCTGATACTAAAGCGTGAAAGCCTCTCTTCCAAATTTTCATCTTTCATTCTCTCTCGAGTCTGTCGATCCTTCACTCCCTCAGACATAAGAGTTATGTCTTGCTTTATTAAGGGTACGTTAGAGAGGCTCCACGACGCTCCAACAACTGTAGAAATACTATAGCAGAGCCAATGGTCCCAACCTACGGCTCCTTCCTTTTCTCAGTTGATTTTTTGCGAGAGCTGGAGCTGTTGTTGCGGCTATGCTAAAAACACAACAATGCGCTATAAAGTAACTAAACGCAGTGAGCTAAAGCCCTTAGAGCGGTGCCAAACAAGCTCTAATAGTAGTATTAACTAATGAATCAGTTATAAAAGTCCTAATTGGTTTCGTGTTCAGTTTATGACCCAAACTCATGACTTATCTATATGTTGGAATCAACCAGCCCGGGCCTCCCTCATGTTGCGAACGCATGTTTCAAGTGTTTCAGATGTTTCGTAGGTATGTTGCAAGTGTTTCATACGGACGTTACTAAAGTAGATAGGGATGTTGCATATGTTGTAACGGTTGTACACGTATGTTGTAAGCTCCTGTTCTCAATGTTTCATCTATTTTTTTCGACGTATGTTGCAAGTGTGTTTATCTGGATATTGCATATGTTTTCACCCATACGATACAAGTGTTTTATCTAGATGTTACCTATGTTTACAATGGTTTCAAGTGCTTTTTAGGTGTTTTTGCAAGTGTTTCAGATACATGTTTCATTTGTTTTCAAATGTACGTTGCATTTATTGCATCTTGATGTTTCAAAACTAAATCGGGTGTTGCATCTCCCTCTTCGCCGTTCTGTTGTCTCGCCTCGGTGTCAGGGCGGGAAGCGAGCGCAGACGGACGTGGTCCCCGTCTGTCAACCTAAAAAATGCTGAGATTTTGAGAGTTTCCAAACACTTGCTACGTTATACATACAGTATGCATGAAACTAAGCGTGCTGTCCTGTTTGTTTGGCTGATAAGTCATGACTGAAAGTATTATTGACTGATTTGTTATGAGAGGAAAATACTGTAACATAACATGTTGATAAGTTGTATGGAACGTGGTATCTGCTACTCGACAGTGAGTGGGCACTGCGCATGGTAGTGCAGATGCGGGTGAGTCCCTGTCCGAATAAATTCGTGTGCCATAATCGCGCGTGGACCGGATGGAGCCGCATCAGCTTCGTGGAATCGTGGGAGGACGGAGCGATGGCGTTCGCGTTGCGTCCCAAGGTTCGCTGGATTCTGGAAGGTGGGTGGCAGCGACGGTCACATCCATCATTGCCGGGCAGACGGTGGCGACAGAGAGGGGCCCGGCCGTGTCTTTCGGTGGTAGACGCCCGATGGATCGGATGCCACGCCTGCTGACGCTTGTGCCTAATTAAGGGTATGTTAGAGAGGCTCCACAACGCTCCAACAACTGTAGAAATACTATAGCATGCAAAAAACACAACAATGCGCTATAAAGTACCTAAACACAGTGAGCTAAAGCCCTCAAGCGGTGCCAAACAAGCCCTAATAGTATTATTAACTGATGAATTAGTTATAAGAATCCTAATTGGTTTTGTGCTCGGTCTATGACCCGAACTCATGACGTATCTGGATGTTAGAATCGACCGGCTCAGGCCTCCCCTATGTTGCAAACGTATGTTTTAAGTGTTTCAGGCCTCGTTTAGTTGACGGAATAGGGGAGAAAAACACAGTATTAGAATTCCTGTAGCATTTCGTTTGTATTTGATAAAAATTATCCAAATTTTGACTAACTAGGCTTAAAATGTTCGTCTCGCAAAGTACAACAAAACTGCGCAATTAGTTTTTGATTTCATCAACATTTAGTACTTCATGCATTTGCCGACATTTTGATGTGACGGGGAATCTTCTTTTTGCATAGTGGAATTTGGGGGAGAATTGGGAGAACTAAACATGGTCTCAGATGTTTCATAGGTATGTTGTAAGTATTTTATACGGATATTGCAAAAGTAGATCGGGATGTTGCATATGTTGCAATGGTTGTACACGTATGTTGCAAGCTCCTGTTCTCAATGTTTCATCTGTTTTTTTCGACGTATGTTGCAAGTGTATTTATCTGGATGTTGCATATGTTTTCACCCATACGATGCAAGCCTTTTATCTAGATGTTGCTTATGTTTATAATGGTTTCAAGTGTTTTTCAGGTGTTTTGCAAGTGTTTTAGATGCATGTTTTATTTGTTTTTAAACGTATGTTGTAATTGTTGCATCTAGATGTTTCAAAACTAGATCGAGTGTTGCATCTCCCTTCTCGTCCTTCTGCTATCTCGTCTCGGTGTCAGACGCGGGAAGCGAGCGCAGGCGGACATGGTCCCCGTCTGTCAACCTGAAAATGCTGAGATTTCGAGAGTTTCCGAACACTTGCTACGTTATACATACAGTATGCATGCTCTGTTCGCTTGGCTGATAAGCAATGACTGGTTGGTTTGTTATGAGAGAAAAATACTGTAACATGACTGATAAGATAGGCTGATACTAGTAAGTTGCATGGAACGTGGTATCTGCTACTCGACAGTGAGTGGGCACTGCGCGTGGCAGTGCAGATGCAGGTGCATACACCAGCTAGCGTTTCACTGCCTGTGTCTATGCCCGGATGTGTCGTCCCTGGCCGAATAAATTCGTGTGCCATAATCGCGCGTGGACCGGATGGAGCCGCATCAGCTTCGTGGAATCGTGGGAGGACGGAGCGATGGCGTTCGCGTTGCGTCCCAAGGTTCGCTGGATTCTAGAAGGTGGTGGGTGGCAGCGACGGTCACATCCATCATTGCCGGGCAGACGATGGCGACAGAGAGGGGCCCGGCCGTGTCTTTCGGTGGCAGACGCCCGATGGATCGGATGCCACGCCTGCTGACGCTTGTGTACCTCTCTGTCTGGATAAAAGTCTTGTTGTTCCTGTGCGTGCATTGCCCTGAACCTCAAGGTTAGGACTTACTCCCTCCGTTCTATAAATAATTATACGTTTTTGATTTTTACACTTCTTGTTTGACTGTTTGTCTTATTTAAAAAATTTTAATAAATATTACTCCCTCTGTTCCTGAAAGCTTCAATTTCTAGAGTTGTCTTAAGTCAAACTTTTTAAACTTTGACCGAATTTCTAAGAAAAAACGCTAAGATTTATGGTACCAAACCAGTATCATTAGATTTATCATAAAATATATTTTCATAAGGTGCTTATTTTATGTTATAAATGTTGTTCCTCTTTTCCATAAAGTTAGTCAAACTTAAAAAAGTTTGACCGGCACGGATTCTAGGAATTGAAGCTTTCAGGGACAGAGGGAGTATTTGTTTTGTTACGACTTATTCAATCATTAGAGATATTTTCATAATGATTTATTTCTTTTACTATTTGCACAAAAAATTTAAATAAGATGAACGGTCAAACAAAACGTGTAGAAGTAAAAAACGTATATTTATTCGTGGGACGGAGGGAGTACGTATACAGGGCCTATTTAGTTGACAAAAAGTGTCAAAAAAAAGTTTGTATAGTATCCGTCACATCGAATCTTTGAACGTATGTATGGAGCATTAAATGTAGGTAAAAAATAAATAATTGCACAGTTTGTCTATAAATATCGAGACGAATTTTTAAGACTAGTTAGTCCATGGTAAGATAAATTTTGTCAAATAACAACGAAAAGTACTACCAGAATTTACCTAAAAAATTTCGCCATCAGGCCCACACTGGATTTTCTTGCTCCATGATGTCGACGCAAGTGTTGTTGGTACAAGGAATAAGACCTACGACGTACGTACGGGTGTACACATTGGGCATTTTTTTTGATCGGTGTACACATTGGTTCTGTACACGTACTCTCCGGCCTGTTGTACCATTTCAGACACAAACGAGGCGAAAAACAAAAGTCTTCCTGGTCTGCGTCATGATGTGCATGTAGTATATTATTACATATCCTAAGGTTTTATATATCGTGATCGTTCACCGCGTTTCGCTTGATGAAATTGACACAAGTGCATGATTTGTCGACAGCATCGATCATCGATCCTCCTCGATCCTTCTTATACTGACATTTTTGTTCGCATGCTTTGGTCAATCAACCAGGGTGACGAATTCATGACGTCTGGCTTGTTTGCTCGGACAACCCATCTCCAACGTCAATGTTTTCTCGAAATCGCCTCAACGTCAAATGTTTTGTCAAACCAGGGTGACGAATTCACCGCGCAGATGATAGCCTATGATATGACTTTCAAAATATACAATATTTTCTACGAGTGGACGTGAGCAAGAAATTAGAAGTGACCATTATGTCTCTAGCTGTTATACGTACCACACAACACTTAATAGCCATCTAAAAAAAAGTAATAACTTTTGCATATGAAGCCGGATAAAGTTAAATTTTATATCAAAATTATAGAGCTCAACGTGATCTAAAAGTTGTAGATGGCTAGTTTTTATTTATTTATATTATTTAGAGCACTAAAAAGTTTTGAATTTAGAATTTTCAAATGACATTAGATGTTGACATGGTCTAAACAAAAGTTATTGTATAATTTAGTAGTTGATAATCTTTTTTATCTAAAATCATTTAGAGTCATCAATATTAGTTTTATTACATTAGATTTCTAAATTCCAAATTTAAAATTTTCAAAAGACTTTGGTTCCGAATTTATAAGAAAATGTAAGATTATTCAAAACTTTAAATGACTTTGGATTAAAAAAACGTATCAACTATAAATTTATAGATCTGATTGATAACTACAACTTTTTTTATACTATATCATATATCAACGTCCGAGGTCAGCGTCAGCTAGCTTTTTGGTTTTCTAGAGAGGAGAGGATAGACGTCACGAGCCGTAACTATCCAAGTGGTAGTTACCAGCTGCTGCGGCCATGCGGCGTCGTGCGTTAGCAGCTAGCAAGCTTCAATTCGACGACGCACACCCATGATGTGACTGCCACAACACATTATTGGCTGATTGGCTCAACACGTCGTCGTTAATCGTGAGACTTCCAAGTTCCCAGTTATTTAGCCGCGTGTGGTTTCGTTCTTGGTTCTTTGAATGAAATTTGCTACCTAGTAGGTAGAAATCTAAGAAGAGGACGTTTCCTTGTGTTTTTGTTTCCGTGGAAATTTGGAGAAGTTGTAACGTTTTTGTTTCCGTGGAAATTTGGAGAAGTTGTAATTGTTTTTTTAACCCTACTCGATCTAGCTAGCCTTGTGTTTTTCTTACCGGAAGAATTTGGAAAAGTTCTACTTTTTATAAGCCTTACTTTATTATTATACTCGACATGACGGAACCGCGAAATATGGTGTGCACGCAATCTGTAAGTTGGACATTTTATCTTTGTCCTTTAATTTTTAATTTATCATTTTAGTGTATACTAGTGCTTATTAATGTCTTTACGTATTATTTGTCTAGGTATTTTTCCCTAGCCTTATTGCTGGCTACTTCAAACCTGATAACGGGATATATTTCTATTATCTATCTATCTATCTATACTATAAAAGAGCAAAGGAATCGAAAAATACATGTTACATGATAAAATCCTACTCATCCTATATTTTGACCTTTAGATCATAGATTCAACGCATCTAATCTCCCCTCCTAACCTGACGAACGGGCCTAGCCGGAAAACTTTTAATTCTTTACGCGTGTTTATGCTGTGGTTCCTCATATCGCTATTTTTTTCTCACCAAAAAAATTACCCAACCCACACCCTAGGAACGTCGGTCTCCTCAATTGTTTTTTCCAAAAAAACTCCAATACAGTTCCAATCGACGCCGTTCTTCCAGGCAGTTCGATCGTAATCTGCGGTGTCGACGCGTTGCTCTGTCGCGCTGCAGCCGCGCACACAGCCGTTGGTCTTCAGCTGGGAAGCATATGGAATCCGAGGTGCATATGTGCTGATCTCAGCTTACCTTATTTATTATTTTTTCCCGTGCCTTGCGAGAGGAGGGAAGGAGGGCGGCGAGGAGGAGAGTGTCAAGCTCTTCGTGGGCCAGGTGCCCAAGCACATGACCGAGGCCGACCTGCTTGCCATGTTCCGCGAGGTCGTCGCCGTCGACGAGGTCACCGTCATCAAGGACAAGGTCACCAAGGTCTCCCAAGGTGCGGATCTGCCTGGCCCCGGATCTGGGCTCGCCACCCTCCTTTCTCTCGCTCGATTCGCCGCAATGCCTGCCGCGCTGTTCCCTCGCTCGCGCTGTGACCTCGAGTGCTCGCTCCGAGTGGTTTTGCTTCTCCGGTTCGGGGGACAATGCTGCGCCGGTCGGAGGAATCTCTGCTTTTCGGTTAGACAAATTTGTGCTAGCGTTTTTGGCTTGGTTTTTCTGCTTTGGGGAATCGATTTGCTGCAATGCTGCGGGGAGATCTCGTGTCGAGTCCTCTGGTTGGTGGGGTTTCAGCATGGATTCGAGTGTACTAGGCCTGAATTGCGTTAGCTTAGTGTATGTATTTGCTCCATTGCGTGTTTTGAATCTCTTCCTTTTCTGTTTCTGTTTTTGTTTTTGAAATCATATTCTGTTGGCTCCCTCCATATTTTCATTTTGGATTTTTGCAAAATATAATATTATAGAAAAATATGTGGCTTCAGCTTGTTTTCGAGCAATGCGGGCTTAAATGTGCTATAATTGTTTGGAATCTGTGCTATATTTAGCTGCTAGGTTTGGGTTGGCCTCAGGTAAACTTGATTCATATGGCAGTGTGGTTGGCGTTGGCGTTTCTGATGTAGAAATTTAGTTGGCGTTGGCGTTTCTGCATAATTAGAATTAGAAAAAAAATACCCTGTTTCGCCTGAAACCTATTTGTTACGTTTGGTGTACGTACGATCATCGGACTCCTGGTGTCCTCTCCTCTTTGCTTTCGTGTTTCTCCCTTCAGCCATCCATATTTATAATTAAAAAAAAACAATCTACTACACGTCCTTAGAAGCTCTACTTTAATATCTGATCACAACTGTAGTTGTTGTGCTTTGAATCATGTTAGATTTCATCACAAGTGGAGCTATTCTACTTCGATCTCCGTTCTCCGTTGGTCTCCGTTGAAGTTGGAGTATATACTGCTGTAGTTATTCTACTTCATCTCCGTTGGAGTTCATCACAGGTGGCTCTTCTAATTTGATCTCCATACATCACATGTAGCGATCGTTCCTCTATCCAAGCTCCGCAACATCCCAGACAGCTGTCCACATACAACAGTTGATGTCTGTATTAGTCTTCAAAAGCCGATTGAAGAAGTGCTAATTAATATTTTAAAAGATGGATCAAAAAGTAAATGAATTTATATTCAAAATGAAATAAAACTTACAAATACAAGTAGTCTCCTGCCCTGTCTAAATTTACAATTAGTGGCCACATTCAATCTACCACGCATCCAAGCTAGATAACACTCCACTAGCACTTCAACATAGTTCCAAATAATGGAAAAAATGTTGGTTTCAAATAAACTTGAAAATACTAGGATAAGATGATAACTACAAACAAGCTAGAAAATGACAAATGTTGGTTTCAAATAAACTTGAAAATACTATGATAACTATAAACAAGCTAGAAAATGACAACAAAAATAACAAATTTTTTCTACTCATATCGCTATTTTTTCACACCAAAAAGAATACCCAGCCCACCTATACGTTACGAACAATATCGATTCATTAGTGTCATATGCACACACGTTACGAACAATATCGATTCATTAGTGTCATATGCATACACACGTATAACCTCGTGGTGCGAGACGGAAGCAGCGGCGGCATCCTATGGCAGTCGTTCGACCACCCGACGAACACGCTGGTATCGGGCATGAAGATCGGCCGCAACCTGTGGACGGATATGGAGTGATACCTTCAGTCCTGGAAGGCGGCCAACGACCCGTCGCCGGAGACCTTACGGTACGTGGTTGTCACGAGGGGCGAGCCGCCGGAGATCGCGATGGTGGACTCAAGCGGCGCCACCAGGTTCCGCACGGTAGTGTGGAACGTGCTATGGTTCAGCGGCATCCCGGAGATGGCGTCCTATACCGACGAGTTCGCGCACCTCACCCAAAAACTGCTTGCAACACATCACATTTTCATATCCCTTACCGACTAACTGTCCAAATGCCATCTGAATTATCAAAAAAAATGTTAGATTAAAAAAATACAAAAATAAAAGGATAATAAAATAATAACAATTTAAGCTAAAAAATGAAAAATTAATACGATATCTTCTACGCATGTGCATGTTGACTAGTCTAAAAAAAAGGGCATGGATTGCTGGTTTCACCATGGGCCATATTTGATTTGCTCAGCCCAGTCTCATCTCTGCAATCCTGCCACCTGCCCACCTAATAAACAAGGCGCATCAATCGATCTCGTCTCTCAGCCCGGGATGGGGGGCGACGGCCAACGTGAGCTCCCGGTCTGCCCTTTCTAAGACACCTGGGCCGATTCCCACGAGGTCAGGCCCATATAACGCCAGCCAACACTTTTCTCTTCCCGAGACACGCATTGCCTTGGACGACGTCACGTCACCTAGGCCAAGCCCGGGCGGCGTTCCTGTTGAGCTCAATGTTTGGATCAACCACAGAAGACTACTTATATATCGTTTCTAATTTATAGGAATAGATATTTTGATAAAGAAAATAGCCTCCAAGAGCCTCTTTAAATGAATATCCAAATATGGATATTATATACTTCGGATTTCTCGCTAGTCAAAGGTGGACAATGAGGATGAGTCTTTAGAGTGTTTACAAGATATAGAAACATTGCTAGACGATATAATATACTTAAATGACTCTGCAAATGATAATTTAGAGTATATTTTAGAAAGGCTCTTGAAGATGATAATTAAATTAAATACAATTTGAACATAAGGATCGCTATCCCCTGTTCCTAGTACGTGTACAGTTGTAATCTATAGCTAGGCTACGTCTATGGAACGTTAAGAGGGTAGTCTGACAACGGAAACTAATCAAGGTCACAGTAATTCACGGCACCAATCAAGATTGTTGCCATGCTGTGGGGAAGCTATAATGCGAGTAAAGGGTGCAAATACACCCAAAAAACTAAAAATTGGTTACCTTTTTATACACCTTTTAAAGGGTGCCACGTCATTGCTCTAGTCTTTATACACCTTTTAAATTTTGATTAGGCACATTCCTGTTGAGCTTACGAGCTGTTTGGTTCTCCAGCAGGTAACGCAAACGAAAATAATCTAAGCCTGCGAATGTTACCGGCCGCAAATAGAAATGAACTAATTTTGATTACATTTGCGTTACTGTGCACGTTACCAAACATCACCTTAATGTTTGCATCAACCACAAAAGACTACTTATATATCGTTTCTAATTTATAGGAATAGATATTTTGATAAAGAAAATAGCCTCCAAGAGCCTCTTTAAATGAATATCCAAATATAGATATTATATACTTCGGATTTCTCGCTAGTTAAAGGTGGACAATGAGGATGACTCTTTAGAGTGTTTACAAGATATAGAAACATTGCTAGACGATATAATATACTTAAATGACTCCGCAAATGATAATTTAGAGTATATTTTAGAATGGCTCTTGAAGATGCTAATTAAATTAAATTAAATACAACTTGAACATAAAGAAAATAGCCTCCAAGAGCCTCTTTAAATGAATATCCAAATATAGATATTATATACTTCGGATTTCTCGCTAGTTAAAGGTGGACAATGAGGATGACTCTTTAGAGTGTTTACAAGATATAGAAACATTGCTAGACGATATAATATACTTAAATGACTCCGCAAATGATAATTTAGAGTATATTTTAGAATGGCTCTTGAAGATGCTAATTAAATTAAATTAAATACAACTTGAACATAAAGAAAATAGCCTCCAAGAGCCTCTTTAAATGAATATCCAAATATAGATATTATATACTTCGGATTTCTCGCTAGTTAAAGGTGGACAATGAGGATGACTCTTTAGAGTGTTTACAAGATATAGAAACATTGCTAGACGATATAATATACTTAAATGACTCCGCAAATGATAATTTAGAGTATATTTTAGAATGGCTCTTGAAGATGCTAATTAAACTAAATTAAATTAAATACAACTTAAACATAAGGATCACTATCCCCTGTTCCCAGTACATGTACAGTTGTAATCTATAGCTAGGCTACGTCTAAGGAACGTTAGAGCAACTCCAAGAGAGTTGTTATTCCTAATATGGAGTTCGGTTTAGCCTATTTGCAACATAAAATGGTCTCCAATAGATATTCTATTCGAGATTTTAAAATATCCAGCCATGTATCCCGGCTTTCTCGGTGGGTAAAAATAGCCCATGGTGAGTAAAAGGTGCAAATACACCTCAAAAACTAAAAATCGGTTACTTTCTTTTTACTAAAATTCCACTATATATGCACCCACGAGTCAATTGTATCCTAATTGATCAGTTTTCTCTGGTTTCGCCACTTAGTCCTGTCACGTTGCCTGAGTACCGAGATATTGGTGTCAATGAGATCGAGGGCTGGATTGCGAGGTTAGCTGCTCCCATCTCGATCACTAGGTCAGTTTCCTCAGCATACGAATTAAGCCTCATCGATGTAGGCTAATCGCTTGACTGTGACATGCACTTTGGGTTTGGGTACATGTCCTGACGACCTCTGCTGGCATCATGCATGGCCCACGAGGAAGCCAGGAGGAAGAACGTTGGTGGCAAAGCGTGCTCGTCTTCCTTTACTGAAACGAGAGTTTCTGAAATCATTATCGACCAGTGTAGTAGGATATTTACCTTTTTTTTTTGTGACTAGTAGGATATTTACCTTAGGGAGACGCTAGCGCCTGGACGGCCTCAGGAGGCATTCAAATGCAGCTCCCACCCAGCCTATAACATTATCTGAGAAAACGATATTTGATTACACCCGTTAATAGAAAACGATTGCTACACGTCTGCTGCATGCATAGGGGGACCACCCACGCCGACGCCTGTATCCTGCTGCACGCACATGCGGGGACTGTCCACACCCGTACCTTGCTGCACGCACAGGAGAGGACTGCACATGCCCCTGCCGCCAGCCCCTGTGTCGTTGCACCGCGCCACGCCGCGCTCCATCCCTCTGCTTCCCATGTGCATGCACGGAGCCCCAGTAGCTGTAGCAGCCAGCCGGAGCAGGTGAGTCCCATTGCAACATGTGCAACACCCTATATACTTTTGCAACATTCAGACGAAACACTTGTAACATACATCTGAAACAGCTGAAACACTTGCAACATATGTCCAAAACTGTTGAAACACTTGCAATATGAAACACCAGAAAAACACGTGTATAAACCATTGCAAAATATATGCAACATTCAGATGAAACACTTGAAACATGCGTTTGAAGCAACTAAAAACACTTGAAACATACGCTTGCAACGTGCAGATCAGTTGGAACATACAAATCAGTTGGAACATACACTTGAAACATACAGATCAGTTGGAATATACACTTGAAACATACGTGTATAGCCATTGCAACTTGTGCAACACCCCAATTTATTTTTGCAATACCGACATAAAACACTTGCAATATACCTCTGAAACATTTGAAACACATGAAACATACGTTTACAACATGCGCTTTCAGCGCAATATCTCCTTACTTCTTGGGAATGGAGGCTCGTCGACGCGTAGTGTTCACTAGTGTAGAGCTCGCCGCTACTGGGAGGGAGCACGCGATGCGACAGCCGTGGAGAGGGAGAGGCGAAGGTAGCGACTACTTGCGTGAGCTGCCACCAGAAACCGACAGAACTTGGCAGGCAATCAGGCGCTAGGGTTGGGGTAGGCAGGGCGGCGCGATGGAGCGACCGCGGTGGCCGGATGCCCGATGGTGTGGTGCAGGTGGGCCACGCGGTGGAGGCAGAACGGGGAAGGTGGGCAGCGCAATGGAGTGGCCGCGGCGACCGGATGCTAGTGGAGTTGACCGCACGGGCAGGATGCACTTGTGGAGCGGCTACATGGGCAGGATGCAGCAGTGGAGCGGCCACGCGCGCCAGATGTTGCGGTGGAGCGAACGCGTGGCTAGGATGCAGCGGTGGAGCCAGCCACGATGGTCGGATGAAGAAATGGCAATTCTGTTTTTTTAGTTACAGTCGGTGGAGATGAGTGGCCAGTTGCCTGGGCCAGTCACAAGCCCACCAATCAAGCGTTCAGACGGACGGATGCCTTGGCCGCAGCATTATCGTTACCTTATGACAGGTCCAGTCTTTTCCCGGTTAACTACCGGATGCAACTTGAGGGGCAGATTTTTGCTTGTAGTAGCTGTTGTTGAATCTTGCCTGATTGGTGCGCGCCCTGTTCGAAGCAGATGAAATATTGGTTTCGTGTTCACTTTCATGTTTGTGGCCCTATTTATCTCAGAGAATTTCTAGCATTTCTCTGTAACAGCGTTCGTCTTTTATTCTGTCGCATTTGCTAAATTTTCAGAGTTGTGGTTTTAAGTAACAACCAAGATACTACAACATCACCATGTTCTCGTGTGTGTGATCAAGTTCTGGAGCAAACGACTGCTGACACCAGAGATACGCATAGCAGAGAGCAGATGAGAATCAGTGCTGCATCAGAGTGGATTGATCAGGATTCCAGAAGTCCTGCACTGCTCATGCCATTTTTCAAGAGTTCAGCTTCGACATGAAAGATGCTGACCACAACAGTTCAAACCGCTGACGGTACACAACCAGATAACAGTTTTTTTGTGGCCAGAATGGCTGCCACTCAGCCAGAAATTTGGTTTACTGACGGACCTGTACCTACATCTTTCGTTAGAGGGAGTATGAACTTCCTATTGTTTCTACTATAACGACTTCTCACAAGTCTAGATGGAGCTCAAGATCGAGCCATGCGTCCATGCAACTGACGAATATGCCTCCTGTTCTGTTCTAACCTGAGCCATACTCCCGCATATCCTATTCTTGTTTGAACTACAGCCTACAAAGACAGTACATAATATAACATGTGTCTAACACTGTTTTTCCTCTACCATACGGAGTACTTTGGAATGGTATTCTCACTCCTGCTGGCGCTGCAGGCCGCCATCTCGGCCACTTGAACCAGCATCAGAATCCACAGTCGAGCTGTCAGAGCTAGCTTGGACCAATCTGCAACTTCTCCAGCTTTGTGTGTAGGTCACTCCCTCCCTCCACCGTGTTGGTAGGTTGACCTGACGACTCTGCGCCGGTAACCGTGGCCTCAGAAGGCTCTCCTCCTTCAAGCTGAACACCACTGCAGCAGCAATAACAAATCTTGTGAGCTTGCAGATGAGAGCTAGGCATGCAATAGAAATGAGAAAACGGAATGGCATTCGGTGAATCAAAGGGGATTATTTGCATGTTACAGTCTGGAGAACTTCTAGATGAATCAGTCACATAGTTATGGCATAATCTGATGATGAAACGTGAGCAGATGCATGGTTAGCATCAGGGGGGTGTTTGGCTTTGAAAGACCACACTCAATTGTGGTCAACCACAGAAATACCCAGTAGGAATGAGGGAAACCAAATATAACCATTTCGGAAAAGCTAGTAGTAACATTCAGTATTGCTTAGCAGTAGTACACAGCAAACATCTTAGCTGTTGCCATGTAATATGCCCATTTTGTACAGATAGGCTATCCAGGATGCTAGCGATTTTTTTATAAAAAAAGTACAAACACTTTTCAAAATAGGCAACCCTATTAATGTCATGTTGTTCATTACATCAGTTGGGTAATCACAATCAAGAAGATAAATTGCCGACAAAGATACAAGCAAATTCCTCGAACAAAGTAGGAACAAGATAGAAGCAGTCTTTTGAACTACAAGATGTTTGATACTTTGATGACACCATTAAAACTATATTACAGAAAAGACAACGAGTAAATAATTCTGTAAAGTGTATAAACCAGCCAGGAAGTAGTAAACCAGAATAAATATTACCTTTCCTTATTATTATCACCGAGCTTTGGGTCAGTCTTTTCATCTAGGCCATTCCTGCTTATTGGGGAATCAGAACTCTCGTGTTCAACATGAACCTCACTGTAATGATAATGAAACTTGTAAGTTGAGCAGGTGAGAAACGAAAGGACATTAAGTGAGAGGTGATGATTTGGATACCCAAAAGTCTAGATGAATTTTGAAAAGTGAAACCAGTGTCAGGATTATGGTTAATGGCTGAGTATTGTGATGAAATAGTAGCCCCCTTGTGTTTACTCCAATATTAGGAATAGGCAGCACTGGACAAGATGCTTTATTAGACACCCCATTTATATACTAGGAACCTATAAATAATTTCATGCTGGTAATTCCATTCGAGTGTATAATTGCAAACAATAAGATATAAAAAATAGAGCCCGTGTGCCACAATTGATAATAACGAATCTAACATAGTTTATTCCATCAAGTGTGAAGTCAGGATCAATATGACAATATGCTGGCAAAGACAAAAAGTTCCTAAAAAAAAAAGATAAAAACACATTGTTGAACTGACATTTCACAACAATAATCAAACTAACATGCAGGACATCAAGTAACTAACTCAGAAAAAAAGTATAAAGCAGGAAACAACAAACCAGGGTATCATTACCTTTCCAATTTTGCAGCAAGGTCAGTCTCACTTTCTACCACACTGATTGCTGGATCTGGCGATTCTGTATTCTTTCTCAGGTTCTCAGAACTCTCCCCTTCGCCGTGAACATTACTGCAACCGTAATGAAACTTGTGAGCTGAGCAGGTGAGAAAAGAAAAAGGACATTAAGTGGAAGTGGATTATTTGCATACAAACAAGTTTTGAGAAATTTCTAAAACGGAAATCAGTGGCAACTCTACAAAGGAAACCAGTGAGAAATTTCTAAAGAAAACCATGGATTATTTGGATACCCCTCCTTGCACGCAAATGGTGAACTGTACTACCCACTTGCACCCTGTTCGTTTCGCTGGATCAGCAGAATCAACAGCCATCCAACAGTGTTTTTCTCTCACAACAAACTAGCGAACAGTACTTTCAGCCACAATAAACCAGCGAAACGAACAAGGTGTTGGAAACAAATATGATTTAAGCACAAATACAATTGTAGAAAATATAAGTAAGTAATTTTCTTGGTTTCTGTGTTTAGAAGTGTTGAAGAAACTTCTGTGTGACTGTGACACCAACAAATACTCCAATATTATAAATAGGCCGACAATATGCTTAATTGGACATTAGATATGTTTGAAACAACCCAGTCCTACTCTAGACAACCCTAAACAATGTCATGTTGCTCATCCCATTGAATCAGTTCATCAAACTAATACACAACTGACAATATATCAATCAACGCTGTGAACAGGACTGTTATATAGACATTACCTTTCTTGAGGATTTCCACTGACCATTAGAGCACCCTCTGTTTGGCAAGACTGAAAGGAATTCCCTTTGTTAGTACTTGTATTTTTCCCGAATCATCAATACTGAAAGAAACACCATGTATAGCAATTTACTTCTATCTTTTATTTGCATCAACTAATGAAACAATAAAACAACATAAGAGTTGTCCACAGATCGCTAGGCCTCGTATTATTATTTGGGGAAAATGTGAAAATAGCAGAAACAATCTTCGTCTAGATCTTTACCTCAACAGCATTGCTGGCAGGATTAACAACTTCTTTGGTGAATATGGCATCAATATCAGCAGCACTGATCGGCTTGGAAGCGAGTTCTGGATCTTCAGTCATGCATTTCTTTAATTCTCTCTGCAAACATGATTGTCATATACAATATGAGCAAACAACTGTAACTTGACCTAAGCAAGAAAATTCAGAGATAACGAACCCATAGGAATGATCTTGCAAGTTCGAGAATGGCTTCTTGATAATCCAATGCAGAAGATTTGAGAAACTTATGCCACCCCTCCTGGATTTCAGGAATAGCCTTGGCGAACTGCGATGCAGAGATGTAGTGAAACATTAGACTTTCACTAATATATAGAGTGCAAGTGCAAGAATTCATCTAAGGAAGAAATGCCAAATCGAAGTCATGCGGTGTCACTTATAAAATTGACAAACCTCAGTAGTAGATCTATCTGCAGGTAGAGTCTTCATTTTGTCCTTTATGCTTTCAAGCAGCATACGTCCTTTCTCACACTTCTTTTCTCGTATTTCAGGAAATGGCTTTGGCCGTACTCCACTTGAAGGTGCATAGAACAACCATTTGAATACCTCGCTGCTCTTGTTGAAGCATATCATCATGTCTTGCTGTTCTGAATCTTCACAAAATGTCACCCCATCCAGAGAATCATCACTCTCCAATGCTTCATCACTCAGTTTCTGATCCAATACTGACTGAAGCCGCGGCAGGACTGCCCTTGGGTGCCTGCTGCACATGTGTGACAATAGCAAACCAGTGTCCATGAACTTCTTGCGCTCACAAAGGGGGCAAATCCAGAACCTCCAAGACTCGTGCTCCTTGACAAAGCTCCGCACATCAGACATGGTGAACGCATACGACCGATCAACCATGAGGTACTCATCCTGCAGCACATCGAGCCTGACCTGTAGGAAGCTGTTACGCTGCCTCTCACTGCTCATGGAGTCCCAGTAATCGCTGGCCAGCATCAGGATCTTGTTGATCAGCTCGTGGAACTCGCAGGCCAGCGAAACCAACCTGGCGCCACGGTTATCCCCGCTGATTGACCCAACCGGGATGCAGTCTTGCTGCGGGTCATCGGGCTCCTTCATTTCCAGCGCGCGGCGGCACTCCGTCTCGGCCGCGTCGTACTCACCCAGGACGAAGAGGAGCTTCGCGTGGAAGGAGGCGATGACGGCCGATTTGGGGTAGTCCCGCGCGGCGCGCTCGGCGATGACGAGGGTGCGGCGCAGGAACGGGCGCTTGTCGATGGCCGCGTCGAGGCTGCGCACGAACTCCAGGTCCATGTACGCGGCGAGGTACTGTGCGCGCCCCAGGTTTGGGAAGGTCTCGGCGACGAGCTTGGCGCGCTTGCGCCCGTCCGCCGCGCCGAGCTGCCTGCCGGCTTCGAGCACGCGGTGGATCGCCATCGGGACGAGCTCCTCGACCGTCATGCGGGCGTAGGAGGCGCGGGCCCGGTCCCTGGCCTCCTCCACCCTCTCGCTCGCGAAGTCCGGGTCGCGCTCGTGCTCGTAGCCCTCGAACATGCCGTAGGACGCGTTGTGGAGGGCCGGGTCGGACGGCCGCGGGATGCGCCGCGCGCGGAGGTACTCGCGCTCGGCCTCCTGGAACATCCGGGAGGCCGCGAAGGCGTCGCCGAGCGCGGCCGCGATGTCGACGCAGTCCGGGGCGAGGCCGCGCGCCGCGGCGAGCGCGTCGCGGGCGACGCGGAGGTGCGGCGTCGCCGCGGCCTTCCTGGCCTCCGCGGTGCCGTCGCCGCGCGCCGCGCGGACGGCGGCGGCGTAGTGGAGCTCGCCCAGGAGGCGGTGCGTGACCGCCAGGTCCTGGTGCGCGAGCATGAGGTCGCGGGCGCGGGCGAGCGCTTCGTGGTTGTGGCCGTCGTGGTCGAGGAGCAGCACCTCCGTGGCCGCGGCGCGGACGGCCTCCGCGTCCGCTTCGGCGGCGTCGGCCATCGCGGTCGGAAGGTGGCGAGGGGCGCGCGCGGGGTGTTCGGTTAAATGCCGCGGCGACGGCGGGGTCCGGGCGGCGGAGCGAGGGGTTTGTTTGGGTTTTGGGGAGGAGATGCGGTGGAGCCGTGGAGGCGAAGGAAGGGTGGAGGGGGTTTTATAGTGACGCCGTGGAAAGGTGGTGGGGCCCGGCGGGCGGTGGCCGCCGCGGTGAGGTGCACGGTTTGCTGCTGCTCCGTGCAGTCGCGCTCACGAGATTTTGGGGGCCAGGTCGATGGAGATGATGTGGGGGAAGGGGGGTTTGTGTTGGTGTGATTCTATTGGGCCCACCAGTCAGTGATGTTACTTACGGACTAGACAGTCCTAGAGAAGTGTTTTTTTTCAACCGGAAAGAAGTGGTTTTTTATTTATTTGTAGATACTTGTACACAATGGTGCATAGGAGTATCTAGATCTGTATTAGAAGATGGGATTATATGATTAAATCCTAAAAGTTAAAAAAACTATGTGGGGCCAACCTTTCAAGGTGCAGTTGTCACCTATCACGTCCTTTTCTATGTGCAGTTGTTACCTAGCCTTGTCGATTGTGTCTGTTGGCTAGCCAAAACAAGCGTAATCATTTTTGCTTGCTTGGATGTTCTGCATTGCATGAGCTGTACAGCATAGTTGTGGTAACAAACCTTGGTAAGGCGCATGATCCTCACGAGCGTTACCTACTTTTGTTGAACCGTTTTAGCAATAAAGCAAAATATAATCGTGTTCATGTTGTGGAGTGTATGTGATGCCATTATCCAAGTGGGATTTGATCACATCTGCTGCGGTTGAATCATATTACAACGCTTAACTTTGATTTCCATATACTACAAGCGGTATAATTTGTGCTTTTATGCTCATGAACAACTTTTGATAAGCCTTTCTTTAGTGAAGAGGCAAACATCAATCTCTTGTGATGGAGTGTAGATGATACCTTTATGTATAACAAACCTTTCTAATATGGAGGTTGCATCATATAAATTTAGCTTGTTGGATTTCCACACTGCCTGAGCTATATAGTTTGTGCTTTTAGTGGTTCTAAAGTTGTGTGTGCTTACAAAAATTTTGGTAGTGAAGTAAATGAGCATTGAATCTTGTATGCATTGTCAACTTCTAGTCAGTCTTTTTGTGAGCAATGAAGCAAACATGAATTGTTCTATTATGCTATTATTACTGACATGTATGTGATTGTTTACATTAGCGGGTTTGCTCACATTTCATGGGATTCATTCATGTTCATTTTGCTTGCAAGGATTTCTGCACTTCCAGCTATATGGTGTGCTTTGGTAGTGCTAAACTTGTGTGACCTACCAAAATTTGGTAGGGAAGGCACTCATGGATGCTATCAATCCTTTGATATGGCTTTGTGTGTACAATGAAACAAATATGAATTATGGCTTGTGCACATTTGGTGAGGCTCCATCAAATTTATTTATGGGGCTTTAGTATGTGTTGGTATAGTTGCACATGTACAGTACAAAAGTTTTTAACGAATGAAACTAGTAGAAAGAAAATATGATTTGGAGCTTCTTGATTGTAAAAGTTTGGAATCCATATAGGGTCCATCCTCCAACATATGTACTGTCAACTAGCTCATCCTCCTATGTGCATCACTTAGCTCGTCACTTGTTACCATTGGTGAGCCAAAACAAGAGCAATCGTTTTGGTTGACCAAATTTTTTCATTAGTTGATTTGTTTAAAAAAAATTGGCTACCAAAATATTATAGAGAATTAAGTGGCAGATGAATCTTGTGGTTGCTATCAAGTTTTGCTAAGCCTTTTTGTGAGCACTTGAAGCAAACATGATTGTCACTCTTGTTATTGAGCACAAGTGATGCCTATATGTTAATGGGCTTTCTCACATTTCATGAGGTTCCACCATATTCAATTGTTCTTTTGATGTATGTGCACTGGATTTGCCCATTGCTCAAGCTGCAGTGTGATTTTGGTAAGGCTAAAGTAGTGCAGGTTTACCAAAACTTTTTCTGGTGAATTAAATAGCCAATGAATCTTGTACATGTTGTCATCTATCACATCCTTCTATGCGTGGTTGTTACCTAGCCTTGTCCATTGTGTCCGTTGGCTAGCCAAAACAAGCGTAATCAGTTTTGCTTGCCTGGATGTTCTGCATGCATGAGCTGTACAACATAGAGTTGTGGTAACAAAACTTGGTAAGGCACATGATCCTCGCGAGCCTTACCTCTACTTTTGCTGGACCGTTTTAGCAATGAAGCAAAAATAATCGTGATCATGTTATGGAGTGTAGGTGATGCCATTATGCAAGTGGGATTTGATCACATCTGCTGAGGCTGATCATATTACAATGCTTACTTTGATTTCCATACTATAAGCGACATAATTTGTGCTTTTATGGTAATGCTAAAGTTGTGTACGCTATCAAAATTTGGTAGTGAATTAGATAAGAATACATCTCATGAACAACTTTTGATATGCCTTTCTTTAGCAATGAGACAAACATAAATCTCTTGTTATGGAGTTTAGGAGTGTAGATGATGCCTTTATGTATAATGGACCTTACTAATATGGAGGTTGCATCATATAAATTTAGCCTGTTGGATTTCTGCATTGCCTGAGCTATATAGTTTGTGTTTTTAGTGGTTCTAAAGTTGTGTATGCTTACTAACATTTTGGTAGTGAAGGAAATGGGGCATTGAATCTTGTATGCATTGTCAACTTCTGGCAAGTCTTTTTGTGAGCAATGAAGCAAGCATGAATTGTTCTCCTATTAGGCTATTGTTTACATTAGTAGGTTTGCTCACATTTCATGGGATTCATTCATGTTCATTTTCTTCATTTCTTGCATGGATTTCTGCACTTCCAGCTATATGGTGTTCTTTGGTAGTGCTAAACTTGTGTGGCCTACCAAAATATGGTAGGGAAGGCACTCGTGGATGCTATTAGTCTTTTGATATGGCTTTGTGTGATCAATGAAACAAATATGAATTAGGCCTTGTGCACATTTGGTGAGGCTCCATCAAATTTATTTAGGGGGCTTTAGTTATGCGTTGGTATAGTTGCACATTTATAGTACAAAAGGTTTTTTTAAGGAATGAAACTAGTAGAAAGAAAATATGATTTGGAGCTTCTTGATTGTAAAAGTTTGAAATCCATATAGGGTCCATCCTCTGATATGTACTATCAACTAACTCATTCTCCTATGTGCATTTGTCACCTAGCTCATCACTTGTTACAGTTGGTGAGCCAAAAAAAGAGAAATCATTTTGGTTGCCCAAATATTTTCATTAGTTGATTTGTATAAAAAAATGTGCCTGCCAAAATATTATAGAGAATTAAGTGGCAGATGAATCTTGTGGTTGTTATCAAGTTTTGCTAAGCCTTTTTTGTGATCACTTGAAGCAAACATGATTGGTACTCTTGTTTATGTACGCCTCATTTCATGCCAATTCTGTTTTCAGTATATTAGTTGTTAGGAATATAGCTATTCTTCTCTGGTCTAATCAATCATAATTAAATGGAATTCCTATGTTCGAAAGAGGTGTAAGTGTAATGGTTTGTTTGCTATCCATGTTTGGAACCCCAAATCATCAAATGATCATTGTGCCTAGCGAAAAGCCTAAAACGTGATCAGAAGCAATTCAAACACAACCTAACAATGTGGTCAGAAGCAATTGTTGTTTATTTCTTTGTAGTAGCCAAACCCATCTCTGGTCACATAGTAGTATATTTTCATGAGTTCAGTTTCTCATGAGCAAATTATTCAGTTATCACATAAAAAATTAAATTACTGGAAAACAGTGAAATCCCCAAATAATTTATCATTAGTAGTAAATCATGCTGTGAACACAAAAATAATCATGTTTAAACATTCTTATAGTTTCTGTCATGTTCCTGCCAAGCCTAAAATGAACTACTACTACGACTACTCACTCATATTTTCTTATGTATATACCATGAGTAAATCACTTCAAAATTGCAATTCAAGCCAAACACTTTGAGTCCATCTTCAGTAGATCTCCTATCTAGTCTCCTATACTTAAAATAGGAGGTGAAGCATAGGCAGACCTAAGTTAGCAGCCCATCAACCCTTATACATATATAAGAAAAAGGATGAAAAAACTAACCTTAATGACTCCCAGAGACTCTAAAATTGTATGTTCTTCTAACTTTGTTCTAGGGCAAACATGTCTAAACTTTGATCAAGTTTATAAAAAAAATAATTTACAACATCAAATTAATTTCATTAGATACACCATGAAATATCTCTTGATAAAGCATTTATTTGGTATTGTGGGTGTTAATATGTTTTTTTTATAAAATTGATCAAGGTTGACTTAGGATAAATCCAAAAAACAACATATAATTTGGAAGAGGGTGTAATATGTTAGTTTATACTTGTGTACCAAATTCCTTAGTAAATTTCAGAGTCGGACCAAATTGTTTGTTATATTATATTGAATTGAATTGGATTGTACCAAATGTATATAAAAAAATTGTCAGGCATATCCTTTGTATATATTCTGGATCCGCTGAAGGCGATCACGTACTCCCTCTGTCCCATTGAAAATATCGTTTTTGACTTCTTGTTTGACCGTTCGTCTTATTCAAATTTTTTATGCAAATAATAAAACAAAATAAATCATTATTAAAGTATCTCTAATGATAAAATAAGTCATAACAAAATAAATAATATTTATATAAACGATTTGAATAAGAGAAACGGTCAAACAAGAAATCTAAAAGTAAAAAATGACACTTTCAATAGGAGGAGGGAGTATACTATTTCTAAATGAGATCCTCTAAAAAAAAACCCTTCTCCCCTAAAGAACGTAGAGACCCTTTCCCCTTTCCCCTATCCCTTCACCTCCTATTTTAGGTAAATCAGCTGCAAAACTTCTATGTTAACATGGTTTCAGGAGACTCCATATATGAGATGTGTTGGAAATGCTCGCTTCACTTCCTATATACAACTTTTCAAAAAGATTGAGCTCTAAATCCTGAAAATCTGAGCTTGAGTTTCAGCCAAATGGCCCTAAAACATTTAGTAGGACTAGACAAGGATGTACAAATGGCCGTTGCCGCAAATCAGTTGTGCGCCTATCCATGTGAACGCTACCACTAATCAAATGAGAAAGTAACTGAATCTGCAACTATCAATGGATACTGCTATCTGATCCAACACGGTCGAAGAAAAGTATTTGGGGCCGGAGACTCCTATGCCGATACCGATGGAGTAAACACTCCCACGAATCTGCAAACTGCAAATACAACCAAATGTCATAAGAATTACCAGGAAGAACAAAGAAGTGAAAAAAAATAATAATTGAGATCTCATGCCTCTACTGCCTTGCTTCCATATATGATCCATTTCTCTTCTTTCCGGGCAAAGCAGAGATGTTCCTCCTCAAGGCAGCATATCTGATTACAAAGTAAGATTGTGCACCTATCATAATCTGGTCCTATATGAACAGGTGTACAACTCCATGCTGTCCATCATAGGCCATCAGTTTGGATAATAAATATCAAGAATTAGCAGGGCATTAAAAATGTCTTCCCTGCTCTCCCACTAAAACTCACAACCTAAAGTCTAATGCATGTATATATGATTTTATTTTATTTTTTAAAAAAGAGAACATTGCAGATGTGAAGATTCATGAACAAATGAACTAAGGAGCAGATATGAAAAACAGGACGTTCTCTCAGGACATACGGCTGTAGCCAGAGTATAATCTTCTGGAGGAAGGACTTCATCATAAAGTGTATCAAACCGCAATGGAGTGGTTATGTTTATCAGCACTTCTGACATGTCAATGCGGCAATGCTTGTCAATCGGCCAGTTAAAAACTGCAACAATGGTACAAAGAGAAAGAGAAACAAAACTTGGTGACGTAGTCATAAAAAATGTCGATAAATAATGTTTTGCCATTAAATTTAATAATTGTGGTAATAGAAACAAAAGTTTGGCTATTTTTTTAGGAAACTACGGGGAGACTTGGAGCTCCACTTGATTTTTCTCATTAGGATTTGACCAGAGATCAAAAAGGGTGACTACAACAGCCTAGGCAAAGAGGCCACAATGAGCAGCAAGGGGGAGAGTAAAGCCTAGGGAGTGGTAATTATTTTCTTCTAATGGGAACCACCAATTTTGAGCTAAGTGGGAACAATCACTGACGTGGGCACAGGTTAGACTAGGTGTCGCCGACTCGCCATATCCAAGAGCTGGACCTTGTCAAAGATCATCGTGTTCCTCCTCTACCAGATTATCCAAAACATAAGTAAGATGGCAGTGTTGAGGAGGCGTGCTGGCCAAACAGAGCAGAGGTAGCGGCCTAGCGGGCAACATAATTTGCCAGAAACTGGCGTTGGATGGGCATGTGCAGGAAGGTGTTTGATGGTCTCAGGGACACCATCACAGGCCTCTCAGGTTCAGGGGAATCCAAGCAGTAAATGGGATGTCAGGATGCCCTGGTGCGCATCTTGCCTTGCCTCAGAATCCAGATTACAGAAGAAGATCTGAACCTTCTTAGGGGCAAATTTGGCCCAAATGATCAAAAGTTTGGAATATCAATGTGCTGGTTACATGGTTCTAAAAAGCTAATTAAACTTACGTTTATGCTCGATTAAACCTGAAACGGAACCCTAGCGTCCCCTTTAGGGCCTGGGCGTCCAATAAAATTCTGGACAAGTCGAGGTGGTGTGCGAAGGTGTGAGGCAGCTTAAGCAATGCAGAAACGCAAAAAAGCAGCGGCCTGGGGCCTGGCTGGCTTGGTGAGCTATGTGTGACCACTCCGGCCAGTGAAAATGCAAGTCCTTTCACCACTTCTTTGCAAGTTTGCAAGAATTGGAATTAAAATTACCTGAATATGTTACAATTTCTTCTGAAATCGAAGTTGGGTATCTAATCTGAGCCATATGTGTTGCTAGAAATAAAATAAAATAAAAAAGCATAAATGCTTAATCACATTTAATCTACGTTTAGTCCATCTAGGTGCTAGGAAGGCGTCTTTTGGAACCTTGGTTGGTTATATAATAGCCATATTTCAGACTGGGACTGCACGAACATAGCAACAAATGCACTAATCTTATATAGTTTATTGCTTTGCCTTTCCTTTATAGCACAACCGAAATGTATTAACCTAGCAAATTGTGCATTGGAGCAAGCAACCGTACCAATAGCAAAAATAGGAGGCTCGGATCGAAGAGAACGCTTAGTCTTGTTTCCACATTGGCAGTTCTCAGTGGCAAACTGAAACTGCTTGTCTGCATCTCTCAGGAGCTGACCGAGCGATTTCATCTGAAAGAACCAAAAGGCTCCAGTTTTAAAAATGAATAAAACACAACACTGAAATTTATATCCTCAACATGAGGGAAACAAATAAGACAGAAAATGCTGTTTACCTCCACTACTGGAATTGCACTGACATCAACACTGTGGAAAAATGTAATGTAATCCTTTTTTTCAGAGGATTTGTTCAGACAGATGCATTTCTTTTGTTCTCTAATGGGCAAACCAAAAACATTATGTGCTACACATACAAGATCGAAGCATCTTGATGTGCTTATTAGTTGGTGTTCAATATTTGCATTGTAAGAATGCAAAGAAGTATGTGACTTATGCAAAGTCTCCAAGATTGTTGATATAATTTCTGATGCAATGTTCATACCTTCCTACAACCAAATAAAAAAAAACAATTCAACTAGTTAGCTATAAGCAGAATCTTAAATGGACCTAATGAAGTGCCCATTAGTGCTATGTTATAATAATATATTCTTCAAGGCATCTGTCTAGTGGTTTGTAGCATAAAATGCTGGATAATGCATTCTTTTATGGAGGCTCCGCTCAGGAGTAAGTCCAGTAGAAAAATATAATGTGAAAGGAACAAACCTTCCCAAAAAGATTATGTTCGTTCAAAATATCACTGAAAGCAGTTCCTACATCATGTGGGAAATTTGTGACTCCATAGTCTTTCTCGTTGTCCCATGCTTTAAATGTTTTTCGCAAAAGACAGATAATGCAGTGGACCTCAACAGTAAGATGAGGCAGTACAAGTGGCATATCCAGGAACCTATCATGGAACTCCCTCAAATGCCACAATGCCTGCAATAATATTATTCTTTTCAAGTGGATAAACATCTATATATTAAAATCTTGAAAGAAGAACGAAAATAATTTGGTACCCGCAGAGTCACATTCAAAAACAGCAGACCCTCAGCAGTGATGTGAAGTACAGAACCTACTCCACTGTCTATGGAAGAACTTTCAGCTTCCAAGGTAGAAAAATTCGAGCTATCTGTAAATGTTGTCAATCAGGGTAAGCAAAATAAGCAAGTCATGGATTTATGGTAAAATAACTGAATCTTAAATGATGATAGATCCTATTTAGAACAGGCAAGATTAATATATCTTTACATTCATCACATGGCTAATAAAATATTCATATAACTTTCTCGTATGGTCTCGCGCAAGTGATGCAAGCCTTTTTCTGTTGGGTATTTGGATCTCATAGAAATAAGATCATCAGCAATAGCTAAAAACAAATTGAGAGAGATGTTTACAGTTTACCGGATTGCGAGATTGAGGAGTTTTCACATTCATCTGTCCTGCTGATAGTAAAACGCATGTCTGAATCAGTGTCTGGAATTTTGTCTTCGAACAAAGATTCCTCATGCAGATTATCTAAACCATCTCCATTATTGACAGCATTTTTATCACCCCCATCCTGTGAGTCTTCTCCAGTAGAATTATTCAACTTATCCTGTGGAGACAACCATGAATACAAACATTCAAGCAACTAATATGATAGAAGACATGCAACAATTAAGTGACATAAGCACTACACTAACCCATATATAAGCCCTAATAAGAGGCAAAATGGCAGCACTGTAATCAAATGTACAAACTTCCACGAGCTTGCTCTTTAAATAGCCCACTTCATTATCCAGTAGCAACATCTCAACATCTATAGAATCTGCCTGCATGTTTGACAGGAAAAATCTGAACGTCAACAGACAAGAATCAAGGAAAGTGAGATGCACTCTTTCTGTTTAGTATTAATATATGTCTAACTTCCTTCTATTTTCCACTGCCTCAAAGATATAATTTCCTTATATCTGATTGCACTAAACCCACAGTGAGTTATAAATTGAAATATAAGTACCATTAACATGCAAAGTAAGGACCTCCGTAAGGGAATAATCCCTATGATTTTTCTTCTTTGCAGCACACTTCATATCAAATTGTCTCAGCAATAAATCTGATATTCCATAAATCCTTTCCAGGACTTCGTTTCCATGATGGACACACTTCTGCCTCAAGCTAGCCCATGGCATCGCAACCTCTTCCAGAGAATTTAACAGCCATCTAAACAGTGCATCCTCCTCGCAAGAACCATCCTTTGTCCTTGAAGCAACCTTCTCAGCATCCAAAGATAATAAGGTCCCATCTTGAACCAGAGATATGATATCAGAACGCCCTCCCTTGTTCTTCCCTTCATCACCCAAAATACTCACGAATTCCCAGCCTCTGGATAAATGATTATAAAGCCGGTCCAATGGTTTATCGAGTCTCTGAATTTCCATGGAGTCCAATGAGGTGACACAGGAAGGAATGCAATATGGCAATGGTTTCTTGGACCTGCTCCTCGCAAACTTGATGACCTTGTCCACAAGGCCAACAGGGAGAGCCTTAAATGTATTGAGACCAGAAAAGACATCCTTGATCCTGTCCAAGTTCCTTCTTCTCTCTGCATCTTCTTCTCCCATCTCAAATGGCGTCCACTTCAAGGAATACTGAAGCTCTTCGGAATCCAAGGCTGCTCTTTTCGGCATCAACGGCTGCAGCTCTTGGAGTTCATCGATGTACTCGCCCTCGACGTGTGACACGAACGAGTTTGCGTCCAAGAAAACCATGTCGCACACAGGGCACAGCCAGTACGCCCATGCCTTTGTGGCCTTGGCAAACTCCACTGCGCAGGTGAGCAGATGCACGCCGCCGCCGCCCGTTTGGTCGCAGTAGGACCTCAGGTCGTCGAGGTTCACCGTGAGAAAGCCGCGCAGGTCGTCGTCGGTCACCGCCTTCCGCGTGGTGGCGTGGCGGCAACAGCACGGTGGCTTCGTCGTCGGCGCCGCCACGCCCACGGGTGGCGCGGTGGCGTGGCGGGCCCCCGTGGCCTCGAGGGCCTCCGCGTCGGCGCGGACCCCGAGTAGCCGCTGCCGCGCCGCCGCGACGCGCGCCTGCGGGCTCGTTGTTGCCACGAGCGCGGCGCGGCGGGAGGCGCCAGCGGCGGCGTGCAGGGCCGGGTCGGTAGGGTCCGCCACGTCGTCAAGTGCGCGCGCGCACTCCGCGAGGGCCTCTCCTGGCCGGCGCGCGTAGAGGAGCGCGGAGGCGAGCGTCGCGGCGATCCCAGGGCACCGCGGGGCGAGCTCGGCGGCTCGGCGGAGCGGCGGGACCGCGTCGCCCGGGCGCGCCTCGACCGTGGCGCGCGCGTGGCCGAGGATGTGGTGCGCCAGGGGCGACGCCGGGTGGCGCTCCGCGAGGCGGGCCGCCGCCTCCGTGGCGCAGCCGTCGTCGTGGGACCGGGCGCGGATCGCGGACTCGGCCTCCTTCCGGAAGGCGGCGGTGGCGTCCTCCCAGTCCGCGTTGGTCGGCGGCGGCGCCGCACACCCCGCGGGGCGGGTCGGCTTCCTGCTCGCGCCGCCCTTCTTGCTCTTGCGGCCCATAGGAGTGTCCGGGTGAGGGGGGCAATGGCAATGCGAGCGGCGGCACAGGTCACCACGCGTGACGGCGGCGAGAAGCAGCGGAGCGGAGCGGAGTCACGACTCGAGGAGGGGACCGCAATTGTGGGACCCACTTGTCAGCGTTACATGACTTTTGGCCCCGGTCTTGTAGAGGCAAGTAACCGTATATAACCGTATACGATCCATCTAACATACGTGCCGTCATGCTGAACCCCATTTATCTTTGTTTTTTTTTTTTGAGCTAACCTAGCTTTTTCCTCAGCTTATAGTTTTTCTAAACAATTCATAATGCCCGTTCTACGTTCCAAATACGCAATTCATGTAAGCGAATTGATGGTAGTACATAATGAATCAGAGTATTTTAGACTCTAGAACATTGTACACACCCACATTCATATGGTATGATTGTACTCAAGTTAAATTAGGAAACTTTCGTTTACCTTAAAAACATATACGATGCGATGCAATTGTCCCCCTGTTCGGCTGAGCTTATCAGCACAGCTTATCAGCCGTGGAACAGTATTTTTTTCTCACAGCAAATCAACCACAGCCGGCTTATAAGCCAAAAAAACAGCCTACCGAACAGAACCTGTATGTACGAGCGTAACCTTACACACGACAAAAAGACATTGAAATCGCCTCCAGGAGCAGATTCACCGGTGTGGCAAACCATGGCGGCCGCCCGCCGACGAGCACCCCGTCATCTCGGGCAGCGACGACTGCCGTTTGGTAGGGATGCTGATTTCTGTAGAGATATTTTGATCTGAATTTTCTTAAAAATGTTTTTTATGATGAGTTAGAATCGCTTCATGAGATCGTTTGACCGGTAAACCGATTATAATTTTTAAAATATTTTTCTATAAAACTCGTATAAGTAAAAAAAATATGAAAATTCAGGATTTTTTGTGGGCATAGAACAACTTAAATACAACATATTTTAACTTATTATGCTTAAAATGAAAATGATTAACTAGAGAGAAAAAATACATAGCAGAAGCACAAATGGGCTAGCACAAGATGACAAGAATTATGTGAAACCACCCTGATTCTATTTTGGTCCTGTGCGAAGGAAATCTTAGAATTATTTTAGCTCCAATCACTAAGCTATAGTGCCGTTTGAATTTTGAAAGCGTTTCTGGTGATTCTCAAATCTCAAGAGAGATTCTCCTTGTTTGACAATGACAGTTTGTTTCAAAAAAAAATCTCAAGAGAAAATGATACGTTTCTATCATGCGTGAACATGTCCGCCAGCAGCCCAGCAGCAGTGGCCACTCCCGAGCACCTCGAATCGGGGCTGCAACTTGCCTGTCTCCTTTACGTGTCTCGATCGGTATCTCCTCATACGTGGACACCATCCACGCCCTCCCTTCCGGAGGATGGCCTTCCGTCCACGACCACCACACGGAGTCGTCTCTGACCCCGTTAGCCCCACGCCGCTTATATTTTTGGCGCTATAACACCAGTTATTAAGGAAGTTGGTTAGGAGTAATGGAGGGAAAGGGCGCCAAAAATCTGCCGCTTTTTACAACAGATGAGTTCGAGAGAATAGTACTAAAAAACACAAATGCTAATCACATCCCCTGCATCTCGCACAGAACAACAATGGCATCTCAGCCAAACCTCCCCAACCCTAACGAGCCCAACTACATGGGTGTGACATCGCCATTATTTTTACAAGCACAAAGAATCAACTCCTCGCCTGAAGCTGCTGCCACATCATCGCCTGCAGCTGGTGCCACATCGTCGCCAAATCTCTCTGGGATTGACGTTTTGTCTGGTCATGCAAAAACAATTGAGTTAGAAACTGTAAGTTTTACTGTTGTCATCATTGATGGCGTCCATTTTGTTTGCACTTATACTTTACCCGTATCTGCAAGTTTAGCCTGATTTCTTATATACTGCTATGCTTCTCATTTGAGATCCCATCAGGACCTTGGCAAAACCGAATCGATCCAAGTTGAAAATTTTCTTGAATGCAAAACACCAAAGATCGGAATGAAATTCTGCAGTGAACAAGAAGGCTGCGACTTTTACAATGCCTATGCTCGAGCGAAGGGTTTCAGCATTCGAAGAAGTGGTGCACATAATGTGAGAAATACTACCACAATAAAGAACAGAACATTTTGTTGTTCACGTCAAGGTATAAAACTAAATTTATCTTGTATTACTTTCTTCATGGTTGGGGACAGAAAATGGTTCTGATCAATTATTTATTTATGAATAGGTATTCGGGGTCCTGATAAAAGAGAAGAAGAATCTTCCAACTGTAGTAAGCCAGAGACACGATGTATGTGTCAAGCACGCATGAAGATAAGTCTCAGAGATGGCTTCTACTATATCTATGAATTTGAGCCTGTGCATAACCATATTCTTGCAAGTAAGCCAAGCACATCATTTAAGGTCTCAAAGGAAAATAACTGAAGCACAACTTGCAAGTGTTGAGGGTGCTAAAGCAGTCGGCATTTCAAATAAAGCTACTTTTGATCTTATGGCAAAAGAAGCAGGTGGTGTTGAGAATCTTGGATTTACTCGTCAAGATATGAAGAATAAATTATACTCAAAGAGGTCACTGAAGATAAACCTAGGAGACACTGTAGGAGTACTGGAATATTTAGAGAAGAAAACATCAGAAGACGGGAATTTTTTCTATTCCATTCAGGTTGATGAGGATGACTTGATAACAAACATTTTTTGGACTGATTCTAAAATGGTTGCAGACTATGAAGTTTTCGGTGACGTTGTTTGTTTTGACACAACTTACAGAAAACTAAATGATGGGCATCCATTTGGTTTGCTAGTTGGAGTAAACAATCATAAAAGAACTACTATTTTTGGTGCTGCACTTTTGTATGATGAAACTGCAGAAAGTTTTATCTGGCTGTTCAAAACCTTTTTATCTGCTATGTCAGGGAAAAAGCCACAGCCAATTTTGACCCACGAAGATGCAGCAATGGCAAAAGCAATAAGGATAGTACTACCAGAGATTCATCACATGATTTGTGTTTGGCATATGAATCAGACTGCTTGCAAGCACGTCGCTGGAGTTGTGGAAGATTATAAGAAGTTTAATACAGATTTTCAGAATTGTATTTATGATCAGGAGGAGGAGGATTTTATAAATGCATGGAACAATTTGCTAGACAAATATAAGCTGCGAGAAAATACATGGC
The DNA here is from genome assembly GCA_022457205.1 of Saccharum spontaneum. Classification (NCBI taxonomy): domain Eukaryota; kingdom Viridiplantae; phylum Streptophyta; class Magnoliopsida; order Poales; family Poaceae; genus Saccharum; species Saccharum spontaneum. The sequence continues at coordinate 53,836,097 of CM039598.1, read as the reverse complement.
TTCAAAGGTTATTTGACAAAAGGAAGCATTGGGCCTTAGTATATGGACGAAATTCATTTTCTGGTGATATGGTTAGCACACAACGAAGTGAAAGCATGAATAATGAACTGAAGGGATATATTAGTGTCAAATATGACATACTTACCTTTTTTGAGCATTTCGACAGGTTAGTGGCAGATAAAAGATATGAGGAGGTGAAATATGATTTCAAGGCAACACAAAGTACACCAAAGTTGAAATCAGACCTCAGAATACTAAGGCATGCTGCAAAAATCTATACACCGGCAGTGTTTAAGTTGTTCCAGGAACAAGTGATGCAAACACTGATCTGTGATCTATTCTATTGCGGTGATATTGATAATGAAAAGGTGTACAAAATAAAGGTTTGTTATCATAAAAATGAACATGTCGTTAAGTTTTCTTCATTGGAAGGTCGAGTCAATTGCAGCTGCAAAAAGTTTGAATTTGCTGGAATCTTATGTTGCCATGCATTGAAGATACTTGACATTAACAATATCAAAAAAATCCCTGAGCAGTACATACTAAACAGATGGACAATTGATGCCAAAGTAGTTCATATAAAGAGCAATTCTGACACACACGAAGATCCCAAAATAAAGCTATCGAAACGCAGACATGAGTTGTGCAAAATATATCTTCAGTTAGCTGCACGAGCTGCAGAATCTGATGAAACGTACTTTTTGGCAGTGAAGAATGCAGAGCAATTAGCTGAAGATGTGGAAAAAGGCCTTAAATTAAGGTCTGATCCAGGTTTGCACTATGCTATAGCTTGAATAACTATACTTTGTATTTGTCTAAAAACAAATATGTTTTTGCAGCTACACAACAACATGACCATTTGGCCAAGGAGAAGGCAAGAGGTATCAAGGTTAAGGAGAAGGCAATTCGTGGATCTGAGAGGCCAATTAGTGATTTTGAGAAGGCAACACAAAAGAAAAAAAAAGTCTAAGAATAACTCAAAGACATCTAGTTCTGATGGAAGAAGTTCCTGTTACACAATTGCAACCACCCTTCCACATGACGGTATAATATTTCAACAGTATTTACCATTGCAAGACTAGTCATATATTAAATACTGAAATTCGTATTTTTTATTCGAACAGGGCCATTTAGGGGCTACTACAAATCAAAATCACATGCAAATACCAGGATCACATGCAAATACCCAGATGGAAATGCTTTTGGGCCTCCATCCTTCAGTTCATTCTTTAGGACCCCAGACCATGGAGAAGATAGACAACTAGGAAATCTCACTCAGTCACTCAATACAAATCCCTACAGTATGTTTGCCCATTTTAAGTGAAGGTCCATCCTTTTAGGAGAATGGATGTGTTCTGTGTATCGAATTTTTTATGCATACAACAATTATCTCTATGTTTTTGCTAATTATACAGTAAGTTAAACGTCAATCAGACTGTAATGTTTGATTAAAGGTCTCTCTTTTTTTTTGTGTCAAACCAAGTAGAAAGTGCATATTGAACAAGAAAAAATGGGGACAAGCATAAGACAACTAACTGGGCAATCTATGAAGGGCAAGAAAATTTAAAAGAGCATGAGCTCCTGCAGGTTCCATCCAGACGGATGCAGTCAAGGAGCAGACGGATGCTCGCCTTCATGCAGGGACCTCCAGCACGAGCATGAACACAGATTCCAGGCATCGGACACCTAATTTGAATCCAAGTAACTAGAATCAAGTTCCAGGGCCAACCAAATCGAGCTACTCACCGCCGAAATCGAAGTTTGCCGCAACCCAACTCAAGCTTCCTGCCGCCAAGCGATGCGGTCCACCCTCGCGCATCTCCGCCGGAGGTACCGCCCCAATAGGCAGTGGCCGGGACCGGCAGCAAAGATCCGCTGCCTCCGACCGCCTATGGCTGGACGGACGTCGCTCCGTCCTCGCGCATCTCCGTCAGAGCTACTGTCGCGCGAACCAGTGGCCGGACTGGCATCCAAAATCCACCGTCTTCGACCGCCTGTAGCTGGACCAGCAGCTAAGATCCATCGTCTCTAACATCCAGTAGCTGGAGGAGCATCCCAGATAAGCTTCCCAAGCTCTCACGCCATAGATGCTGTGGGAGAGCAGCTTAGAGCGAAAACGAAGGGGAAAAGAACGAAGTCAACTGGAAGCGGACTGAGCGTTGGCTCAGTGGTGAGCTCCTCAGGTGAGGAAGCCACCTGCCCAGGTTCGAACCCGGTGCGCTGCACCACTATTAAGCCTTCTAAAAAAAAGCCGGAGGCATAAGCAACCCTTTATTCAAAAAAAAAAAAAGAACGAAGTCAACTAACGGGGGGTGACGGAGAGTTCGGCAGACGGCGCCGTGGCGTGGACAGAAAAATCCGTGTGGGCCTAGCTTCTGGAGGGGAGGGCATGAATGGTCTCCACGTGTACGGAGACCAGTAAAGGGAACAGGCAAGTTGCAGCCCAGTGTCGGCCACAGCCCAGACCCACAAGCCTCTCCCTCCCTCCCTCCCTGCATTCCTTCCCTCCCCGTCCTTCTTCCTCCCTGACACTGCATCCTTTTCATCCCTTCCGCTTCTTACCTCTTCAGCACCGACACGGCATCCCTTCACTCCTCTGCTTCTTCCCGCTTCCTCGTAGACACTCCATTCCTCCGCCCCCCCCCCCCCCCCCCAATATATTAACTCCCAAGTAGCTTCGGCAGGGACCACGGACCGCATCCTTTGCCTGGGGCACGGAGAGACAGCGGAAGCAACTTCCACCTCCGGCAAGTGTGTGACAACAGCAGCGCCAGGAGGGCGAAGACGGCCGCAAGCCGCCGATCGACCTCTACAAGTATCCACTCTCCAGAACATGGCATTTCTCCCGTTGCTCGTGCCTGAAGCGTTAGTGGCGGCGACAGCGGCGGTAGCGTCAGCGAGAGGGCTTGTGAGAAAGGGTCTACTAGAGCCTGCAGTGGATCTAATAGGGGGTGCAGTTGAGACTATAGGAGATGTTGCAGACAAAACAGGTGAGCAAAAAATACATCATTTTTTTCACTATCCAAAACAGTGTGGTCGCATTCCCATCTCTCTCCTCTAACCCCCCTCTAAAATAATGAACTTCAGTTGAATGGTTCAAGACCGATTCCCAGTTGAAGAGCAAGTTGGAGGAACTCCAAAGGCAACTGGATAAGTGTAGGAAGGAGCATAGGGTGACAAAGCGTGAACTGGAGGAATGCGAGGAGGAAGGCTTTAAAAAATCTTTGAAATTGGTTAAGTGTAAGTTCAAAAAGAAGCTGCTTAAGGCAGAAAAGGATGAACTCGAAAGGCAATTGAAAAGTTGTAAGGAGGAAAATGATGAACTCCAAAAGCAATTGGAGGAGTGTAAGGAGGAAAAAGTTAAACACAAATTGGAATCGGAGATGTGCAAGTTGGAAAAGGAGCAGCTTGAGGCAAAAAAGGATGAACTTGAAAGGCAATTGGAGGACACAAGGAAGGCGGCTCTTGTGTTCATGGACGCTGCCGATACGTACCAAGAAAACGCAGAGAAGCTAATTAAGGCAAAGGTTGAGGAATTGGAGAACACGAGAAAGGCGGCTGTGGCGTTCATGGACGCTGCTGATAGGTATGAAGAAGTAGCAAGAAAACAAATTAAGGCAAAGGAGGAGGAATTAGAGGACACAAGGAAGGCAGCTCTATTGTTCATAGACGCTGCCGATACGTACCAAGAAGCAGCAGAAAAGAAATTTAAGGAAAAGGAGGAAGAATTGGAGCACACAAGGAAGGCAGCTCTATTATTCATGGACGCTGCCGATACGTACCAAGAAGCAACAGAAAAGAAATTTAAAGAAAAGGAGGAAGAATTAGAGCACACAAAGAAGGCAGCTCTATTGTTCATGGACGCTGCCGATACGTACCAAGAAGCAAAAGAAAAGAAATTTAAGGAAATGGAGGAAGAATTGGAGCACACAAGGAAAGCGGCTCTGGTGTCCATGGATGCGGCAGATAGGCGCCAAGAAGCAACAGAGAAGATGTAGATGATATATAAAAAAGAAAGAAATAATACTTATGTCAAAACACATCGCATGTGAAGGCAATTGTTTAACTCATACAAAGAATTGCAGTAACCTCCATTTTCTAAATATATTAAGTACCAAATAAGGGAATCTCTATAAGATGAAATCCGCCGGGATTCTCGGGCGGTGGAGCGGGCCACGTCACCCGTTAACCCGCCAACCGTTAGATCAAGCCAACTAAAGATATAAACCGTCCGATTGCGGATCGGTTCGGGTCTCGCCCATTAAGCCACACGCACGGGCGGTCACGAATCATCGAGAACCCGCTGTTCCCTTCCGCATTCTCCGCCGAGCTGCCTCCTACTGTGGCGCGCATCTCCCTCATCCTGCTCTTCCCTCGCTCGGTCGCTCCTCCCTTCGCCTACCCAGTCTCCCGCACTCCATCCTCACCGCCCGACAAGCCGACGCCCGTGCCCCAAAAGCCTAACCCTAGTGGCGGCACGAGGAGCAGCGCTAGGCAATGGCGCGAGGAGCAGCGCGGGCAGCGGTGCGAGGAGCAGCATGGGCGGTGGCGCGAGCAGCGCGCGCAGGCCGCGGTGGCGACGGAGCTCCCGCCGGGTGTCGCGAGGCGGCGGCGCGACGCCTCTCCCTTTAGGGCCTTCTCTCCATGCATCACCGCTCTCTCAGATCTGTATCACCTATGGCGGCCGGCCATAGCGGATGGCGGCGGGCGCAGCTCCTCCCTCTCCCTTCCTCTATCTCAATCAGCAACGGCCGGCAAGGCCCTGACGCATCGGCGTGCGAGACCCCACTTGCGGCGACGCACCAGCACGGTCGGCCCCCGCGCTTCAGGTCAACGGCGACCAAGGCTCCCGTCGCGGCGGCCTGGGTGCAGGCAGCCCCTGACGTGCCGGCGTGGGCATGAGCGGTCCCCAGCACCACAGCACACGAGTGCGGCGGCCCCGCCGCATACGAGCCATGCCCGTGGCCATCTCGGTGGCGGGCTCCGCCGGCTAGGATCCATGCGTCATTGGAGCTCGGAATCTAGAGAGCTGCACGGAGTGCGCTTGTTCTCCTCGGCTATCCCAACGCCGGTGAGGGTGCTGTACTTGGACCTCGGATCCGCGCCATGGTGAGGGGTCCTCCAGGACTCCAGCCTTTAGGGGATGGTCAGCACGCCATCAGCCTCAGAGCCGAGCAGCAGTGTCCCTCCACCTCCAAGTCCACGTCTCTTTGCCTGCCTCTGATTATTGCATAGGGAGGTAAATTTAAATAGTCTATGATTACTCATTTCCTCCGTTGCCAAATGCAGCTGAAGCCCCATGGCAGGAATGGCACTGTATCTTCGATGAAATGCATCTGACACATGGATATTTCCATTCCCTAAAATTTGGAAGGTTGGTTTTTAAGAAATTCTGTTTTTAGATAAATGTATGTAATAACTCCGCTCCAAATCTAGGTATGCTGATAGGGAAGAACTGCTTGGCAACGAACCTTACCCATAGGATACATTTTTGTATTACATGCAGGTGATAAACTCAACCTGTAAATATTATGTTGCCTAAAATATAAAGCCTATATATTGTGTATTGTTTAGACCAATGTTGCTGAGATTCATTGAGTTGCATTTGCTTAGGGGCCATTCGTTATCACATTTATTGTCTTTATAGAGGCAAATGTAAGTTTGACATGAGTATCTGACATATCTTAGCATATTATGGTGAAACTTCATTACAGTATACAAATGTTTGAGAAGAGTCTTCAAGAACGAAAATTATATCTGACTCGATTGTCCATTTTTCATTTTTATGAGTTGAATTCAAAGTAATGGTATCCAACTATGCAAAGCTCCAAAAATAGATTCCTCTTTCATTTATGTTTTAGAATACCACTGCATAAAATAATATAATGGTTACATTGCAGTGCTGTTTTAGTTATGTTATAAAAGGGGTCAACAGTAAGTACAGTTTCATATCCTATCAGTGCTCCAGTTGCTCTTGCTAGGTCACCAGAGATTCTATTCATTGCCTACCAATGGTCAACTGCTGCCATGACACTTGATCACTGTCATCAAGCTTTACGTGGACGGCGCTGCATCCGAATCCGGGGTCATCTTCTTTTCTCTAAATCTCATGCTCATTTCTGTTTGTTCTCTATTTCACTGAATCTGACCTATTTTCAATGATTCGTTTTTGCTCATCAGGGAGTTGAATGGTCAGCTACAACCACGAAGTACTACTGATTCCCTTTCTTTTGTCATACCTGCTATGTTCTGCATCAGTTCTTGCAGTGCAAATGCCTCTTTCATGTAGTTTTCTATTCCATAATAGGGTTTCATGCTTTTGGGGATCTTTTGAGCTCAAATTGTCAATTATATCGTAGGCTTGCTTAAATATTTGAAGTCTGTCAGCGGCATGAATTACTATGCTTGCGTCTTTCCTGTTAATAATAATGTCCATGTTCATACTGATTCCATTTTCTATCCTATAGAAGGCCCCCAATTGTACGATACTGGTTGACAAGAGGCGCTTGAAGAAATCGGCCTTAATGTTATCTACTAAACTAGAAGTTGATACTTTACATTTCCCATCCTATATCTTTCAAATATGATCTGAAATCACTTAGAGGTGTCTTCAATGTTATCACTATCTGTTCGCCAAAAAAAAATGTTATCACTATCGACTCAGAGCTCTCTTTATGTACTTTGTCTTATTAACGCTGCTCTGTTCCTCTAAAGGTGTTCTGGCATCTTTTTAGGTTATTTAGTAGGGAACTAAGGCATTAATTTTGGTGGATTCACGAAGTGTGGGGTCTTTCATGAATTTTCATCTTCCATTACTACTCAGTTGGCTGCACAGTTGCAAAGCAAAATTCAGTCCTGTTCAGAGTTTCAGTTTGTTACTGCTGATGGCACTCCTATGGCATGTAATCAGAGGATTCCATTGTTACCACTCAAATGCTAAATGTTGTAGACCTCCATGGTGACCCACACTCAAAGTACAAACACCCATATCCACAACTCTCAAAACTGCTGGTTCCTTCTGGAGTACTTACTCATGCCCTGTACCAATCTACAAAGAGACAGTATATAATTGGTTATTGTTGCCGGTATTCTGAACCTTCACTACCAGGTGTATTGTTACATACTTAATTATTGCAGTGCACATTCATAGTGCTTCATAGATCAAACCATTGCTGCATCAAACAAATTGAATAACAGACATAGGGTGTCATTGTACCAAATTTCAATTCATCGACAGGTTCATCCAAGGAGGGCGCGGCAAAAGCCGTGCCAGTGTTTCTAGTGGAAGAAGTAATTTCAGCACTGTATCATAACAGATGGCGCCAAAACAAAAATGAATAGCGACCAGCAAAGCATTCAGACAGCAATCAAATACGGCACGGCAGAAGGGGGAAAAATCACGGCCCCCAATCGGAAATCTCCCTGCGCCGATGAGTCCGGCAACCAGGGACAGCCCACAGGCGCGGCGTCTCCCACCCATCCGCATCCAGCCGAATCGAGAGGCAGCATCAGCGGGAGGCGAGACACGCCCGCCCGCACGCAGCCGCGTCCCCCGGAGCAGCGAAATGGGGCCTAAGCCCTAACCGAAAACCGACGCCGCGGAGGGGCCGCGAGGCGTGCCCCAGCCAATCCGAGGAGGCCGCCGTAGGAGCGCGAGGGGAGGGAGTGATTGGGCTCCCGCGGGGGGCCGTACGTACGTACCTGCGGCGGCGGGGGGTGACGAGGCGGCGGCGGCGGCGAGGAACGAAACGAAACGAAACGAAACGAAAGGCTCCGTCAGGCAATGGCTTTGACATGACGTGCGGGGTCCATCCCATTCCAACCAATCGTAACGGCGATATGGGCCTGTGCGTGGGCCTGCCGCGGAGGAATGTGCTGCCAGGCGGCTGGCGGGCGACGCTGGGCCGCGGCTTCGGCGTGGGTGCTGCTCGGCCTCGGGCTGCTGGGCTTTTTATGGTTTTTCTTTTGGAATTCATTTTGCACGCTGCGAAAATGGATGCTCTTAAAAATAGAAAACACTGGTACAAAATGGATGTCCATAGCCTGCTGGACACGGTTGTCCACCACAGAAGAATTTTGTGTTTTGCACGTACAAAATAGCTGGTGATCTTTTCCACCTTTAAATTGTTTAGCATGACAAAAATAGATTCTATTTAAAACATGTTTTTTTTAACTAATTTAAGAGTTGCCACACTTTTTTAGAACTAGCAAACATGTCCGTCCGTTGCAACGGGAGAAACAAAGTTATTAAAAAAAGAAGAACAGAGAATGCTCTCTTTGTTTCTCCCCACATTGTAATTCTAATCTTTCATATAAGTTAGCTAGGAGTTTGTTGCCGACATACTAAGGATTAGTTTGTTCGTAGATGATTATGAGGGAGATCTATCTCGACTTTTCATGTTGTGTCTCTCCATAATAATTGCACTGGTACATGTATATAGCTTGCAAGTATATTTATTTATACAGATCTGGATAACAAACTGTTCAAGATCTTAGTTTAGGTTTGATCCATGAATTGAAGAAAACTCAAATATGATTGATGGTTTTGTTTTGAATTAGAAATGCAATAATGGTGTGAAGTATGGATGCTCCTTTTTAGGATATACTAATGGTTCAGAGGGCTATATTGTTGTTCTTTTTTTACTTTGTTTTTCACGTGTCCTTACATTACAACGGAATACCTGTTACAGTCAGAGTCTCTATCTTTGTTGGACACCAACACTAGTTGTTGATTTGTTCTAACTCGTATAAGCATGCGTTTTGAGTACGTGTCATATACTGGACACCAGACGTGAGGGTACTCTTGAGAAGTAAAAAAGTATATCGAAAGAAAAGATTTAGTATTTAAAATTATATAATATATATTATTGAGAAAATATGTCCGCAACAAGTGAAATCTATATGGATATGTATTATCACGCTACAATATAACTTAGCATTAGTAAACACAACTTTTTTTACGTGACCAAGCCAACTCGCCACTTTATTGGTCTCATGTAGATATTCATAGTCTATTCAACTTTTGGATTACACCACTCGGTTAAAGTTGCTAGATCACGTGGGCTGGCAAGCACTGAGGGAGTTAATACTCTACCGTGATGTCATGTATTCGTGTTGGAGTCTTGTTAGGATAGGATTTTTTTATGTTTATTAGACGGCTTGTGTTTACATGGAAGCAAAACTAGACTGCTGGACGCGAGAGAAAAAACAAGAATTCTTGCATAAGTAGCATGGGATTTGTACGCATTGCACAAATAGTTCAAACCAAAAATGGACTCAATGATGGACTGAGGGAAAAATAGGACTTCCGGCTTATGAGTCCGGGTCACATATACGATCCAATATGTTTTGGAAACAGACTCCGTATCGCGCTAGACAAGAGCTATTCTAACTCGTATTAGCACGGGTTAATATAAGTCTGGGTGAAACAAACTCTTCATTGACCGGTAGTTAGAGGGAGACGGACCAAACAAATTGATGGACGAAAAAAAAGCATGAAATTCTACCTTTTTATTATTATATTAGGTATAGATAAAACCATGTTGCCTCTTCATTACGTATTGGAGGACTATTTCATATTTTAAACAGCCAAGTATCCCTGCAATTAGGGATGAAACCGGATCGGATACAGACGGATATCAGTGATCCTGCATTCTATCCCATATTTCGTCCCATATTTTTTTCTCGGATATTAGAACCGGATACAAATATGTCGGATATTGATATCTATTTCATATACATATCAGAAATCCAATTTTGAGTATTTGGATTCGGATACTATCGGATATTAAATTTTCGGATTCAGATACGGACTATCCATATAGGGTTTTTGACACTTTTGGGACGGACGGATATCGGGAAATATCCATCCCGTTTTCATACCTACCTGCAATATTTTGAAAAAAAAATCTCAACAACGTTGGGCCTCACAACGTTGGGCCTATAATAAGACTACCTATCGATTATATTTTTTTCCTTGCCACCTAGCGTTGCATGCCATTTCGTTTTGAACAAAAAAGTAAATATAGTAGTGTAAGTTTACTTTTTTTTTAAAAAAAAAGGTGATGTCCATCTCCAAATTCACACCATGTGGTACATGCAATGCTACAATTAGTTATCGTAAAACAACTTTCTCTTACCTTGAGCGAATTGCATTTGCATCTTGTAGCTCGTTGTTCTTGACGAACAGCGTAAAAGGTCAATTCAATGTCAACGTGAAGCTAAGCTAGCTAGCTCAGTATATCAAAGCTAACCTTAACTATAGTCAGAGCTTCGCACGATAACCACTGCTAATTCGTGGAAGATTTTTGCCGCACCGTGCCATTATTTCCATGGTATTGCACTGAGTTATCTATACCCTTGCTTTCTTAGTGCATTATAAGTTTGCCATAAGTGCATTATCTGTGCACCCTTGCTGGTTTAAAAGGTGCTATTCTATTTTATAGAAACAATAAAAATATAGTTTAACCGTTAAAAAATAATAACTAATTTGTTTTAAATTGGAAAACATGAAGCTAGTACCATTTGTTTCTAAAAATGTTATCTATCTATTTATGATCTATTTAGAGTTCTTTGAAAATTATTTATTTATGTTCCTATTGCTTTGTTGCTCGTAGTGGTGTTTATTATTTATTTAAAGTGAATGAAATCCAAATGACTCCAAATAGATCGCTAATAGTTAGATAACATTTTTAGAAGAAAATTGGTACTAGTTTCATATTTTTTATATTTAAAATAATTAGTTATGATTTTTTTAGAGATTAAACTAGATTTTCATTATTTTAGATAGTAGAAAATCTCATTTTCAAACTAGACCAAATTGGTCCAGTTTAGATAGTTGTAGGGTGTCCGGTACTTGATTTCGTATTTCAGATTGAAAATCAGACTGTCGTGTAAGTTGGAGGTTGAAAAATGACTATGCCCTTATAGAAAAATATAGCAACATTAGCAACCAAATTAGTTTATTGAATCCACCAGTGAATATACTATAAATGTTGTTCAAAATGAAGAAGAAGCTTAGGCAAACCTAAAACATTTTACATTTTAGAACAAACATGGTTCTCAAAGCACTGACGTGACTATAGCGGGGGAAACGAAATCAAGTTAGTTTCTCCTGGGTTCGGCTCGCAACAGGTACAAGTGCACCAAAAATGCCGCTTGTGACATCTGTTCATAGAAGTAGTTATGGTAGGATCCACTCATGCACCCCTAATCTATCTATACTATAAAAGAGCGAAGGAATTATAAAATACATGTTACCTGATAAAATCCTACCCACCCTATGTTTTGACCCTTAGATTACAGATCCAACGTATCTAATCTCCCGTCCTAACCTGACGAACGGGTCCGGCCGGAAAACTTTTAATTCTTTACGCGTGTTTATACGTGTAGTTCCTCATATCGCTTTTTTTTCTCACCAAAAAATTACCCAACCCACACCTAGGCGTCGGTCTCCTCAATTGTTTTTTCAAAAAAAAACGCGCAACTCGCGAGGCTACACGAGGTCAGGCAGTGGATTATTGGGTCGAGGGCTTGGACCAATCCTAGCCAGCCCATGAATCGCAACCCCAATATCCTTATTAATTGACGTTAAGGAGCGACTCCAAGATTCCATCTAAAAATAATTTTCAAATTACAAAATTAGTCATTATTTAAAGTTGAAAATCACTCAAAATCACTATAACAATCTAGGTAATTTTTTCTTCATTCATGTTTAAAACCACTACGTCGCTTGTCTGTTGCTAGAACTATAAGGGCACTTCCAACAAGAAACTAGATGATTTATATGTTCATTAATTAAGGTGTCAGCTAAGCAAAAAAGATGATGAAGTTGTACGTGCAAAATCAATTGATCCAACGCATCTAATCTTCCGTTCTAACCTGACAAATGGGCCCGGCCGGAGAACTTTTAATTCTTTACGCGTGTTTATGCTGTGTTTCCTCAGATCACTATTTTTTTCACACCAAAAAGAATACCCAACCCACCTATACGTTACGGACAATATTGATTAATTAGTGTCATATGCACACACGTATGTTGATTTTTGGTGTACGTACGTAATGCATCAGGGCTGCGACGCCTCGATTCTTCTGGACGACCTATACATCAAACGTCGGACTACTCAATTCTATTTAACAAACAAAAAACGTAAAAAATACCCAACCGACTCCTCAATTCTATTTAATAAACAGAGAACGTATACACCTATACAAAAATCCCGCCTATATCTCCCAGTATCATCGGATATACAAAACCCCACCTATACCTCCCAGTATCATCGGACTCCCTGTGTCCTCTCCTCTTTGCTTTCGTGTTTATCCCTTCAGCCATCCATGTTTATAATTAAAAAAAAACCAATCTACTACACGTCCTCAGAAGCTCTACTTTAATCTCCGATCACAACTGTAGTTGTTGTGCTTTGAATCACGTTGGATTTCATCACAGGTGGAGCTATTCTACTTTGATTTCCATTGATCTCCGTTGAAGTTGGAGTATATCACTACTGTAGTTATTCTAAAAATAAAAAATTAACACAATATCTTCTACGCACGTGCGTGCCGCACGTGCAATAGATATATTGATTTCCCTGATATAGATAGAGAGACCTAATTAAATAGGTAAATCGATCCGTCTGCTGGTACGTATGACGTGCAAACTCGACTCGGTTTAGGTAGCTTAGCTCCGAATCGATCCTGCGATGGATGTTCCTTTCCTTAACTGGCTGTGTGTATTATGTATATATATATACAGACTCACGGCGGGCGTTTCAGAAGAAGAAAGCGTTCCAAAAGCTAAAGAAACATATACACGTACATGGCACCGCGGCGACGCCGGTTCCACAGCAGCGTCCTGGTATCTGTGTCCGATCACAAGGTGGGCTACCTCGTCTTCAGGTTCGACGTGAAGCGCCTCTTCGCCGATGTCGAGAGCAGTAGCCGCCGCAGGAGGCGGCCTCGGGAGGTGCTCCCGTTACCTCCCAGCCACGTGGCTTGCTTTCGCCGTCCCCTCCGCTTGCCCATGGACTTGGCCGCTTCTCCCGGCGGGGACAAGATCGTCGCCGCCACCACGGACGGGCACGTCATGGTCTACGACACCGCCAGGTCCCAGTTCACCTACAACCACGACCTACGCTGCCGGAAGAGGTTGCCCATCCTCCTCGCCTTAAGCAGCCGCCATGATGACATGTCACTGCTGGTCGCGACCGGTCGCCCTGACTTGTCGAAACCAGACAACCCCTCCTTCGAGGCTCTCCGCCTCACGTCCAGCGGCCGGCTGCAGCCCCTCCCCATTCCTCCGCCCCTGCTGTCCCTGCCGTTGCCGGACAACTGGAGGTGCTACGACTACAGGGCTGAGGTGACGTCGTACTTGGTTGCCAGCGGACGCGTGTGGCTGTCCGTGGGCGGGGGGGCGGGCAAGGGAACCTACTCCTACTCCCTGGACATGGCGGCGCCAAATGGTTGGCGCCACGAGGGGAGCTGGGTGCTGCCGCTGGTGGGACGAGCGGTGTACGCCCCTGACCTGGGCCTGCTCTTGGGCTTCCATCGCGACCGCCCAGCCCTGTGCGCCATCGACATGGAGGCGAGGCCACCGGTGATCCGGCAGCTGTGGACGTTTGCTACTATCCTCCCCAGCAAGGACGAGGGCTACTCTGCTGAGGAAGACTATTTATGCCTCAGGCTCGTGGGCTTGGCCTACCTTGGAGGAGGCAGGCTCTGCATCTCATTGTCCAGCCCCTACCGGGAAGACAAACGCATGATTCTCGCCCTCACGGCGGTGGAGCTCAAGATGAGTACTCCTAATGGGGAGCTGCTGCTGCGCAAGCGCAGGTCGCGCTGCTACCGTCTGCCTCCGGACAATCAGATGGCCACCGTGCTCCCTGCCCTCTAGCCGCCGCTCATCATCATATTCATATCAATGCACTAGCGATAGGCGACACCTTTCCTTTCCACATTGTAATTGTAATTATATATATAATACTCCTCCAATGAAGATTGTAATTATATCATATGAGCATTCTATGCTGCTGATGTATATGCGTCTCTGTGTCTCCGTATTGAGACGCCAGTCAGTGACACAAACAGCCAGCAGCACCATGCATTCAGCTATGAGTTCATTTCCTCGTCTAAAATCAGTTGACATCGCGACAGAATTTCATCACAGCTTTTGATCGATCCTCACAAATTTTAACACTGACAACATCATCTTCATAATTAAACAGCTGAGTATATATACACATCTATCTATCTATCTATCTATCTATCTATCTATCTATCTATCTATCTATCTATATCTATCTATCTATCTATCTATACTATAAAAGAGCGAAGGAATTGAAAAATACATGTTACTTGAAAATTCTTACCCACCCTATGTTTTAGACCTTACATCATAGATCCAACGCACTTAATCCCTCGTCCTAACCCGACAAACGGGTCCGGCCGGAAAACTTTTAATTCTTTACGTGTGTTTATACGTGTGGTTCCTCGAATCGCTATTTTTTTCTCACCAAAATAATTACCCAACCCACCTATACCTAGGAACGTCGGTCAATTGTTTTTTCTCACCGCGCTCTCCAGTTACCCGCCCAGGTACGCACGCCACCCCTCCAACGTCCCGACCCAAACCTTCCATCCACGTCGCGCACACCCACCCGCCGCCGCCATCCCTTCCTCGCCGTCTCCCTGCATCCCCATCTACTTTGGGTCGCTCAAGATCAAATCCAAGCCTAATTCTAATCTTTTTCTTTTTTTTTGCCGAGAAGACCAGCAGCACCGTGACGAGGGAGAGTGGGAACCAGCCGGTGGTGAGCGACCACTTGGAGGCGCAGCGGAAGAGGGCCTCTATTGATGACCGATCCTTTCATCCTGCAAAGAATCTGGAGGCGTCGGTGTTGCAGTCGTCGCTGCGGCCTACCCCTTCTGTACGTTCCCTGTGAATTACCGTACAAGGCCAAGGATGATACGGCAGCAGTCTGCAGATTGATCACAAAGTAAGCCTATACTCCGATCCTTTGCAGCAAAGGGAGGAGCAGTACTTTGTGCACCACTGGAAGACACTGAGATCACGTTTAGGCGCACAACAGACCAAATCGATTTGGATTTGACCTCCTACTTTCTGTAAGTTCTTTAGAACCAGAGGTCCGTAGAGTGATCTCTCTATTTTCCTTATCTCTCTATTCACAATTCCATTTGCTTCCTCCTCTGCAGCTCGCTCTTCAACACAGTCCCCAGACATGGAGTTCGAGAACCGCTGCCACAAGGTCCAGGAGCCCAAGGTCGACTGCCTGCTCTTTGGTAAGCCGCTGCTGCTCTGCTTCCTGCAAAAATGTTGCCGCCACGTTGCTGTGTTATTTTTGTTACGTTCTGTTGTTGCTTTGTTCCTCTGCCCCTTCACGGAATGCAAAAGTTTTCTGACCTGTTTATTCTTGCCTGCAGACCTCGACGTCACCCTGTACCCGCTGAGATCCGGGATTGCAGGCCATGTCAAGAAGAACATTGTAGGTGAGGTTCCTCTTCTCCTGCTGTTACTGGCTGCTGCTTGTTTTTTTAACTGTCTGAACTTTCAGTGAACTGAATGCCTGCATCTTTTCGCTTTTGCCATCGTTCGTTTCAGATTACATGGTTGAGAAGCTGGGTATTGATGAGAGCAAGATCGAGAACCTGGGCAATCTTCAGGTTATCAGGTATGTAAGATTGTCAACTACAAGTAGTATCTGTTTCCTTTCATTGATATATGGTGAGTTTATGCGCAGTTCCTTTTACAGCTTGGAAAAAATAAATTATGTTGCACTGACCTTCGATAAATCTATGTTCCTTTTACGGAAATCTAATATATCAGGTTGGCCTGAAGATAGGCCGCTTCACAGTGGATGTAAATGATGATGAGTAACCTAAGAAAAGTATCAGATTGGCAAATGCCCGTTGACCTATGACACAGATGTCTGCATGATGCATATATGGCATGAATTTCCAATCCAGCAATTTAAGTTACTAGGCATGCAATGAACTTCATAAACTCAAAAAAAATTGAATATAAGTGTTAGGTATCAATTTTTTTTGAAAGGACGACAAAAGCTGTGTCGCAAATTTTATTAGACGATAGAAAAGAAAAAAACTTTACAAAAGGTTTTTTACAAGATGCAGCTCGAGCTGGGCCACAACTCCAACTCTTCCTCCCCAACTCTGAAAACAGAAAACCACCTGAACGAAAACCGCTGAAGCAAAACAACCATCCGAACAACTGAGAAAACCAACAACAAATAACACCAACGACCGGGGAGGATCTGAGATGTTTATGTATCCTACAATCTCAAAGTTTCTCATTTATCACAACCATAAACACGTGCGTGTCGCACGTGCATTTTCACTAGTACTATAAAAGAGCGAAAGAATTGAAAAATACCTGTTACTCGGCAATTCCTACCCACTCTATGTTTTAGCCCTTAGATCATAGATCCAACGCATCTAATCTCCCGTCCTAACCTGACAAACAGACTTGGCCGGAAAACTTTTAATTCTTTACGCGTGTTTATACTGTGTTTCCTCAGATCGCTATTTTTTCACACCAAAAAGAATACACAACCCACCTATACGTTACGAACAATATCGATTCATTAGTGTCATATGCACACACGTATAACCTTCCTCAAATTGGATTGGATTGTTGGTCCAGAACTCTCGATGCTAAATCGACAAAGGAAATCCACAGGCGCAACCCTCCCAATGACGCTCTCCCCAAAATCAGCATGTAGGGTCTCGACCCCCTTCTTGGCATCATGCATGACCTTGAAGCTAGCTGGCATGGCTCCCTCCCCGAGCTTGAACCAGTCGACTTTCTTCTCCCAGCCCTGCAGCAGCAGGGTCTTCAGAAGGAAGTCTTGACGATATCCGGCTCGCCATTCATCAGAAAAGCCAGCGCGCTCGGCACGAAATCCCTCACAAACACCTGCCCACCACCAAGTTACCCCGAATAAGATAGGATTATACTCCTACGAGCGTCCGAATGACAAGCTCGGAATCAAAACAATTTTCAACTTATGTCGACAAAATAAAACTTTTTAATGTTTATGCGTGGTATGCCGCGCTCTCTCACGTTATTTTCACCGGCAATTTTTCTACCCACCCATCGGTACCCGCCTGCTCATCCGCTACCTCTCCAGTTCCTACGGCATCTTTCCAACTTAATTTCCCATCGTCACACGCCTCCGTTCCATCACACACACCGTCATCCTCGCCACATCCGCGACCCTCATCTCAGCCGGCCGAGGAAGCCAATGCGCCGCTCGTGCTCCCGTCTCCAGCACCAACGGCACTAGGCTGGACATGACGGACACGGGTGCGGAGAGGCGGGTATGCATTATTATTTCTCAAAAATTTCATTCTATTTTCTTGACTTCTTAAAGACACGCAAAAAGTCCTTTGGGGCCAACGGCGAGATCGTGAGCACAATGACGGACAGCGGCGGCGCAGGACGGAGAGGCTGGGGACGGTTTACAGGAGATGCGAGTGATGCCCGTTTGCTTGCTACCGCAGCTGACAGGTGGGACTAAAGTGCTAAGCTTACGTGATTTCACCGCTGTTAGAGCGTGTTCTGGGGCTTGAGCTGCTTTATCAATAGTTTAGGTTCCGTACGGCCAAGGTCCATTTTGGCTGACCGGTCAGGGGTCACCCCACCTAAAAACTGCTTGCAACACATCACATTTTCATATCCCTTACTGATTAACTATCCAAATGCCATCTGGATTATAAAAAAAATGTTAGATTTAAAAAAATACAAAAAATAAAAGGATAATAAAATAATGACAATTTAAGCTAAAAATGGAAAATAAACACGATATCTTCTACGCACGTGCGTGCCGCACGTGCATATTGACTAGTCAAACAAAATCTCCACAGAATCAATCAGACCCAACAGGAACACAGCAACCAAATGAGGAAAGTTGCACCACTGGTCTGGCTGGAGATGCCCTGGCCCAATTCATGCACATGGGCCAAGCAAGCCCTGACAAACAAACACTCCCAATATGACTCATGCCACATTCTACAACTTTTTATTGGAAATGTTAAATTAATCAACTAAATATTTTTAAAGGACTCTCAAACAGGAAACCTCAAATCTGACGGTGCATCGATTGTTGCTTTAGGGCCCGGGCCTGATGCCTAAAACTGATATGTGTTTTATCTGTTGTTGGATATTGATGAGCTCCTCCAATTATTTCAATATATTTAAGGGCTTGTTTAGTTTATAGGTGAAAAGTTTCTAGGTGTCACATCGGATGTTTTATGCGATGTCGGAAGGGATGTTCGCATACTAATAAAAAAACTAATTACATAACTCGTCTGGAAACTGCGAGACAAATTAATTAAGTCTAATTAATCCGTCATTAGCATATGTGTAATGTACCAATTATGGCTAGTCATGGACTAATTAGGCTTAAAAGATTTGTCTCGTAAAATCCATGCAAACTGTGCAATTAGTTATGTTTTATCTATATTTAATGCTCCATGCATGTGTCCAAACATTCGATGCGACATAATGAAAATTTTTTGGATAGAAACTAAACAGGGCCTAAAGCTACAAATTTTATAACTATGGAGTTTGCTTCATTATTCTTTGATGTGAAGCAAAGCCCTACCAAGAAAGGAGTTCTCGCTTCAAATGGTGGGCTGAGGGAGCGAGCTTAGAATCATCGGCTCTAACTTGTTGAGGAAAAAAATGAAGAAGAGAAAAGTGAAATGGAAAACAAGTTTGCGCTTCAGGTTGGCTTAATGCAAGTAGAGATCAAAGAGGAGGCGACGAGTTGATGCACAGAACTCATGGTCAACTAATAATTAATCGAGCCTAAAGTTACTCCTAGTTTAGTAACTTGTAGTCTTGTCGTGTGGTCCTGTTCGGCCGATGGTTTCTGCGGCTGATAAGCCTACTATTTTGTCAGAGAAAAACACTGTACTATGGTTGATAAGCCGGGCTGATAAGTGGAAGCGAACAAGTAAAGTTAGTTTTGCTGTTAACTTGCTTAATTGCTAGTGTAGTTTAAAAAGACAGACACAGGACACATGTCATTGATTTCGACTACCAACTACTTGAGTTATTTCTTGGCAAAATACTACTAGTGTTTTAAAAACCATGCATGGACATATATGAATGAGGTTTAAAAGATAGGCACACATGTACGGGGTGGAACAACTTAATTAGAATCCACCAGTTATAATTTGGAGTAAACCTTAAATCCTCGACACCCTGTACTTTAGGACGAAGGCTACTAGTTGAGTGCATCCAAAAGTCAAAAGAGGAGGCTGTTGTCAAAAAAAAAAAAAAGAGGAGGCTGTTTACAGTTTACCTGCCTCCGCCATGTTGCCCGTGCAAAGGACGTACACTGCTGCTGTGGCGATGGAGACTACTGTCGCTCCTGCATACTAGTATCGATATTCGTATGTGAATTTTGTATATCGGAATAATGTTTTAATAACTTTGAAAAGTTTGAGAAGAAACCACATGCGTGCGCGGTGGACTGGAACCCATTGCTCAAATTTCCAAACATGACACAGGAACGACCGACGCGACCCCGTTCATTTGGCTAAAAAAGTTATGGCCCAGTTCGATGATTTGTTACGAGAAAAAATATTATTTATTGGCTGAAAAAATACGAATTATGAGACAAGTGAACCGTGTCAAAACGCTACCCCGGTGGAGCACGTTACGGACTGGTCAGTCGACCCTCAGCTTGTAAGGGGTGTTTAGTTCCTCTCCAAAAAAATTTCACCCCATTACATCGGTTGTTTGGACACATATATGAAGTATTAAACGTAGACGAAAAAATAACTAATTACATAGATTACGATAAATTTACGAGACGAATTTTTTAAGTCTAATTAATCCATGATTTGACAATGTTGTGCTACAGTAAATATATGCTAATGATGGATTAATTAGATTGAATAAATTTGTCTCGCGGTTTCTAGGTTATGTAATTAGTTTTTTATTAATATCCAAACTCCTCTTTTAACATTTCAGTAAACCTCTGATGTAGTAATATCCTAAATTTTTTCACCAAACACTCTCTGATTTGTTCCAAGTTCCAACCCGTGGTGCCAGAAGTGAGAAGCGGCAGTGCCATTTGTAACAGTACCTGACTGCATGTCTCCATCCACTGCTGTTGAGGCGCGGGGGAAGGAGAGCAGCAGCTGGAGACAGCGGCGTAAATGCTGGCATCTGAGCGCACGCAGCTGGTAGCGTAGGGCTAGCGCCGAGCCCGAGTCCGGCGAGTCCAACCATCACGTCGGCCGGTCATCAGGCGGGCGGGACGTGACGCGAGTGTGAGTTGCGTCGCGTCGCCCTGCATGCCCCGGCGCCATCATTGCATCGCCATGCGCCAGCGCCGCCCTCCCGAGGCGAGGCGCGCGCTCGTCGGCCATCGCCGTCGCCTGGCATGGCACCTGCGGCCTGCGGCGCGGTCGTGTCGGGGCACCACCGGCCCACGGCCACCAGCGCCAATGCTAGTGCTAGGCTACGCTAGCTAGTTTTCTCAGCCTCGTGATGGCGTCAGGCGCGAGAGGTAGCAGGTAGAGTAGCATCGCCGCATCGGCCGTCGGGGGCGGGCGCCGGTCTGGAGCGTGACGGCGCGCAGGGCACAGGCGCGGCCCTCTTTCGGTGGACGGACGGGTGGAATGGATGGTTGCCCCAGACGCCGCCAGACCCCAGCCGTACAGTACGGTACAGTAAGCTCGCCGCGCGCCGACGTCACGCGCGCCAGTTTTTGTCCCTCTGATGCACCTGCCCCTGCAGTCTTTCACTCCAGACACCGAGGAGCTTGCAGCAGCGAGGCGGAGGACGGGGCGCCAGGCTGCCGACTGCGGGAGCCAAGAGCGTCGAGGCACGCGTAGGATCCAGCCATTCATTCATGATCACAGCAAGCGTAGCGTACGTCTACTGCTACTTTACCACGTGCATGATACACATCCAGGCTGTTCCGCTGGTGTCCTCTTTTGCTCTGTAAAGTTTGGCACCTGACCACTTCGTCAGCGGCACTGCACCAGGGCCTCCATTCGTCCCTCTCTCACAGTGACACGCACACTAGTTGCTCTCATCTGCTAGAAGACACCCACGTATGCTAACGTACATACACCAACATGTTACCGATGCTCGAACCCTCCTATGCATGAGTATGGGTTCGTGCTACAACTACAATTGTAGGTCTCGTTTAGATTTCTAAATTCATCCCTAAATTCCACTATGGCTGTGTTTAGATGTCCAAATAGAGGTTGCCCGAATCACTGTTGAACACTGTAGCAATTTTATTTTTATTTGCTAATAATTGTCCAAACATTGATTAATTAGGCTTAAAATATTCGTCTCGCAAAGTACAACAAAACTGTGCAATTAGTTTTTGATTTCATCTACATTTAGTACTCCATATATGTGCCGGCATTTTGATGTGATGGAGAATTTTCTTTTTGTATAGTGAAATTTGGGGTGAATTTGGGAAACTAAACGAGGCCTATGCAAAAAGAAGATTCCTCATTACATCAAAATGTCGGCATATGCATGGAGTACTAAATGTAGATAAAATCAAAAACTAATTGCACAGTTTTATTGTACTTTGCGAGACGAACATTTTGAGCCTAATTACTCAAAGTTTGGACCATTATTATCAAATAAAAACAAAAATCTATAGTGATTCAGCACAGTAATTCGGATGCCCGATTCAGCTATCTAAACACGGCTATAAACCAGTTTGTAAGCAAACGGTCTCTCCCACGCACACGCAGGTCATCAGCACAAAAAGAACCGTGGTGGATGACGTGGGTGGCCCGTCCCGCGTATGGTCACGTGGACAATGCGACCGCCCATCAACATTTATTTTGAAACTTTTTTTATTTTGGAACATGTATAAGAACCGACCACAATGCGACCGTGCTCAATGAAACTTTTTCTGTTTAGCCAGCGTCGAGGCATCAACATGACTCGCAGATTTGATATGGTGAATGATGAAGGCACTGAGTAGGGATGGTGAGTTAGCGATAGACTTGAGCAAATTGAGCTTGGCCTGGCCCGGCTCGAGCCAATCAGATTTTAACCCACCCATGAGCCTTTTATTAGTGGACATGGACTGAACAGAGGTCGAGCTGCCTAGAACATTTTTCATGGCCTAAGCCCGGCTTGAAGTATTCCTTTTATTTGTTTTCCAACTACAAAACAGCCATTGCCCCGCCTAGGCCCTGGCCCGGCCTGAAAGTTGCCAGCCCGACTCATCCATGGAGATGATCGTGGGTGCGATTTTTTAGCCTGAAATAACACGTTTTTTCCGGTTGACCTGGCCAAAAAAAGCTCTAAGGCGGTAATAATGCGATGCCACACTAATTGGAAATGTAGAGAGGGGAGAGCTTGGAGCTATAGGTAGAAGAAAGAGGGAGAGCATGTAGATGGAGCACTACAGTCTAGGAGTAGAGACTAACATGTGGGTTAGTTGGACCTTATTTGGATATAGAGGGAGCAATGTGACAAGTTGAGGATCTAAATTTTTTTTCTGAGAGTTTCGGACCTAAATGACACCTCGAGACAAGTTCGAGTATATAAAAGTGCATTTTAAGAGTTTAGGGAGCTACGTGACACCATAACCACCAATCATGCATTTTTACTCTTGCCTACTAAACATCTTACTATCTTTTGGTATTTATATATAAGACTTGGGCCTCGTTTAGATGCAAAAAAATTTAGAATTTGGCTACTGTAGTACTTTCGTCTGTATTTGGCAATTAGTGTCTAATCATGGACTAATTTGGCTCAAAAGATTCATCTCGTGATTTACAACCAAACTGTGCAATTAGTTATTTTTTTATCTACATTTAATGCTCCATACATGTGTCCAAAAATTCGATGCGATGGAGAGAGCGTAAAAATTTGGAATTTGAAAGGCAACTAAACATGGCCTTGGTGCACTTAGACCGTCCGCACTCGGTACGGTAAGCATGTCCGGTAAATCGGATGGAGTACCAGCTAGACAAAAAAACAGGTGCAGCGGGGAACGGTAAAGAATACTCTATCCGCTCGCTCACGCCAAATATACCGGACTAGCGAGCTGTGGCGGACGTCCGACCGCCTCCTGTGCCAGCACCCAAGCACCGCAGAGCCACAGAGACTGCACGGCAGAGAGAGAAAGGAGAGGACAGACATGGGCCCGCGCTGTTACTAACAAAAAAATGTTATAACTCACAAACTAAAAAGCCAAATTAAATTCCGATTACACCATTAAATTCGTTTCAATAAATTCTTCAAAACTAGATCTCACATGGATATATTTAGATAAAGTGATAAGTGGGCCCCACAGTGGATGGAGGATGATATAGAGGAGGGATGAGTGCTGGGAAACTGTATATTTCGTGGTGACTAGGATGGAATATTTCTTTTAGAGGATGAATATAGAGGTTCATGAGTGCGGCCAGTCTTAGCAGTAGTTCGCGGTATAAATTATATATAATGCAAAGGTAGCTAGATTCTACATTCTACTCCGGTGCTACTCAAGTGAGCTACGTACTGTACTTTACTCCGTAGAGGATAAAGACCATAGTACTATCGTCCATCGTCGTGGAGTATGTGGCAGCACAGTAGCTTTGATTCTTCCTTTTTGTTTGCACATGAGTAGGACTGTAGGCGTGGCATGAACCGGCCGGCAGGCGCCAGCTTTGTTGAAGAACTTGAACCAAGGCTGTCCTGTGAACTGTTATGTGTGATCCGCCCGCGTCTCTCTCCCTCCTCACAAACACAAACACGTCAGAGCAAGCAAAAGATGCGGTCATCAATTCGCTTTCCAAACTGTGATCTGTACTGGATCCGCGCGCAGGAGCAGGATCTCCACTCCACTCCGCAGGTGAGGCAGGCAGTGCACCTCTTCAAGTCTTCAGTCTCATGATCCTGATCCACTGCATGCACTGCCCCACAACATGGACTGTAGCATGTTTTGGTTGATGGTGAAAATGCTGAAAAGTGTACTACAGCATATTTTGGTTTTATTTGGTAAATAATGTCCACTTATGGACTACGTTGGTTCGAAAGATTCGTCTTGCGATTTTTTACGTAACTGTGAAATTAGTTATTTTTTAATCTATATTTAATGCTCCATTCATGTGTCTAAACATTCGATTCGATGTGATGGCAAACTTTGGACTGGATCTAAACACAGTCACACTCCCTGCTTATTGACCCCTTGTTTAGTTCCCCAATTCTCCCCCAAATTTTACTATGCAAAAAGAAGATTTCCCGCCACATCAAAATGTCGGCAAATGCATGGAGTACTAAATGTTAATGAAATCAAAAACTAATTACACAGTTTTATTGTACTTTGCGAGATGAACATTTTAAGCCTAGTTAGTCAAAATTTGGATAATTTTTACCAAATACAAACGAAATGCTACAGGAATTCTGATACAGTGTTTTTCTCCCCTATTATGTGAACTAATCGAGGCCTGAGCTCCCTTTTCCCAGAACAAACAAACAAGAAACTACAGTAAATTACTCGACACGACGGCCGCCATCTTGTCAAGCCTTAACTGTATACGTATACTGTACGAATTCAAACCACCCGAAACTTTACCCCCACCGTTCCTCCAGTTTTTTACCCGCACGCAGCAGTACAAAGAGCACCGGAACTCCGGTTGGACCGGTTGACGATGGCCAAAGTTTGAGACTAACGGCGAAGTTATTATTTTTCTTCCCCCGTTCGACTAAGCTTATCAGCACGGCTTATTAGCCGTGGAACAGTATTTTTCTCTCACAGCAAATCAGCCACAGCCGACTTATAAATCAAAAAACAGCCTGCCGAACAGGACCCTTGTGTCATTCTTTGGGTTTCTACCAATTCACGGTAACACTTAGTAAGTACTTCCCTCCGTTTTCATTTACTTGTTACAAATATTTTACTGTAGCAGATTTGACCATCTATTTTTTTTCTAAAAAATCTTAGATACTTCAAAGTATATAACATTAATCAAGTATGTTTACTGAAGAATTATATATGTGAAAACTTGATGTATCTAAAAATTTTTTGCAGAAAAAAACGTATGGTCAAAATTGTTACAGTAAAAGTTTGACAAGTAAATAAAAACGGAGGAAAGTATTTGCTTGTCCTCAAATCCTAACTTTTGACTGCCTTTACTTATGATGATGATGATGAAATCTAATAAACAGCAAATTCTGGGAGTAAACCAAGTGGTCCCGAGCTCTCATGTATAAGTACTACCTTGATGGCCCTCCGCCCAGAAGCACAAGGCCGGTGCTCTCACGTCACCACTGCTAGTTCCTGAGACTGTCCGTGAGTCCGTCCCCTGGTTATACACCGCGGTTCGTCGTCGTCCCAGCCCACACAAAGCCATGGCCCAGATCTTCCTCTGCTTGGCGGCGGCGTGCTGCTGCCTCTGCTGCCTCGCGCTGCTTCCGCCGCCGGCGCAGGGCCGCCGACCTGGTATGCACGATCGAGCAATGGCCGAGCTTTATTTATGCCAACAGTTACTAGCTTTCGTCTCTCTCATGTTCATGTACGTACCTGATGCGTGCAATGCAATCCGCTTCGTATGTTCCTGACTTGTTGTAGCATGCACTGTAGTGGTCTTTGGATGCATCATGCATGGTTGAGAGCTCTCCAGCTAGCTTCGATCGTTTTCATCTTTCTTTCTTTGCGCCTGTGTTTTTTCAGGCCTGCAGGCAGCCGGCGGTGGATTAGGCAGCCGCAGCAGGCTTCATCTGTTGCTATCTGTGCCAGAGCCACACTTTGATGCCTCCGAGGTATCACTCGCACGCACGTTCGTTCTATTGTTTTTTTTCTTCAAAAAAAAAACTTCTATTTATTCATATAAAATACGTACTCGTACATACTGCATTGTTGCGTTCTAGAGTTTCGCTACATCCTTTTGCTGATCTCTGCGGTGGTGCGACTGACTGACTGTGTCAGGTGGCGGAGGAGCGGCGAGCCGTGCCGGTGAAGGCGAGGCCGGCGTGGTCACCGGCGGCGGCGGGGAGCATGAGGCCGGAGCTGCGCGCGGTGCCCGGGGGCCCGGACCCGCTGCACCACCACGGCGGCAGCCCAAGCAGGCGGCCGGACCAGGACCTCACCCCGTCCCCGTGACCTGTCCGGCCGGCCGGGCAACCGGCATGGCTAGGCTAGCGGCGCAGAGGACCTGATGGCTTCCGGCCGCCGGCGCCTGCATGCTCACCTCGTGCGCATGGGTGCCGGCGTTTGGGACGGTGCGCGGGGAGACTCTGTGGCCTCACCTGTGGCCGCGCGTCTCGCCCTGCACGTGTCGGTCTGCCTGTCGAGTTGAGTGAGGCTGCGTATGGCATGGTTGAGGGCGTTTTGGTATGCAGGCATGCAGCTATGTATGTAGTAGTAGTACGTGTATGTACAAACGGTACTTATTATTTTCGTCCCCTGTGCAAGCGCAATTGTCAGTTGTCACGGTGAAATTGTTTGGATTTCATCATTTGTTTATGAGACGTACTCGCACATCGTTAGCTCCCTTGCAATGCTCGGAAGTCGGAAAGAAAAGAAAAATACCAAAATGCAAACACAAAACCACTGGTAATTAGTCCATTATACTAAAATTCCGCGGAATCATGCATCCACCAACAGCAGCACGCAAACTATTTGTACGGAACTTGATCAGATTACAAAGCAGGCACGTACCAAACCTCGCACAACTTCACAAGCAGTCGAAACTGACGGGCTGTTTGGGACGTGCAAAAACATTTCTGTTCCTACATTTTTCATATATAAAACCGCGAACTAATTCATGTACAGTTTTTTTTTAAGATCCGCATTCCGGGTATTGATTTATAATAAGAAGGTAGCAAACAGTTGTTGCATGCACAAGGGGCGCTACCATCCGCAGCCCAGACTGCGGAGGTTTGAGATTCTACATGGGTTTATTACATAGTAAAAAGTCGTGCAACCATTATAGGCTTAAGGTTAAGGTTGCCACCATCATCGTCGCAAAAAAAAAGTTTGCCACCACTAGCTCCGAAACAGCATTTAATCCACCTTTCCCAAGAACTCACGAATCCAGGCATTCCTAACTCCACCAATAGGAGACCTGCTAGTGCTGACTCTAGTCTACAATATAGGGATCACAGAAGCAACAACACCGGTTTTGCATCTTTCGGCCAACTCATTGTTTTGTTCAGGCGCATGGCAGCCCTGATCGCCATGATGGCATGGTCCAGCAGATCATCAGCATGCATATCCATATAGGTGGTGACAGCTGCATCAGGCGTCGGCGATGGGTTGTTGATCGACGAAGAGCCTGTTTACCTGGCTTATAATCCGTCTTTTTCAGCTTGTTTTTTCAACCGGAACAGTATTTTCCTCTTACAATAAATCAGCCAACAGTGTTTTTCAGCCGGCTTATCAACCCAGCTGAACGGGGCCGAAGTCGAGTTCACGCATCAGTTTCCTCTGGTCCCGTTCAGCCACCCACCGTTGATGGGCACACCGCGAGGCGCAGGCTCGAGCGGATAGCGACCATGTTCTTTCACTTCCTTCCAGTGTGTTTGCTGCAGACCCGTTCGGTGGGGAGGTCGGGCGCGGGAGCAGTGGTTCAGGGACGCTCTCGAAGATGGCGCTGCAGAAGTCATGGATGTTGTCCACCTGGTCTGCGCTAGAGTCGCCGTAGAGGTCGTGACCTACCGTGGGGTCTCCCTCCCTACCGGAGTCAGTGCTCTGTGTAGCAGACGTGTGTTACAAAGTTTCTACGTTTCAAACATGCCACCAAAAAAAAAACAAAAAGACACCCTACGCACTGGCAGCAAGTGTCTAGCATGTGGGCTGCTGAATTTGGTGGGCCTTTGTGGAGAGTATTCTGGCAATGGGCTGGTGCGTGGTCGATTAGGCGTATCAGTCCAATCCTGGCCAATATCAACCAATATTCAAGTAACACAATTAGTGTGAAATGTTACAAACTTGTTGAACTATATGTTATTTTAGAAATATTTCTAGGTATTTTATTTTTAAAGGTATATGTAATATATCATACATAACTAGTTATATGTAGCTATATTTTTGTTTGCTATTATTTATTTCTATAGATGTGTAGTCATAAATCGTGCTAATATTTTGTTTATATCTATTTTTTTTAAAAAAATCATGCTTCAAGTTTACAAGTACTTCTTCCATCCTGAAATATAATCCATTACGACTTTTACATCTAGTACTGAAACTAGGTAGCGTGCCCGTGCATTGCTACGGGATAGCTAACATTTTGTACTAAAAACACAAGATCGCACATAAGATAACAATACTGTAAAATTAAATACTAACATTAAAGTGAGTTAATCCAAAAAGCAAAGTTTGTGAAATTAACAGTCACGGAGAGCGCGGCGTCGCAGGTTCACAAACTCTAATTTGTAGACATTTCCGTGATGCGGCTAAAATAATGTTTTATATCGGTGGGAAGAAATCTCCGATATCTATTTCTTCCGTGCGCCAATAAATCCACGAATAAGTCCGTCGTACCTCCATACCATCCTGTACAGAGGTTCGAAAATATATGTAAATATTAGTGCCTGTCGCATGGGTAATACTACGTCTCTTGAAAAAATTTCCACAAAAACTTAAAACAAAGTGTTATACTCACCGTATAAATATGTGTGGCTTTTGGTCTATTTCACGCAGATATATACCATAGAATAATATATCCACTTGAGTGTCTGTGGCAAGATTCACGATCAACAATATATATAAATAGTTAAATCATAGGTATTATTATTGCAAGCAACGGTGACTCTGAGTTAGTTACCCATCTATATCATCTGCAATGTTTTTTTTTTCACGGATGAATTTCCATTTGAAAATATCCTCCTTCCATCCAGGAATATGTATATTCACTGTAGCCATGTACTGCAAGTTAAATCCATGAGTATACCTGTGTCACACTCCAATTAAAGGACAATATAGAGTGCATTCATCTTATGTGCGCCCCAGGAATAGTCGCACACATAAGCCGACAAATTAACAGAAGTATCATCACTGAGTACATACATAACGTTATTACATCACTTAGTTCTTACATAAACAAATGGAAAGGTAAATAGCAACTCTCAGGCGTAGTGTCTGATCCACAGGGAAGGACGACTGGTTGACCCAAACCTAGAAATCCTCCGGGAAGTCCTCGTAGAAACTGTCATCTGTTACCCATCCGGGAATTTTACCCAAAAACAATATAGCAACAAGTGTGAGTACATTCGTACTCCGCAAGTATAGAATGAGGATTCATGAGGCTCAAAAAGGCTAGACACGGTTGACTGCAGTTAGCATTTTTAGTAGATCAACATTTCATTATTAATCATTATTAAGTTATGCTCAAGCTCCCATTTATCCCACATGATCCACTACTAGATTTAAGAAGAGAAAGCATCAGTGTGATCTCATCATCATAGTTCATCACGTATCAAGTAACCATTTATTCTGTGAGTTTACCGGGCCGCTCGTGTCCGTGAGCACGGCTGTTATAACAGTTTAAACACTCTGCAGAGGTTGTGCATCTTTACCCGTGAGTCGTGTTACCCATATGCCCGGGGCCCGTCGACCCCCTAACACTTCCAAGGTGAGCAGGCAGGGTACACTATGAAGCCTTCCATAGGCCTCTTCTAACATGTTAGGGCCGCTAGGTTTCCTCGGCAGGCAGATATAGAGAACCCCCTTTCGATGGCACAAATCCCGCAGGCTATACACATCTGAACAGAGGCAGTTCTATACCCAACGTGGCAAGCCCCTCTTGCGCCCTTTCGGGTAACCTCTAACAAGTTAGAAAAGATCCTACTACTGAGCTAAAGTCAGAGCCATTTAACTCCCACGGTTGCACTGTAAGTCCCAGCTTTTGCCCTACAGATAAGTCCTTACGGAGGGTTTAGGGCAACATGATCAACATCATTTGCACCATCACCCTTTAGTTCCACTACCATCATCATGATTATCCGTTGTTTCCATTAATCAATGTGTAGATCATGTTTAGTTAGAGCACTAGCTTTCTAACCAAATGCAAATAATCCCCATAGGAATCAAGGTACAGGTCATCAATTTGCTAGGAAGTCCTTATAGTCGAGCAATATTAGACACATGCATAATGAGTATGTTATATAATGAATAGGACAACAAGGTAGGCCCATGCTATACTTGCCTTGGTTCACGAACTGCTGCTGGTCCTGTTGATCCTCGTACGCGTCCGGATTTCCGACGTACTCCTCACCGTCTGAACTCGTACGACACGAAGTACAACACGCAATTCGGAGCAGACATACAAGCAAAACATAGCTACTATTAGAACAGTACACCAACAATAAATAAATCTGAATAAAATGTTTACCAAAATCATCTACGTCTCGCTACGATCACATTGACGTGAATTGCACGAAAATCGGAGCTACAACGCAAAAGTTACGAGACATTTACTATTCCAAAAGCTAGCTATTAACTAGATTTATTTGAGAAAGTCAAAAGCTCTTAACAGGTCTAACAGTAGCACTATTGCGTAGATTATGAAATTATGAAACTAACGCAAGTTGAACGGGTCAAATCGGAGCTAAAACGACGATTTTATACATGTTTTTCTGTAGTGGCAATTCTGTAAATAGATTGAAAACATTTCGGAATTAAAATAATTCGAAATTCTGAAAATTCATTAGAACCGAGGACTGCGGGTTAAATAGATGAAAGTGGGGGGTCTCTTTAACAAAACGAACCCCGAAGGGGTATCGAGCCCTCTGAGCCGTTGATCGGATGATGGACGGTTGGGAAAGAAAGGGGGGGAAAGAGAGAGAGCCGGCCGCCGGACTCAGAGAAGAAGACGGCGGCGTCGCCATGGAGCTCGCCGGAGCTGCTCGGCCGGGCACTACAGGGCTCTATTCGCCAAACCAACTACATAGGGAGGATGCGGAGGGGATGGGGGTTCCGTTTTTGCCACAAATGCGGCCGGGGAAAGGCCCGAGGGGCACCCGCCATGGCCGGCCCGGAGGGGCTCGTCGGAGCTCGCGTAATCCGGTCCTAGAGGCCACCAAACATCGAATTGGAGGTACAGGGAGAGGGAGGGGAGCACGGGGAGTCTCACCACGGCTTCAAACGGGACGGGGACGGCTCGGAGAAGACAACCGACGCGGTGGGGCGGACGATGCTCCGGTGGTGCCTTGCTGCGGCTCTATGGCGTAGCGAAACCGAAAGAGAGAGGGTTGGAGTGGGAAAGGAGGGCGGAGCCGGGTCGCGCTGCCCTTTAAAGGGCCCGAGGCGAGGGGGACGCTCCCACGTCGCGCGGAGGTGGGCGCGGGCGACGGTTGCTTCGGCCGAGAGAGGGAGAGCGGAGGTTGAGGAAGGAGAAAGCGCCGACACGTGGGCCCGGTGCGTCAGCGACACTGAAGAGGAGAGGGGCAACGGCTGGTGGCGAAGTGGGCTGGGCCGCGGCCCAGGAAGGAAGGCGCGGGCGGGATTTGCAGGGCCGGCCGGAAATCGGCTAACAGGCCGAAACCGAGGAAAGAAAGAAAACGGGAAAGAATTTATTTTCCTTTTTAAAATTTGATTTTCATATCACATTTTCAAATGTTTTTGAATGTCTTTTAAACTTTGACTCAAACCAATCATCACAAAAACATAAAGTGCAACAGCATGAGTGCAAAACAAATTGTTACCTTATGATTAATTTTAATTTCGCAAAATTTATTATTCCCTAAATTTAAATGCACAACAAATTCATAATTAAATCAAATTTATCTATTTTTAAAGAAAACAAAAATTTAGGGTTTCACAATTCTACCCCCCTTAAAAGAATCTCGTCCTCGAGATTGGATGATGCTTACTCAAAAAGCTGTGGATAAGACTTTCTCAGATCTTCTTCTCTTTCCCACGTAGATTCATCTTCTGAATAACGATTCCATTGCACTCTGCACATCTTTATAGTGCGGCTCCTAGTAACTCTTTCTGCAGTTTCAAGAATCTTTACCGGGTACTCCTCATACGTGAGATCTTCTTTAACAGTAAGCTCCTCCAAGGGAATCTGCTCTTCTGGTACCCGCAAACACTTTTTCAATTGTGAAACATGGAACACATCATGCACACCTGCTAAACTTTCTGGCAATTCCAATTGATAAGCCACTTCTCCACGTCTCTCCAGAATCTTGAAAGGTCCTACATATCTCGGTGCTAACTTGCCCTTCATATTGAATCTTCTCACATTTCTCATTGGTGACACTTTCAAATACACATAGTCACCTACTTTGAAACTCAACTCTCTCCTTCTGACATCAGCATAGCTCTTCTGCCTAGACTGTGCTACTCTCAAATTATCCCTGATCATCCTCACTTGTTCTTCTGCATTGCGTAGGACATCAGGTCCAAACACTTGGGTCTCACCTGTCTGGTTCCAGAATAGAGGTGTTCTACACTTTCGTCTATATAAGCTTCAAATGGCGCCATCTTGAGACTTTTCTGGTGACTGTTGTTGTATGAAAACTCAGCATATGACAAACTCTTATCCCAACTAGCACCATACTGTAAGGCACAAGCTCTCAACATATCTTCCAAGATTTGATTGGTCCTTTCGGTCTGCCCATCAGTTTGGGGGTGATATGCCGAACTAAAATTTAACTTGGTTCCCAAAGCACTGTGTACCTTACGCCAAAAATGTGATGTAAACTGAGTTCCTCGGTCAGATACGATCTTCTTTGGAACTCCATGTAGACATACTATTCTCTCCATATACAATTCCGCTAGCTTTGCACCACTATAAGTGGTTTTGACTGGCAAGAAGTGGGCTACCTTAGTAAGTCGATCCACTATTACCCAGATCGAATCATATCCTTGTTGAGTGCGGGGCAATCCAGTAATGAAGTCTATACCAACTTCTTCCCATTTCCACTCTGGTATTTTCATTGGTTGCAACAATCCTGCAGGCCTTTGATGCTCAGCTTTCACCCTTTGACAAGTATCACATATGGCCACATATTCAGCCACATCCCGTTTCAAACCATACCACCAATACTTCTCTTTGAGGTCCAAGTACATCTTGGTGCTTCCAGGGTGTATAGAATATGCAGAATCATGTGCCTCTCGCAGAATCATATCACGGATGGCTTTCACTTCAGGTACACATATCCTTTTTCTAAACCATAGAGTACCATTCTCATCCAACCGGAAACCTGGTGCCTTTCCAACCACTACCTGCTCAGCAATCTCTTTCAATTTCTCATCCTCCAACTGACCTTTACGTATCTCTTGCTCCAATGTAGGTTCTATAGTCAATTCTACTACATTATTGACAAAACCCAAGTTGAGATGTTCTATTTCAGCTCGCAACTCTGCTGGTATAAATGTCAACTGAAGTCCGTTGGCATAGCTTTTCCGGCTAAGTGCATCGGCAACAACATTTGCCTTTCCAGGATGATAATGCACTTCCAGATCATAGTCTTTAATTAACTCCAGCCAACGACGTTGCCTTAAGTTCAACTCGGACTGAGTAAAAATATATTTTAAACTCTTGTGGTCAGTGTAGATGTCACACTTATGTCCGATCAAATAATGCCTCCAGATTTTCAGAGCATGGACAACTGCGGCTAATTCCAAGTCATGGGTTGGGTAATTCAGTTCATGCTTTCTCAATTGCCTGGATGCATAGGCCACAACCTTTCCTTCTTGCATAAGCACACATCCAAGGCCTAGGCGAGATGCATCACAATAAATAGAGAAACTCTTACTTAAATCAGGTAGGGTCAACACCGGGGCTGTTGTCAACCTTTTCTTTAACTCCTCAAAGTTGGCTTGACATTTGTCTGACCAAACAAATTTAGCATTCTTCTCTAATAGGGCTGTCATAGGCTTGGCTAGCTTAGAGAACCCTTCAATAAACCTTCTATAGTATCCAGCCAAACCCAAAAAGCTACGGATTTCACTAGCATTGACTGGGGCTTTCCAATTCAACACATCTTGCACTTTACTGGGATCTACGGCTATTCCACCGTTAGAGACCACATGTCCCAGAAAAGATACTTCTTTCAGCCAGAACTCACATTTGCTCCTTTTTGCATACAATTTATGTTCCCTGAGTTTTTGTAAGACTAACCTTAAGTGTTCGGCATGTTCCTCTTCATTTTTGGAGAATACTAGGATATCATCTATGAATACCACTACAAACTTATCCAAGTACTCCATGAATACTTTGTTCATTAGGTACATAAAGTATGCAGGTGCATTTGTCAGTCCAAAAGACATCACTGTGTACTCATAAAGGCCATATCTGGTAGTAAATGCTGTCTTGGGTATGTCAGACGCACGAATTTTTAGTTGGTGATATCCAGAACGGAGGTCAATTTTTGAGAACACACAAGCACCTTTCAGCTGATCAAATAAATCATCAATTCTAGGGAGTGGGTATTTGTTCTTGATGGTGACTTCATTTAGGGACCTATAATCGACACACATCCTTCGTGTGCCATCTTTCTTATCCACAAATATAACAGGTGCTCCCCAAGGTGAAGAACTAGGACGAATAAAACCTTTCTCTTGCAATTCCTTAATTTGTTTCTTTAGTTCTTCTAATTCATTTACCCCCATTCTATATGGTCTCTTAGCTATGGGTGCAGTTCCAGGTAAAAGCTCGATAAGGAATTCGATGTCGCGATCGGGTGGCATACCTGGCAATTCATCGGGGAACACGTCCGGGAATTCATCCACCACCTGGTCCTCCTGGTTGGCAACATCGCTCAGCTGATTGACGGTGGCGGTAGGTTGAGCTTGCACTTCCACTTCAACACAAATTCTATCACCACTTGGAGATGTCACAACCACAGATTTCTCCTGACATTGTATCACTGCTCTATGTTGCTTCATCCAATCCATTCCCAGGATGAGGTCAATTCCAGCAGTTCTCAGGACAATTGGATTTACCTTGAAAGCTACCCCCTTAAAAATATACTAGTAGAAGGGCTCCAATAATTTGCTGGCATGCTACCCCCCGGTGAATTAACTAACATGGGATCCTTCATGGCACACAGGGGTATGCTATGCATTCTAACAAAAGCTTGGGATATAAAAGAATGCGAGGCACCGGAATCAAAAAGTACGGTAGCGGAGATGGAGTTGACGCTAAATGTACCCAGCATAACCTCAGGCGCCTCCTGAGCTGATTCCGACGACACATGGTTCACCTTGCCAGTGAACGGAGGTCGAGCGTTGGGTCTCTGGTTGTTCTGCTGGTTCTGCGGGGCCTGCCGGTTCTGCTTCTTCGGGCACTGGTACGAATAGTGTCCCACCTCTCCACAGTTGTAACAGGCATTGGGGTTGCCTGGGGTGCCACTCTTGATTGGGGCATTGTTGGGCACTCCCTGACGTGGTGCCTGGTTGCTAGCTTGCTGTTGCTGGGGGCGCTGCTGACTCTGATTACCCAACTGCGGTGGGTACTGGGGATGCTGCTGATACTGGTTCCTCTGGGGGTACTGGCCTTTGTTCCATTGGTTGGGTGGCCCTTGGTTCCTCTGCGGGAAACCTTGCTGCGGGAAGGCTCGCGGGCGAGTGTTGCTACCCGATGCCTGTCCCTGGAGCTTCCTCTTCTTGAGGTCCATTTCCTTACGCTTGTTATCAATTACTATGGCGCGGTCCACCAACTCTTGGAAACTGGCATATTTGTTGGACATCAGCTGCAGTTGGAGTCCATCATACAGCCCCTTCAGAAAACGGCGCTGTTTGTCAGAATCTCTAGCCACTTCCGCCGGGGCATATCGCGACAATTGTGCAAACTTGTCGCGGTATTCCACCACTGACATGGACCCTTGCTTGAGAGCCCGGAACTCCTCTTGCTTCAGCTCAATAAGTTCCTCCGGGATATGATAGGACCTGAAGTTCTCTGTGAACTCTTTCCATGTGACCTCTGGAGCATTCTCTGGACGTCCATACTGGAATGACTCCCACCAATCCTGAGCAGCTCCTTGGAGTTGGCCTGAGGCGTACAAGACTTTCTCCAAGTCGTTGCACTGAGCAATGTTTAGCTGCTTTTCCACAGCTCTCAGCCAGTCATCCGCCTCCATAGGTTCAGAGGCGTGTGTGAACACAGGTGGGCGTCCTTTCAGAAACTCACCACGCTTGTCACGGACCTGCACAGGTGGGGGTGCTCCTACGGGTTGCTCACCGAGACGGTCCATCACGGTCTGCATGAGCTGCGCTTGCATGGCCATCAACTGCTCAATAGTCACCGGCGGTGGCGGAGGTGGGTCCACCAAAGCTCCGTGTCCACGACCACGGCCACGGCCTCGACCACGTCCTCCTCTGGCGGCCATCTGTTTCCAAGCAAATGTGCAAACTTTAGAGATCTCCCAAAAATTTTACAAATTATTTACAAAAGTTAAATAACATAACTGAAAATTTCTGGACGAGTGTCTACAACAGCAGACCGAAAACCGGAGTGTAACTCAGGTTCCAAAATCCAAAATAGGCGTGGCATACATCGTTGGAAAGCTTAAAGAGTCTGCTACAACTTTTGTATAGAACTTTTTCACTGATACAGACGGCAACATCATCAAAAACTGAGCTAAACAATTTCCGTTCTAGGTTACAGACTGCACAGACTTACCAGGTTGCAGCAGGCATATCTCTCAATCCAGAATTGATAATGAGGTGATTCCAGTGGGAAATGAAAGGTACACAAGTCTAGTTCTCCCCACAAAAATTTCATAATTTTCGGACGTAGAGATTTAGAGATATGAGACAAACATTGCAGACTGCTCTGAGAAACAGCACAGCAGTGAAGCAGAAATTAACCCCAACTAAGTTAAACAAACACTAACTTAAGGTTTTGATAAAAAGAACATGTGGACAAGCCCACACTGTTCCAGCAATCAAACAAACTCCAAATCAACCAAGTCCATCAACACAACCAACGATACAACGGAAAGTTCACAAAACATACACAAACTTGACACGACTCTCGATTCTAAAACGCATCTAGCTAGACGAGGCTGCAAACATCTAAGGAGCGCGATCCTCCATGGTGAACACCCTAGCCTTCTTCTTGTAAATGGTAGGCTGTCCTAGCTGAACGGCCATCTCATCTATCTGGTTCTGAAGGCGCTTTTCAGATTTTTGCACTGCACGAAGCTCTTCCCTGAGTGCTTCGTTGACCTCCTGCATGGCGCTGAGGTGCCTCACTGTGGTGTCCAAGGTGGGATCAGAAGCTGGAGGAGCCAACACTGCCCATGTCTTCTCCCTCGGGTCATAGCGTGGGAGATGCCGGTAGCGATCGTTCTGTATATCCTCAAAACGCCTACCATGGTAATGCAGGTACGCCGCCTGCGCAGCATCTTCCATGCTGTCATAGACACTGGCACGCCTGGCTCGGTGGCTATGGGTGGTCACAATATCCTGGGATTGGTCGGTGTTGTTCCAGGCGGTGACGATCACATTAGTCTTCCAGTACGTCACCTCCACTGGATGTGTGTGCTCCGTACAGTAGTACTTCACAGAGGCAGCAAACTCTGGATAGTACTCAGCTAGCATGGTGGTGAGGAGGTTGTGGTAATGGGCATCTTCGGGAGCTTCCTTAAACTTGTTCCTGGTGGACCATCCTATCTCTTCTGGCTCCTCTGATGCAGCTGGGGAGGGCACTGGTGTTGGTGCAGAAGCAGCCTGGGATGCTGGTGGAGGTGTAGCAGCGGGGACTGGTGCATCCACATGTGGAATGGGTACAGCCACGGGGGTCGAAGCGGGTCCATCAGATGCGGCATCTGAAAATGCCTCCTCCTCCATGGGTTCCTCCTCCTCGTCAGTGACGTGGACGACCTCTGGCTCTACTGGTGGTACTGCTGGTGGTGCTGGTGGAGTAGGTGCTGCTGGAACGAACTGGGCGACGTAGGCAGCGACACTGAGACGAGGCATCTATAGTTTTGATATAAAATATTATCAGAGTCAATATTTTATGCAATAGAATAAAGAATAGAGCATAAAATTTTTAAGAAAATATCAAGAGTAAGGTAGTAGCAAATAAATAAATAAAGTCAATCTCCTAGAAACGACCATTTCTACCTAGGTTTGCGTCCTACAGTCGACACAGCTCTGATACCAATTTGTCACACTCCAATTAAAGGACAATATAGAGTGCATTCATCTTATGTGCGCCCCAGGAATAGTCGCACACATAAGCCGACAAATTAACAGAAGTATCATCACTGAGTACATACATAACGTTATTACATCACTTAGTTCTTACATAAACAAATGGAAAGGTAAATAGCAACTCTCAGGCGTAGTGTCTGATCCACAGGGAAGGATGACTGGTTGACCCAAACCTAGAAATCCTCCGGGAAGTCCTCGTAGAAACTGTCATCTGTTACCCATCCGGGAATTTTACCCAAAAACAATATAGCAACAAGTGTGAGTACATTCGTACTCCGCAAGTATAGAATGAGGATTCATGAGGCTCAAAAAGGCTAGACACGGTTGACTGCAGTTAGCATTTTTAGTAGATCAACATTTCATTATTAATCATTATTAAGTTATGCTCAAGCTCCCATTTATCCCACATGATCCACTACTAGATTTAAGAAGAGAAAGCATCAGTGTGATCTCATCATCATAGTTCATCACGTATCAAGTAACCATTTATTCTGTGAGTTTACCGGGCCGCTCGTGTCCGTGAGCACGGCTGTTATAACAGTTTAAACACTCTGCAGAGGTTGTGCATCTTTACCCGTGAGTCGTGTTACCCATATGCCCGGGGCCCGTCGACCCCCTAACACTTCCAAGGTGAGCAGGCAGGGTACACTATGAAGCCTTCCATAGGCCTCTTCTAACATGTTAGGGCCGCTAGGTTTCCTCGGCAGGCAGATATAGAGAACCCCCCTTTCGATGGCACAAATC
The DNA here is from genome assembly GCA_022457205.1 of Saccharum spontaneum. NCBI lineage: Eukaryota > Viridiplantae > Streptophyta > Magnoliopsida > Poales > Poaceae > Saccharum > Saccharum spontaneum. The sequence continues at coordinate 53,797,227 of CM039598.1, read as the reverse complement.
CCGCAGGCTATACACATCTGAACAGAGGCAGTTCTATACCCAACGTGGCAAGCCCCTCTTGCGCCCTTTCGGGTAACCTCTAACAAGTTAGAAAAGATCCTACTACTGAGCTAAAGTCAGAGCCATTTAACTCCCACGGTTGCACTGTAAGTCCCAGCTTTTGCCCTACAGATAAGTCCTTACGGAGGGTTTAGGGCAACATGATCAACATCATTTGCACCATCACCCTTTAGTTCCACTACCATCATCATGATTATCCGTTGTTTCCATTAATCAATGTGTAGATCATGTTTAGTTAGAGCACTAGCTTTCTAACCAAATGCAAATAATCCCCATAGGAATCAAGGTACAGGTCATCAATTTGCTAGGAAGTCCTTATAGTCGAGCAATATTAGACACATGCATAATGAGTATGTTATATAATGAATAGGACAACAAGGTAGGCCCATGCTATACTTGCCTTGGTTCACGAACTGCTGCTGGTCCTGTTGATCCTCGTACGCGTCCGGATTTCCGACGTACTCCTCACCGTCTGAACTCGTACGACACGAAGTACAACACGCAATTCGGAGCAGACATACAAGCAAAACATAGCTACTATTAGAACAGTACACCAACAATAAATAAATCTGAATAAAATGTTTACCAAAATCATCTACGTCTCGCTACGATCACATTGACGTGAATTGCACGAAAATCGGAGCTACAACGCAAAAGTTACGAGACATTTACTATTCCAAAAGCTAGCTATTAACTAGATTTATTTGAGAAAGTCAAAAGCTCTTAACAGGTCTAACAGTAGCACTATTGCGTAGATTATGAAATTATGAAACTAACGCAAGTTGAACGGGTCAAATCGGAGCTAAAACGACGATTTTATACATGTTTTTCTGTAGTGGCAATTCTGTAAATAGATTGAAAACATTTCGGAATTAAAATAATTCGAAATTCTGAAAATTCATTAGAACCGAGGACTGCGGGTTAAATAGATGAAAGTGGGGGGTCTCTTTAACAAAACGAACCCCGAAGGGGTATCGAGCCCTCTGAGCCGTTGATCGGATGATGGACGGTTGGGAAAGAAAGGGGGGGAAAGAGAGAGAGCCGGCCGCCGGACTCAGAGAAGAAGACGGCGGCGCCGCCATGGAGCTCGCCGGAGCTGCTCGGCCGGGCACTACAGGGCTCTATTCGCCAAACCAACTACATAGGGAGGATGCGGAGGGGATGGGGGTTCCGTTTTTGCCACAAACGCGGCCGGGGAAAGGCCCGAGGGGCACCCGCCATGGCCGGCCCGGAGGGGCTCGTCGGAGCTCGCGTAATCCGGTCCTAGAGGCCACCAAACATCGAATTGGAGGTACAGGGAGAGGGAGGGGAGCACGGGGAGTCTCACCACGGCTTCAAACGGGACGGGGACGGCTCGGAGAAGACAACCGACGCGGTGGGGCGGACGATGCTCCGGTGGTGCCTTGCTGCGGCTCTATGGCGTAGCGAAACCGAAAGAGAGAGGGTTGGAGTGGGAAAGGAGGGCGGAGCCGGGTCGCGCTGCCCTTTAAAGGGCCCGAGGCGAGGGGGACGCTCCCACGTCGCGCGGAGGTGGGCGCGGGCGACGGTTGCTTCGGCCGAGAGAGGGAGAGCGGAGGTTGAGGAAGGAGAAAGCGCCGACACGTGGGCCCGGTGCGTCAGCGACACTGAAGAGGAGAGGGGCAACGGCTGGTGGCGAAGTGGGCTGGGCCGCGGCCCAGGAAGGAAGGCGCGGGCGGGATTTGCTGGGCCGGCCGGAAATCGGCTAACAGGCCGAAACCGAGGAAAGAAAGAAAACGGGAAAGAATTTATTTTCCTTTTTAAAATTTGATTTTCATATCACATTTTCAAATGTTTTTGAATGTCTTTTAAACTTTGACTCAAACCAATCATCACAAAAACATAAAGTGCAACAGCATGAGTGCAAAACAAATTGTTACCTTATGATTAATTTTAATTTCGCAAAATTTATTATTCCCTAAATTTAAATGCACAACAAATTCATAATTAAATCAAATTTATCTATTTTTAAAGAAAACAAAAATTTAGGGTTTCACAACCTGGCATACATCAGTGCTAGTGTGTCTTTACACCACTCTTCAATAGGTCTAGAGTCAATTATGATAAGCATCTTCTTCTTCTAATCAAACACATAAAGCACATAATTTTGAACGTGTAGCCATGGCAAAAGAAACTGCAAACATGATAGAAATTAGAATAGTATGTAGGAAACAAGTAATAAAAGCAGGAGCAAACAATTTACGTATCTGCATTATGGTAAGTTGTATTCCATATCCTCACATACACCAATTGTAGCAGCCATTTCTTTTATAGTGTATTTTTTACGGAATTCTGGCATTTTTGTTAAAGCACACATTTTTTGGAATTGAAAGATATCGAGAGTCAGGGTTAGTATAACTTGGCCTACTTTATATAATTAGAAGAACAACAAATAAGACAATATAGTATAGCAGGATAATAAGACAATATAATATATGCCTATTTTGGTGACAATATAATATAGCAGGATATTGTTTTTTCTAGATCTTGTGAAAAAAAACATAATTATAAGCACTATCTTATTTTCAGATTGATAGCTTCTTCGGTGTATAAGGCTTTTGGCTCTTAGCATCTCGTTTGCCAGTTTGCCAGAACGTGAAGCCACAACGAAATGACGTAGGAGAGGATGTCACCCCACGTACACCCACGCACTGTTGCATCCGCCTCGATCGGTTGATCAGCTGGTGCTCCTGACATCGCCTTGGCCTCCGCAGTCTTTGCGTCGGCATGAAGGGCAGCTAGGACCAAACTATATAAGGGCTTGTTTAGATGTAACACCCTAAAATTTTGAAAATTTATAAATAGGGAATTTGATTTAGTTAAGCATTTTTGTGTGCATGGAAATTTAGTAAGATAATATTTTTGTTTAAATAAAATCAAATATAGGGCTAAATAAGTGTTTGTGCATCCATGTCGTTGCATATTTTAATTGGGTGATTGGTTTTTATTTTAGAAGGAAAATTATTTCAAGAATCTTTTGAAAATGCATTTGAGATAATAGAAAAAGAAAAAGGGAAATAGGAATTAGGTCTTCTCAGTTTTTGGCCCGAAGGCCCAGTCCGGCCTCCCTTTCTAAGCGGACCGTTGTTTTCTTTCCCCCCGCAGCTGCGTATTGGGCCGGCCCACTTAGCCGCAGCTGCAGCCCGCCTCGGCTCCCTCTCGCCTGTCTCTATGACACGCCGGGCCCGCTTGACAGCGTCGTCCCCTTCCTCCCGACGTATTCGAGCTGGACTCCGGTCACTCGACCGAGTCCGGTGCCGCCCCGATTTCCCCCTCCTTTGCTTGTTCTGCACGTCGGTGAGCCTCTCATAAATAGCGGTCGTCTCCACCGCCTCCCTCCATCCCAATCTTGTCCGCCAGCTTCGCCTCAACCCCTTGCTACCGCAGCCGCCATTGAAGCCGCCTCTTGAGCTCGGAAGTGCGACGGAATCGCCGACTCGGACGTCTTCGGAAGCTTGTGACGGGTTCGGGTCACTTATTTGAGGTAGCCAAACTCTTTTTCTTCTTCTTTTGCCACCGATGTCGTCTAGTTGTTCACCCTACCGTGCATAGGAGTCCGCCGCCCGCCATTGAAGGTTGCCCGACGTCCATCGGCCGTTCTCGCCTCCGTGTTCATCTTGGGTGAGTTCGCGTTTGCCTCCTCTATCTCCCGGTGTAGATTGCTCGCTGAATGGTGCCCTGAATCGTCGGATTTGACAACGCCGGCGAGCAATTGCTCGCCGCCGTTCAACCCGCCGCCGCCGGTCACTGTTGGTGGCCGGAATTCCCTTCCTCTCTCCCCAGTCAAGATCTCGGTCGTTCGTTTCTAATCCGACGGCCCAGATCTTGAGATACCCCTTCGCCCGGCTGTTTTGCATAAGAGCCCCTGGGGTTTTTAAAGGGTTAACCCGCGGTCCATGGCGCCTTTGCTGGTTTACGCTTTGATAATTAGAAAACGTAATTTTCGTCGGTTTAAATGAAAATACACTTTCAGCTATTTACAGAATTGCCACTAGATCAATTTAGGTCATAAAATCTCCGTTTTAACTCCGATTTGATCCGTTCAAGTTGTGTTAGGTTCATAATTTCATATTCTATCTATTAGTACTGCTGTATAGTAGATTTTACACTTTTAAAATTCAAGGTTAGATTTAATCTATTACTTTAATAAAGTAAATCTTGTTTAAATCATAACTTTTCCGTTTTAGCTCCGATTTGCGTGAATTTCGCGTCTGTGTGATCCTAGGGCGATGTAGATTTGTTTTAAAAACTTTTCATCTTATTTTACTGCTGTTGGTGTACTGTTCTAATTGTAGCTTTGTTTGCTTTGCATGATTGCCCTTGGATGATTGTTGTTGACATGTTAATCGAGAATAGACGGTGATCAGTTCGTTGGTGATCAAGAGTACTTTTACGAGTCGGATCAACAGGATCAGCTAGATCAAGGCAAGTATAGCATGGGATTATCCTTGTTACCTATTCACTTTAACTCACTTAATTCATGCTGCATGTGTTTCTTTGTTAAGGATGCCACAGTATTGATCTTGTTCCTTGAATCCTATGGTTATTGGCATTGGGTAGTGGCTAGTGCTCACATAAACTATGATCTTGTAATTTGACTAATGATATATGCAATAACTCTAAAAGATGCTTTTTAGCAACAGGGAACAAGAGGGCTAGAGTTATCTCTAGATTCCTCTCCGTAAGGACTTATCTGTAAGCGAATATCCGGGACTTACAGTACAGCTGTGAGGGCTACATGGCTCTGGCTTTAGTCATATAAGAGGACCTTTTCTAGCTTGTTAGTGGTTACCTTTATGGCGCAAAAGGGGTTGTGTTCCGGGTTGGGTGTAGTGCGGCTCCTGACCCTTACGGAATAGAGATCACTAATAATTTACTTGTTTTTGCTATTCATTATTCTCTTTACATGATCATATGTTTATTTCGGGAATATTACCTATTCGATGCTACTCAATTGCCTAAAACATGATCGACTAAAAGCTACATGCAGTTGAACCAGTGTTTAGCCTACTTGAGCTACATGAACCCCATGTTACACTTGTTGAGTACTTTTGTGCTCACCCTTGCATTCCCCCACCACAGGATGGAATCCCGAAAGTGCGAATAGTGACTACTACTACTACTTTCCTGAAGATTACTAGACTTGTGGTCAACCAGTTGATGTGCCTGTGCTATGGAGCTAGCTACCACTATATTTATATTATGTTTCCGCTTATTTACGTGAAGACTCTGTGATTCTATTCGTTATGTAATAAACATTTGTGATGATACTATTTATATTTGTCAACTTATGTGTGATTGATCTCTGGGCGCACATAAGAATATGCACTCCATTTGTTCCTTAAAAATGGGTGTGACATTAGATGACCGAATCGGGTGCTCCGGAATTTGCACAGTGTAGCACTTTTGTTTTTATTTGCTAATAATTGTCCAAATATTGATTAATTAGGCTCAAAATATTCGTCTCGCAAAGTACAATAAAACTGTGTAATTAGTTTTTGATTTCATCTACATTTAGTACTCCATGCATAGAACGGCATTTTGATGTGATGGGGAATCTTCTTTTTGCATAGTAGAATTTGGAGTGAATTTGGGAATCTAAACAAGGCCTAAGAATGCTTTTAGTTGGGAAAAAAATTATGTGTCACATCAGATGTTTCATGGGATGTCGGAAGGGGTTTTCGGATACTAATAAAAAACTAATTACGTAGCTCGACTGGAAACTGCGAGACGAATTTATTAAAGCCTAATTAAGCCATCATTAGCACATGTGGGTTACTGTAGCACTTACGCCTATTCATGGACTAATTAGCCTTAAAAGATTTGTCTCAAGATTTCCCACCAAATTATGCAATTAGTTTTTTCGTCTATATTTAGTACTTCATGCATGTGTCCAAACGTTCGATGTTAGCGTAGAACCCAAAATTTTTTGGGAACTAAACCAGGCCTAAATCTGTACCATTTCGCGGAAGCCTCCATCAGGGACAGGTCTTGGTTCAAAACTTCCAACCATATTTGACAGCCAATGGTGATCTGTTGCCGGATTAGCACCAATTATTTAGCATCCGATTCCTTTTTAATCAGTTATCATTCATACATGAATTTCTTGAACCATTAACACGTTAATTATCAGCCACCACTGAGAACAAAAGCATAATGGAACAGGGCTGCATTGCAAGAAATGTTTGTGAACCAAACTGACTTAAGACACCTAAACAAGGTACTTGCTATAACGGTCACCTAAAATATATAATGGACAGTGAACTTTTCATACAAAAAATTGAACTGAATTGGTTGGATGGGACATGACAGGATGCATATAGTAGAACCAGAAAGAAAGTAAAATTTAATATTTACAAGGACTTTATTTATAGATAGATACTAAAACTACCCTGAAATTGAAATAAGAGAAAAAGAGAAACTCACATGTCTAAAAGAAAAATACTCTCAATCTCCTGCAGGTATGTGATACTCCCTCCATACTCGTAAAGAAAGTCGTTTTGGACAGCGACACGGTCTCCAAAACACAACTTTGACTTCTTGTTTCTATAAAAATATTTATCGAAAAGTGATATATATATATATATATACTTTTATAAAAGTATTTTTCAAGACAAATCTATTCATATAATTTTCATATTTTCAAACTCAATAACTTGAGAGTTATTCATGATTTATATTCCCAAGGTTTGACTCAAACCTTGTCCTAAACAACTTCCTTTATGAGTACGGAGGGAGTATATCATATTTAGACTCTACTCTTCCCTCAAGTCACGCCCTTCTAAAGTGGCTTACCACTTACCACTTACCAGTTATCAAAATATTTTTCTGTCCACAACAAGGTTCCTTGGCTCCAGGGACTCAAGCTCTTGATCAATATACCCTCCCCCACAACCTCCAACTTAGTGCTGAGAGTAAGAGCAAATAGCTGGCCCTCAACAAAAAGGATAGGGCCAAGATTTACTGATGTATATATGTACATTCAGTGAACCTAGGCAAAGGCAATGGAGAGAGACGATCAGATTAATAAAATGTGCCTACTGACTCCAACGCCCAAAATAGAGCAGAGTTAAAAGATCATTGCGCACCTGAACCGTTGAACGCGCTTATTGACCTTGAGAGCGAGGCTGCTGAGCACAGCTGAGTGCTGCAGGAGTTTGTTCTACACAAGTGCAGAGTAGAATCAGACAAAAGCCCATAATGAAATCTGAACAAAGGCATTTAATTGCAATTTTTTAAACCAGAAGAATCTAGCTAAGTCCAATACGTTGGATGAATGACAAAGGTATGGCCACGATTTTTACATGAATCATTTAATCAATCGGCCTCTGTCACCACTGATAAGATGAATGATAGAGACATGACCACGGTTTTTACATGAAGTATTTCTATGGACCTTTAAAAATTGGGCACTCATATTAGGGCAATATTATTAATTGTTTTTTTTGCTCTATTAGGGAGGCATGATTGTTTTTTTATGTGCTTTGTGAGGAATGCATGGGCAATCCAAAATGTTGTTTTTGGAGTTAGACTTTGCTATCTGTATCCCTATGAGTAGATTTGCCTCCCTCTCTCTGCAGTTTAGTTGGTTTATAAGGAGCATATCACAAGGGTTAAGTAGCAGGACAGCAGATAATGATATTTTATATGTTAACTGCAACCGGTGGCATCTAATCCAAATGTTCAGATTAATAGTGTTAGGTTAGTACTCCTAAGTTAAGTGAAGATGAAACTATAAGCTGACATTAATCTGGACAAACAATTCTGCAGTTAAATAACCACTTTATTTCCACTGTCCTGCTCTTGTTTATTCCCTCAAGAGATATATGGTGATTGATTAAAGAGCATTTTGGTTGGTAAACCACCCAGCTAATTAAGAATTTAAGATTCAAAAATCAAAAGGCATATTGAAGAAGGTAAAATGTAGATGTAGTAGAATCACGCTGTGACCAAAACACATGTGCTTCAACAGCCGAGCGAACAAATTCGAGAGCATTACCTTTTTTTTGTAACAGAGTTATGTTTGTCCATGTGTTGCAATCCCTCGTGTTAGGCCAGGAGAGCACGCGGCGACACCGGCCACAAGCACAACGCAAAACGCTGCAGAAGGCGATAGTAAATTCGAAGAAGCAACTCACATGCTCCCGTGTTAGGCCAGCAGAGCACGCGGCGGCACCGGCCACAAGCACCCGCTGCAGTTCGGAGCAGGCCAACACGTCTGCGTCAGGCAGGTCACACAACAACACAGCAACGTCAGTAAAGCGAGATGCCATAGAGCGGCGAGCTAGGGAGGGAGACGCAATCCTGCTGACCTGCTCAGGAGAAGCGGCGCGGGTACCAACCGTTGTCTAGCTGCAGTGGCGGCGGCGACAGGCATGACGTCGCAATGCCGATTGCGCAGCGACGCCCCCCCGGCCCCCAGACGACGTGCAGCGCCCGCCGCTGGAGAAGGCATGTGCGCTGGCGTGGGCGACTGTGGCGCGCGATGGTGAAGATACAGTAGTGTACGTCCAAGGGCACCGCACTGATGGAGAAGCGAGGGCGGCGGGGATGAGATTTCGAGCCGGGCGCGTGCTGAACTGAAGCCGCCGGATGGCGCGGGATCGAAGATGTAGTAGGGAGCCGGGGGGACGAGTGATTGCGGGGGCCCGATTTGCGGAGTGATATGAGCCGCGATCAATGTGACGACCCGGCGACGCTACTGATCGCATGCCTGATATGACGACGTGGTTTCCTACCTGGGAATAATGGAGCACGCGGACGAGAGTTTTTTGTCGCACGAATCGACAGGCTGACGTAGCGACTCGATCGCACGAGGGAGGGCAGGAAGGTGAGGCGAAGTTTTTGTCGCACCAAAACGGTGTCTTCTCTTTAGTCTTTTTAGTTGTCAGAGATATAAGGTATTCGATGTGGTGTCCATATTCAGATTTGGCTACGCTCGTTAAAAGGGGAACCATAATTTGAGGAGAAACTCCTTAACTTCTAGTCTATAGGTACATGCGTCATTTTAATATTCTCTTAAGTTGTCTTGTTATTACAAGATGGAGGGAGTAAGTTTTTTTAAAAAAAAAATTGGTGAAATTTGGGCCGACAATTTTTGTAATTTTGGGGGTGGCGAAATTCGAATGGAATACTCAAAATTGAAAAGCTAGTAGGGGGAGGCCAAGGACGAGGACCGGGAGATCGACTTGGGCTCTTTGCATGCATCCCTACAATCTGGTTTGCTATTACCAAACCTTGCCAACGTCTGATGTTTGCTTGTCAAATTTTTGTCCCTACTTTTGGTAATTTTCGCTTGCTTGCCAAATCTTTGTCTAGTCAAATTCAGTAGCAAAACCAATCGGTCGGGCCGGCATCGCATCTGTATATAAGAGCCTGTTTAGTTGGCCACCCAACCTAAAAAAGTTTGCGCAGTACCCATCACATCGAATCTTTGAACGTATGCATGAAGTATTAAATGTAGGTAAAAAATAACTAATTGTACAGTTTGTCTGTAAATGTCGAAACGAATCTTTTGAGCCTAGTTAGTCCATAATTGGATAAATTTTGTCAAATAACAACGAAAAGTACTACAGAAACTTATCCAAAATTTTTCACCAACTAAACAAGCCCTAAGTCTCCGTTGTCTACAGTATATCCCAGGAGCACAAGTCTGAAGATCGATGCTCTTGGTTCGTCGTCGTCCAAGACCAGCCATGGCCCGGTTCTTGCTGTGCTTGGCGGCGGCGTGCGGCTGCTGCCTCGCGCTGCTTCCGCCGCCGGCGAAGGGCCGCCCTGGCACCGGCAGGGATCATCGTCTACTGTTCCCCGAGCCACACTTTGATGCCGCAGAGGTATCACGGTTTGCTTTCACGTTCTATTGTTTCTTGTATACAAATATATATATATATATATATATATATATATATATATATATATATATATATATATATATATATATATATATATATATATATATATATACATATATATATATATATATATATATACATGGCATTGTCCTGCAATATTTTTTACGAGAGAAAGAAACTAAGCTGTTGGTGGATGTATTGTGAGAGAAAAATACTGTTCCGGCTAAAAAACAAGCTGAAAAAGACGGATTATAAGCCGGATGAACATGACTAAGCTTTTGTGATGGTGCAACTAACGACTACTGTCAGCCGACGGTGCAGCAGGGCGTCGTGCCGGTGAAGAAGAAGGCGACGCCGTCGTGGTCACCGCCACCGCCGCCGACGGCAGGGAGCGTCGTCACGCCGGAGCTGCGGTGGGTGCCTGGAGGCGCGAACCCGTTGCACAACCACGGCAGTACCACCAGGCAGGATGAGGAACGCACCCCACAAGCGGCGGCGGAGGGGAGCGTCGTCAGGCAGGATCTGCGGACGGCACCTTGGGGCGCGAACCCGTTGCACAACTAGAGACCACGGAAGCACCCCGGCCCCATGACCCGGCGGGCGGACCGCAGAGGATCTGGCTCGCCTTGTGCCGCTGTGCGCATGGCTGACGAGTGACGACGAGCTGAGATGCTCAGCTAGCATCGTAGTTTGAGGGCACTTTGGATCGTGCACAGAATTACAATTGTAATTGTCACCGAAACTGTTTTAACGTGCGCCGTGTACGATACTTGTTTCTCCAGTTGTGCAATGTAGAATTGCAACAACGGTTACTGAAACGGTTTAGATTTCTGCAACGTAGCTCTCCTGCATAAGCTCAGGGTAGTAAAAATAAAAAGGCACAAAATTCAACGCGTAACCATTGCTGCATTTCAATTCATAGAACGAAAAGAAGCCATCACTAAAATACTGCAGAATCATCCACCAACACAGCAGGCAAATTATTTGTACGCAACCCCACAGGCTTGCTGCATATACAGCATTACAGCTACAGCCCCGCATTTCAACAACTGAGCGTTAAACACTGCCAGGTCTTAGGTTAAGAGTGCTGAAAAGTTCTGCAACCCAAAGTATGTACAGAAAAGCAATCACAACATGCTTATGAGGGCGCTGACTCTGCTCCATCATGGAGAGCACAGCAAACGGTGGCCTTGTGATGACCTTGGTACACCCTGATGGCCTCTCCGGTTGACATCGTCCATAGCCTCGCTGTGGTGTCAGAAGAAGCTGCAAGAGAGCCAACAGACCGGTTAACTGTGTAACTACTGATGAATCATCAGGGAAGGCAGGGGAACATACCTGTTATCAGATAAGCACCATCGACAGAGAACACACAGTCCCAAACCCAGTGCTGATGGCCTGAGAAATTGATTGACATTCAGGTTTCTGGATCTCATTCAGAAACATAAGATGAACGTGAGATGGAGAGTTGGTTAAAAGAAGACTCTGAGCATTACCAACTAAAGTTCTTTCCAACTTGAAGCCATCAACATTCCAAATCTTTACAGTGTGGTCAGATGATGCTGTGGCAAGATACCTGCAAACAAACCCAAGAATGTCACATGGAACCCAAGAGGACACAATAATACACTGGAAGAACCATGAAAAATAGCCTTCTAGACCATTATTACATTACCTGTTAGGATCGCAAAATTCTGGTGAAAGCAGGCACTTCAGAATGTAGCCATCATGGGCTTGCAGTTTGTGCAGAGGTTCAAAGCAGGTAATTGTCTACATAACAGAATTTGTCAACTTGAAAAATTCATAAATCACAATTCAATATTTAAGAACAGGTACGTCTGCAGAACAGACTGACCTGAGTACCCTTAAGCAGGCGCCAAACGTAACATGTCCCACGGTTATTTGCAGCAACCACCATGCTCCCATCCCACATGACTGTCAGAGATCTTACAGCAGTATCAACCTCCGGTACCTCCGGTACCTAAATATTGGAACTACCACATCAATTGTTTTCTTGCATTTCCCTTTCCACAGTAGTACAATAATAGTGGAATATGAGTATGTGACTCACCAACTCACAGCTGCATGAGTTAGCAGCCAAATCCCACACACGTATGTTTCCATTCTGATCACCAGATATTAGCTCTTTCTGAAAAAATAAACATACAATGTTATGAAATTTGGTGAGAATAAACAAACAGAAGTAACAGGGGAGAATAGGCAAAATGACAACTATCTGACTCAACCATCGAAGTTAAGAATACTGATACCACTATTTAGTCAGTACAAGAAAATAAAGTTCCACAGGAAATTTGAGAAACAGAGTGAGACATAGGCCAAGCCATCTCTGCAGTTTGAGACAAAGGCTAGCGATATGAAAAGGTTCACTCTGCCAAGTTGATTTCAACTAGGGTATCACAATAATTGAAACCTCTGATCCTTAAAAAAAATAATCGAAACCTCTAAATTCATAGCTACACAGCCAAATTGTCTTTTGTCAGCATTTTTGCATTACAGAGTTGGCAAGGGATCGAATCAACGCCAGACAATCACCTAAAACAGTATGGAAGTAATGAACAGAAGTAGCAAGCCAACAAGTTTATAATCAATTGTAGCTTAATCAGTGTTGTACTTGGATGACGATTGAAGACATTTGAAATCAATTACCAGACCATACAAATGAAGGAATAATAAAAGAAATGATTCTAACCTGATTTGGGTGCAGAACTACAGTGTTGACAGCTGCACGACTTTCATATTCTCGTTGGCAAGTGCCAGTCCTGAAACCATACATGCACAAATAACAAAAATAATAAATATCAAAGACATAAGATGATTTACAGCTAAGATAATTAGTAAGGTCCACATAGTACAAATTTTAAAAGGTAATATCTTCACGTCATAACATCTAGTAGCACTACCAGACAAACTCCTAAAAGAACTTGTATTAGATTTGGAGGATTCAGATAGTCAGATTTTAATAAAATTGGTGTGGTCGCATTCTTCACGGATGAGCTATTGATTTGTGAGGCGGTTATTTTCGAAATGTCCATGTGTGTGCCATTTTAAGTTTCCCTAATATTTAGTCAGTTTAAAGCACCGCAATGCGCCATATTGCGATCATGCATGATGGCACCTGGATATTGATCTGCATTGAATTGTCCCCTAGTTAAGGACATTTTTTAAGTTTTCACTAGAACTGCAGGTCAAGTAAAATAGGCTTGTAACTTGAGAAATGATAGTATGATACAAGATATTAGGTTCGAAAAGCTCACCGTAAATCCCAAATTCTAACAGTACCATCTTCAGAGCCAGAGTACATCCAGTTACCATCACAGTGGAAGCCCACAGCCATCACATTGCTAGTATGTGAATCATAGCTAATTACCTACTAGGTGTATTGTCATTAAATAAGGAAAAGGAACTTGATGACTTATAGGGATTGATGTTGAAAGCATGTATTCATACCGGTTGAGGGCTATTTGAGTTGACATCAAAAAGGCGGATATGAGGATTGCCAGCAGCAGCTAAGAACCGCTTGTCGGGGGTTATCTCAAGGCGATTAACTTGCTGCAGTCAACATGTTACAGTAGCGAAAAGGTATGTAAGATTGTTTCTAAACTAGATAGCTCTGATGCTGACAGTGAAGTATACCAATAGACATTACTTACAGAGTCTAGATATTGAATAGTGCGGTAACAGCGACCGCTCTTGGCTTCCCAAAATCTGATTGTGTGATCATAACTTGCCGTAGCTAGAATGACAGAAGGTTGAGCCATTTAGCAGCATTAGCCTGCGCATACATAAATCAACACATGCTCTTAGAATGATAAAAATAGACATAGACAAAGGATGGCATTATATATGTGGTAACAAATGAATAGGCTTTGGCGTTACAATTTACATATAATCCATTTATCCTAAGATTGAGCATTTATTCCTATCCTTCCTTATAAATTCAATCAACCACTAAAGTGGTACATGATTTTTCTTTCTACCAAATTACACATGGATAAAGCACCACGATGTAGGTAACCTGCTGATCCTCAAAGCTAAGTCTGTCTTCAAGGGTGGGTCTACCATTTTGAGGTTGGGTATTCAAAATGTGAAGCGCTGTTTTTTTTTACAGTCTAAAGTCTATATTTAGCATGTATAATACCACATAATAGTAACTGTGTAACATATAGCAGCTATAACACATACTTCAGCACACATGTTCATAGAATTAAGCTACAAATTAGTAGTACCACTTCTCTTCGTCTTTATATTTGAGACCTCAAATCGAACCAGTGATCTAAAATCAGCAAATCACACCCAGGTAATGCTCACTGCCATACTGTGGTAGCTCAATTGTTTCACATAATACAATGAAATGTAAGGCCAATTAACTAAATTAGCTTACAAATTGGATTCCCAGTTGATGGCTTGCTGAAGATTGCTGAAGACTCCAATCGGTCGGACCTTCTCCTGCCTCGGTGCCTATGCAGGTTGCAGAAGTGCTGTTGCAGGCATAGGCGCTGGCTTCCAGTAGCTTAAAAGCCCGAGCAGCCGGCCGCCGGCCACCCCGCGGCGCAGGCGCCTAGGCGCGCAGCGCCCCCCACGGGCTGCGGCCGCCGCCCCGCCGCTATCCGCCTAGCCGGCGCTCTTCAGCCGCCCGTGCCCAGCGTCACGCCTGTCTCTGCGCACGCCGGAGGGAGTACACGTCGCCACCCGTGCCCAGCGTCCTCGCCTGTCTCTGCCCACGCCGGAGGGAGTACACGCCGCCTTGGATCGTGAGGGAGGAGGAAGCCGGCCGACCCGGAGGAGACTGGAGAGGGATGCGAGCGATACCAGCGACAAGGAGAGAAACATTGGGCTATTGGCCTTCACCCGTTCGTTTAGACTTATCAGCAGAATCAGCAGCCATCCAGCAGTATTTTTCTCTCACAACAAACCAGCGAACAGTGCTTTCAGCACAATAAAGCAGCGAAACGAACAAGGTGCTTGTTGGGCCATCGGGTAGGGGGGAGAGAGAGTAGAGATATGCCTTTTGGACGGAATTCTTGAGTACCCAGTCGTGTTTGTGTCATTTTTCATTTTTTTTAATACATGTACGTGGTATATGTACCTGCCATATATATAGATTTTTTTAAAAAATATTCTCTCCATTCTAAATTATAAGATGTTTTGACTTTTCTAGATATATAATTTTTGCTATGTACCTAGATATACATTATGTCTAGATACTAGGAAAAGCAATGTTTCTATGAAAGTTAAAACGTCTTATAATTTGAAATGAAAGGAATAATAGATTATTTAACTAAATACCTTTGAATTAAATTGTCCATCCTTGTCAGTCTCTATGGGCGATACAAGTTTGGGACTTAGGTCGACACAATCCTCACGCAAATCAGCCTAGCCTAGGGTGACGATGACCGGTGCCACTCAGCTAGTTTTTTGAGAGAACGTAGGGTGTGTTTAGTTCACGAATTTTTTTGGCTTTGGGTACTGTAGCACTTTCATTTATATTTATTAATTAATGTCTAATCATGGACTAATTAGGCTCAAAAGATTCATCTTGTGGTTTTCTACCAAACTGTATAATTAGTTTTTTTTCGTCTACATTTAATAATCTATGCATGTGTCTAAACATTCTATGTGACGGGGAATCTTGAAATTTTTTTGAACTAAACATGGCCATATCAAAGGAAGGCTGAATGAAGCTGAGGGCAGCGATTTAGGTTGCCGCCGCAAGAGGAGGGTGACAGGGAACATAGTTGTTCGATCTTTCGTTAGGTACAATAGACTATGCCCTCACTAGTTTTCACGATTCCCATTGACTACTATCGAATTATGATATGGGATCAGCACCATTGGAAAACTTGTCTTCTTTGCTTTTCTGTACATGTGTAGAACATTAAAAACAGAGTCCGTGTGCGGTCTGGGCATTGATTTTATTGTAGACTGCTCCTGAAGTCCGAGGTGGACTCGAATTTAATATGGATTGGATCTTCAACTTGGCTTGGATGCCCATGTTGGTCTTCTTCACCTCTATGCCTCCCTCCAAGTACTTCCATTACTCTCTATAGTTCTTAAAAAATAATATCATTAGATAGAAATCTATTATTATAATCACGAAATGGAGTACTTAGGAATGAGCTCACCTGGAGAGTAAATTGTCTTGCTTGAGTTCTAGTGATCGACCCTTCATGAATAATGATGTGTGTATCTAAAGGAGTGATGTCCTTATTAGAGCTAGGGAGACGTGGAGGAGATGGTACCACATGGATCGGTACTGCACCCAATTCCTTGTTTTAGGCAAGTTGTGAATTTTGAAAAAGAATTTCTTGCTCATTAGTCTTATTATTCCAGGTAGGGGTCTTCTGTTGGTTGGTCGTAATTAACAAGAAATTTAGTTGGCCTGAGCTGGAATTTTCAGTGCGGAAGGCACACCTGGTCTATGGAGCGTGTGCCCGAGAAATTCGAAACCGCCACCTAGAATTTCCAGTGCGGGAGTCCAACCCATGCCAACGGTCGGGAGAGGAGCATCTGCATGAGAAATTCCAGGCCGTTGCCTTGATATTCCAGTGCGGGAATTGGTGCCTCAGCAGCAATGATCGGGAGGGAGAGGCAGGCTAGAGGATAAGGCTGGCTCCTCCCCTCCTTCTTCCTCACTCCTTTATTCCCCATTCTTGAAAATCTTGAGATCCAAAATTGAAGAAGAAAAGCTCTCTCTCCTCTCTCTCCTAAGCTTGGTGCTAACCCTAAGAGAGAAGTTGAGAGCCCCAAGTGTTGATCTAGTGAGCTTCAAGAGCATCTCCCTCTCCTCTCCCTCTCTAAGCTTGGTGCTCATTCATGAGAGGATTTGGGAGAAACCCTAGTGTGTGCTTTTGAGATTGCATATTTGGTAGCACTAGGTGGTGATTGTGATTGTAGATTTCTTATTACTCTTGGTGATTACCGTTACCTAGACGGTAGGTGATTTGTTGATTGGTAAGGGGATTTGGTGATTGTGTCCGCCCCCAATCAAGGATTATATTTGTGAGGGGTTCTTGACTTTTTCCCCGCGGGAGACCGCAAAAGGTACTCTAGTGGATTGCTCGGGTCATTGAGTTATCCTCACTTGTGGGTAGGTTCTTGCGGCGCCCATTTGTTGGGCTAGGTGTGTGATACCTATTAGCCATCGAACCACCAAATGTTGGTCGACACAACGGGGACTAGCGTGCCGGCAAGCACGTGAACCTTGGAAGAAAAATCTTATATCAATTGTGATTGAAATTCTCCCGGTGATTTTGGTATTCATTGATTGGTTTATTGTCTCTTGTGGCGGTATAATCATCTTACTCACTCTCTTGTATTTACTTTGATATATAGTTGTGTAGCAAGGCTCTTTAGTGTTAATTAGTTTGAGAGCTTGTTTGTTAAGTTGAGTAGCTTGTCTAGTGAGGCTCTTTCATGTAGCTAGTTTGAGAGCTCACTGGTTAGAGAGTAGTGACTCAGCCATTGATTAATCTAGATATATTAATAAACTAGAATTATGGTGTTGGTGGCTTGCAACCTTGTAGAGTTAGAGTAAAATTGCATTTCGTCATTTAGATTACTAACCCTTTACTCTAGTGAATTTGTAAATATTTTTTTAATAGGTTATTTATTCCCTCTAGCTTACTAAGGACCTTTAAGATGTTGATGGACACGAACCCTTGGCCAGCATATATACACTATGCTCCACACGCACTAGCAGTTGCTGTAGCAGGCTAGCAGTGCGCCAGTCTTATGGACCACATTAATGTGCCATATTATATTGTGGATACCCTTCGTCATATAAGTGCACCACCTCTTTGAAGATGCTCGACGGTGTTATGGAATATATATGTAGTGAACGAGAATGGCGTACTGGATTTTGTAGTCCATAGCTAATATAAAAATACATGACACAATAGTGACTATTTTTAGATAATAAGGTACTATTAGACTTGAGGTCAAACCTTATCCTCGTATAAATCACCTCCGTTACATACTTACATTCCTTCTGGGTGTTTGGTTTCACGTGACTAAAGTTTAGTAACTGTCACATCGAATGTTTGATACAAATTAGAAGTATTAAATATAGACTATTTATAAAACTAATTACATAAATGAAAACTAATTCACGAGTGAAATCTATTAAGCCTAATTAGTTCAGGATTACTGAATGTGATGCTACAGTGGTATGATTCTTAATTTGGGATCAAGAGGTCCCGAGTTCGATTCTCGGAATGCCCCTTTTTATTAATATTTTTTTAATAAAATAGCACTTTTTTCTAATATAACCATGTAATTGCGAGGGATAATATTAAATTATAAGGATGATAAAGAGAAAACAATAAAAAGGGCATTTGGTCTAGGGGTATGATTCTTGATTTGGGATCAAGAGGTCTCGAGTTCGATTCTCGGAATGCCCCCATTTTTATTAATACTTTTGTTTTTAATAAAAATAGCACTTTTTTAATATAACCATGTAATTGCGAGCGATAAATGTTAAATTATAAGGATGATAAAGAAAAAACAATAAAAAGGGCATTTGGTCTAGTGGTATGATTCTTGATTTGGGATCAAGAGGTCCCGAGTTCAATTCTCGGAATGCCCCATTTTTATTAATACATTTTTCAAATAAAAATAGCACTTTTTCCAATATAATTATGTAATTGGGAGGCATAAATATTAAATTATAAAGATGATAAAAAACCAATAAAAAAGGGCATTTGGTCTAGTGGTACGATTCTTGATTTGGGATCAAGAGGTCCCGAGTTCAATTCTCGGAATGCCCCCATTTTTATTAATACCTTTGTTTTTAATAAAAATAGCACCTTTTCCAATATAACTATGTAATTGGGAGGCATAAATACTAAATTATAAAGATGATAAAGAAAAAACAGTAAAAAAGGGCATTTGGTCTAGTGGTACGATTCTTGATTTGGGATCAAGAGGTCCCGAGTTCGATTCTCGGAATGCCCCATTTTTATTAATACCTTTTTTTAAAATAAAAATAGGACTTTTTCCAATATAACTATCTAATTGGGAGACATAAATATTAAATTATAAAGATGAGAAAGAAAAAACAATAAATAATGGGCATTTGGTCTAGTGGTACGATTCTTGATTTAGGATCGAGAGGTCCCGAGTTTGATTCTCGGAATGCCCCATTTTTTATTAATAATTTTTTAAATAAAAATGGCACGTCCAATATAAATATGCAATTGCAAGACATAAATGTTCAATTATAAGGATGATGATAAAGAAAACAAAATCAAGCAAGGGCATTTGGACTAGTGGTACGATTCTCACTTCAGGTGTGAGAGGTCCCGAGTTTGATTTTTGGAATGCCCCCTTTTTTTATTATTATATTAAACATTTTAATTGAAACTTCAAAATTACGAGGAAGCAATTTGATAGGCAAGTATTATCAGGTAAATATATAAATAAAGGAAATTCCCCGTAATAGGGCATTTGGTCTAGTGGTATGATTCTCGCTTCGGGTGTGAGAGGTCCTGAGTTTGATTCTCGAAATGCCCCTTTTTACTATAATAAACATTTTTTTAATTCATTAAAATTAATTATATAAATAAAACTTATGAATAGTTCTATCTTAAATTAAATAAAACATTTGAATAATTCTATGAATTTCTAGTTTTGCATTGAAACTTCTTTTACTTCACTCTACATATCCAATCCAATCCAATTCTGCATTATATAAGTTAATCCCAGATTCAATTCATGGAAGAACAAAATGGTTTAACATGGTAAGATGTAGAAAACAAAAATTGAATGGAGAAGCAATAGAGAAGAAGGAAGGCAGTCTCACAAGCTTGCAAAACGACGAAGACGAACACCCTGAGCTCCCCCTGTCCACGCAAGTGACGTATGTGTGTCGTCGTTGAGGCAGGTCACCTCGAACTCACCCCGCTCTCGGTGTTGGATGATCGCTAGAGGTTGTCTGGGATGCGGTGCATCTCCAGCGGGGGAAGGTGCAACATGCTCTCCTTCGTCTTCACTATTGTCTTCTCAAACATGATCTTGATGCCTAAGGTCCTAGCATGCGGTGATGGGCCATTGTACAAGCCACCATGAGACGCCTATGTGCCACCACTGTGGAAATCAGGGAGGGCCATGAACCACATCCCTTATCGCCTCACAACCACCAAGGACAGCAAACGAGCTACCTGTAGCTGACGCATCACCCACGCTCAATGTGCCACCCATGACCACCTAAATGGTAGTCGGCGGCGCCCCATATCCACCAAGGACGGACAATATGCGCCGCCTATGGGTGCCGCGAAGCCTACTAGCGTACATCCGGCTTGGGGGACGTGGATCCACCCAAGGAGGTGCCGAATTTATCACCTCCGCCATGGATGAGGCTGTCGATGACGCCACCATATAGCCACCACCCACCCGAAGACAGGGAAGAAGCAAAGATGGAGACAGAGCCCCCTCCATAGCCACCTTCAATGTGACCTCAAGGGCAACCGACAGAGAGCTTCGGTTGTGGCAATGTCGATGGACGCATCGAGGGGGTGCAGCGGCGCGGGCATGTGAGGTTCCACTAGTATCCCATGGAGAGCATATATATACCCGATGCTCCACACACATTAGTAGTGGTGGTAGCAGGCAACAATGTACCACTGTCTCATAGACCACATTGATGTGTCATATTATATTGTACATACCCTTCATCATCTAAGGGCACCACCTCTTTGAAGATACTCGATGGTGTTATGGAACTAGGAGAATGGCGTACCGATTTGTAGTCTAATAAAAATACATGACACAATAGTGATCATTTTAGATAATAAGGTAATACTCTCTCCATCCTAAATTACAAGTCAATTCAACTTTCTTAGAGAGTCAAAGCATCTTAAATTTAACCAAATTTATATAATAAATTAATAATATTTATGATACCAAATAGTTATCATTAGATTTCTTATTAATTATATTTTTATAGTATAACTATTTGATGTCATAAATCTTTATAATTTTTTCTATAATTTTGATCAAATTTAAGATGCTTTGACTCTAAAAAAAGTTAGAATAACTTATAATTTGGGATGGAGGAAGTATTAGACTTGATGTCGGTGTAAGAAACGGCGGTTCTAGCACCAACGAGTAATGTGTGTCTACGCGTCGGGGTCTGGGTCTGGATGGTGTGCAAGAAGAACCCAAACAATTTATACTGGTTCGAACTGAGGAATGCCCTACGTCCAGTGGAGGAGGTGAGTTTTGTATTATCTTGCACCGAAGTGCTTGTAGTAGGAGTTACAAGCGGGTGAGAGAGGGAGGAGTTCCCAAGTCTCAAGGTGTGAGTGGAGTGTGTGTGACTCTGCTGGTGCCCTCGCAAGGTTCAGGAGAGTTATTTGTTCGTGTCTCTGTCTCTTGGAACGATCCCTACACGCTCCTTTTATAGTCTCGAGGTATAGGGTTACAAAATGTTGGTACGTGGTGTGATCCTTGTTGGAGAAGGAGCCCAGTGGTCTTGAGAGGGCCTTATCCGGTGGCGACGTGGTCTGCACTGTGGAGGCATAGCGTTAGTACTTTTGGTACTGTTGCTACATGTCTAGGCATGTGCGTCACTGTTGAGGGAGTGATTTATGTCCTTTGGTGTTGTAGCGACGCACCCTGTCATACCTGGTCCTGTGACTGGCGTGGCTATGACGTGCTCGTCCTCGTAGTTTGACTGGCGTAGAGGGCTGAGGCCTTGGAGGCGTGAATCATGATGTGATTTTGCTCCGTTCGAGGGAATAGTGACCTAGAGCGGCGTTTTGTACGCCGCGTAGGCATGAATCGTGCGTATAGTGCCAGTATGGGTGGCATGGTGACCATCAGCTCCTCCCCATGCTGTTATGGGCGACGACATTGTGATTTGACCCCTGTCATTCCTGACTTGTCCGGTTGGGCAGACGCAAGTACGTGGGTGACGTCACAGGTGGTCTCGAGTGCGTCAATGGAGGAGCGGCGTCAGAGGCCGGTCTCAGGCGAGGTGGAAATGGATAATGTCGTCTTCTGGGGCTCGGACAAGACAGTGATGATGTTATGGGTTGGCCTGTGTTCGAGACCCAGAGCTGAGGCCTCGGGCGAGTCAGAGGTGTTCCGAGACCCCTCTGTGTGAGGCCTCGGATAAAGCAGGGAGATGGACTGGTTTGCTCATACGTCTTGCTGGAGGCTCAGCAAGAGAGAATTTAGCCTGTAGGTTTCTTTAGTTAATTTTTTTTCTTAGACGGGGTAGATTAATATTTAGTTTGTTTTTTTGAGGTGGGGCCGGGTAATTTTCACCTTAATTTAGATACCCCTAATTGTGGTACTCGACACCTGAGGTCAAAACTTATCCTAGTATAAATCACCTCCGTTACATTCTTGCATTCCTCATCTTGAAAAGGTGCAAATTGTGCCGCAAGTATCTATACATAATAATAATAAAATATGCAATAAAAGAGCATTTGGTCTGGTGGTAGGATTCTTGGTTTGGGTCCAAGAGGTCCCGAGTTCAATTCTCGGAATGCCCCCTTTTGGTTAATATATATTTTTAATTAATAAAAACATAATTTTTAAACGATATAATCATGCAATTGCATGCATAAATGTTTATAATATATAAATAACAATAAAGGTGTCACAATAAAAAGGATCATGCAATTGCAGGCATAAATGTTTATAATATATAAATAACAATAAAGGTGTCACAATAAAAGGACATTTGGTCTAGTGGTACGTTTCTCGCTTCGGGTGCGAGAGGTCCCAACTTCAATTCTCGGAATGCCTTTAAATAAAATTTCGGAACGACAATCAAACAATTTGTGAGGCAGAATACAGATAAATACCTATATAAAATAATTTAATCAGAACAGGGCATTTGGTCTAGTGGTATGATTCTCGCTTTGGGTGCGAGAGGTCCCGAGTTCGATTCTCGGAATGCCCCTTTTGTTTGTATTAACATTTTTTTAAACTTCATAAAATCCTACGAATTTCCAGTTTGGCGTTGAAAGAAGCACTTCTTTACCTCACTCTACATAACCAAATCTACGAATTTTGCATTATAAATCAGTTAATCGCAGATTCAGTTCGCGGAAGAACAGAATGGTACAACGTGGTCAGACGCAGAAACCAAAAATCGACCGGAGGAGCAACACAACAGGCAGGAAGAAGAGGATGGCGGCAATCTCACAAGCCGGCAGGCAGATCCGGAGGTCAGGTCAGCTTCAGGCGATGACGAACACCCTGAGCTCCCCCCTGTCGCCGCGCGTGACGCGCGTGTCGTCGTCGAGGTAGGTCACCTCGAACTCGCCGCTCCCGGTGTTGGACGTCGGCGGCCGGAGGTTGTCCGGGATGCGGGGCACCTCCAGCGGCGGCAGCTGCGACAGGCTGCCCTTCGTCTTCACCGTCGTCTTCTCGAACGTGATCTTGATGCCCGAGGTCCCTGCACGCGCACGCGGCAATCAATGGCCGCCGTCAGAGAGAGAAGAGAGCAGAGGGGGGGCGGGAGGATTGGTGAGTGACGGCGTGACGCACCGACGATCTCGAACTTGTGCGCCAGCGTGGCCGTGGCCTCGAGCGGCGGCAGCGGCCAGGGCGCGCCGAGCTCCAGCTCCACGATGTTGTCGAAGTCGCGGCTCACCACGTCGATCCGCTGGAACACCTGGCCCAGCGTGATGGGGAGGAGGCGCCCCGTGGGCGGGCCGGGGCGGCTGCCGCCCAGCGTCCGCGACGAGAACGCGCTGCTGTAGAGGAGCCGCCACCGGCCCTGCAGCTTGTCGAGGTCCCTGTTCAGGTCGACGGGCCCGCCCGCCGCGGACTCGAGCTCCCGCGCCGCCGCGTCCGCGCGGTCCAGGTCCTCCTGGCTCGCCGCCAGGCCGCGGTTCAGCCCGGACACCGCGCTCTGCGCCGCAAATCACCCAAGCAAGCAGAACACGAGCAAACCGTTCACAAAACCGGCCAAGAAAAAGAAACGCTAATCTTAAGTAGCTGGCTAGTCACTGACCAGGAGCTTGATCTTAAGTGAGGCCACGTAGTCGGCGCCGGCGCCGGCGCCGGCGTCCGCGTAGTCCACGGGCGGCGGCGGCGCGGCGGCCGTGGCGCGGACGGACAGCTCCCGCTCCCGCCGCTGCCTGCGCCTGAAGCTACTCCGGCTGGCACCGGCCGACCAAGGCGCGCTCTTGACGCTCGCGGGGCGAAGCGCAGCGCTGGTGGACGCGGTGGCGGCGCAGCAAGACGAGGGCGCGGCCATGGCCACGGGAGACGGACGGGCACGACTCTGCCTCGGGAAGGACGTGCGGTGCGGCGCGCCGAGGGAAGAGCACGCGAAGGGAACGGCTGCCGAGCCGGGGCTAACCTTCGGTTACTTACTCAGGGCGTGGTTGGGAGGAACTCGCAGCAGAGGAATCACAGCGAGCGCGCGAGTTTTCCATGGCGTTCTTGAAGCAGCAGAGGAGAAAAAGGCGAGATTTTTTTTTCCGGATGTGAGGGGTCGTGTGGTGGGAAGAATATTTGTGGTGGGAGGGAGAGACAACGGCGAGTCGCCGGGTCGGGTCAGCACGCAGCAGGTGAGTGGAGTGGCGGAGCTGGGGACGCGTGCGGGGGTGGATGAGCTCGTGGGCGGGCGCTTTGGCACGTTCCTTGACCTTCTAGAATGTTCCGTCGACACGGCTGTTCCCTATACATGGCCGTTTCACGTGGCGGATACTGGAAAGGAGAATTCGGGATTTCGGGTACAGTACGACCACAAAGCACGAATGCTGGAGGGTGTCTGGTTCTGACGACTAAACTTCAGTCCCGGTCACATCGAGCCCGTTCACCTGGCTTATAATCCGTCTTTTTTAGTTTATTTTTTTTAAAATAATATTTTTCTCTCACAACAAATCAGCCAACAGTGTTTTTCAGCTGGCTTATCAGCCCAACCGAATGGGGCCATCGAATGTTTAACATTAATTTAGTGTATTAATATAGATTAATTATAAAACTAATTACACAGATGACAACAAAATTGAGATGGAAAAAAAGTTTGAGGACTGAAATGCGCTTTGATAGTTTATGGATGTAATTGAGACAAAAAATCGCAAAAGGTTGACTTTGCTAGTCCTCTATAAAACTGAGCCCAAAAATAAAATTTGAAGAAGCAATCATTTAGAAAAGTTTAAACACAAAAATGAACCTCAGACAATATTTGATGGATCAAAATGGCTATTCCACTTAAATAAATAAAGTAAATTTCACTAGAGGTTCTTGAACTTCTCATGTTTTCATCCGGTACGGTACTTATAAATTGCATATTTGGATCTCTAACCTTGTCCCGAGTTCTCCTCCCGGTTCTGGTACTTGCAATCTACACACGGCTCCCTAAGCGTGCACATTTAGCTCTTTAAATTGTTTTGAGTTCTCATCTCGATCCCGGTATTTATAAAATACACAATCAACTCCCTAAACTTGTATTACTATCCTGGTCCACCTCCTCTCCCACCCCCACACCGTGTTTCATGCGTCCATTGCACCTGTGTGGCCACATCATGTTGCATCGCTTCCATCCACCCGCAGGGATGTAGCGCACAGGGGCTGGGACATGCAACAGGGGATCAACGAGATGTGCAGACCTAGCTTTCTGGGACCTACCATGCCGCTTGGCCATCCATGTTTGTGCTTTCCCTACGCAAGTCCTGTATGATGGTATGAGCCAACACCATGGCCCTCCTTGCTTCCACTCGACTCGCTCATGCACCACCTCATCACCATGCTGCTGTCCCCCGCCTTGCAACAATTACATCGAACACTGCCATTCTCACCACCACGCTCCTTCCACTCCCCTATCACGCAGGATCTCATGCTCATTCTCATTCTCACTATCTCCTCACAACTGTTCCCCACCGAAGGATCAGGAGACTGACTAGAGAGGGGGGATTGAATAGTCACTTTTAAAACTAGTTATGAAGCTTAGCTAAATAAGAATGCGGAAATAAAACTAACAGTCTAGGCATGACTTCACCCCAAGGCACAAGATCACGAGCACCCTATGTAAGAATAGATAAAAGATAAAGCTACTAAGGGTGTCAAGCTATCAAGGAGCACTCCCACACAATTCTAGTAATGCTCAAACAAGAAGGCACAAACACCTAGAATTGAACAACAACACTAGCAAAGATCAACTACTCAAGATAAGCATACTAGTGAACAATCTAGGAGCTCTTTTGAAAAGAACAACATAATTAATGTAAATGCACAAGTAGAGAGTGGGCAAAACCATAAGGAGGATGACACACGATATATCTTGTGGTTCGGTGACTTATTGATCACTTACTCCACATCATCGCGAGTTCAAGGATCATCGCTCCTCCGCTAGCTCAACTACCTCGCAAGGTAGGCTCCGATGTGAGCACTAGACTATGAGCCAGCTGATCACAATGCGAGGTACTCCACAAGCGAGTTGCTCTGCGCTTTCCTCCATCAGGATGAGCATAAGAGCCTTGTATAAAGTTTCCTCCATAGTTACCGCACAGGCATGAGTGAGGTAGGCATATGCAATTTGGTGAGGGCGAGGACAGTGAGGTGCCACGTAGATGAACCAGAATGGTACAATAATGCAACTTGAGGAAGTTGAGTTTGCAATTTGCAAGTACTGGGACACAGATTAAAAATTGGGAGATGTGTAAGGACTGCCAGTGGAATTTACTCAAACAAATACTAGTCTTAGCAACATTGAAGGAGGTACATACATTATTCTCCTATTTGTCAATTGACAAGAGAGGACAATGCAATGAAAAAATCATAAATGCTTGTTAGAATAAGTTACATTCGTTTTGGTTGAATTCATATATAGTCGCGCATGGTGCTAGCACATATATATGCTGATGACTAGAATCTAGCGGACATTGATCATCGCCTTCCCCATCCATGATATGACGAAGAAGAGGCCTGGGCTGCAAATGCCGATGGCTATGACAGCGTAGGAAGGCCACGGCGCTGTCGGCGCCACGGTGATATAGACGGCAGTCATGAGCGAGAGGAGCATAGCGAGGTAGGCAAGGATGGTCAGGTTTTGGCTCCACACAAGGTAGTGGAGCCTGAGAATCGCGGGCTCCTGCCGCGCCCAGATGAGCAAGAAGATGACGACGATGGAGCTGCACATGGCGACGGTATTGGAGACTACGAAGATCTTGAAGGTGGTATTGTGACTGTGAAGGGCGATGCCCTTGGTCTGGTCGTAGCCGCCGGGCATGGTGAAGGTGGCGGCGAAGGTGACGGTGGCGATGAGGGTGGCGGCGAGGAAGTAGGAGTCAACGACATTGTCGAAGTCTTTATTGTTGAGGGGCCTGCGTCTGTCGGAGACATTGGGTGGCAACTGCTGCTTGCGGCACCTTTTGGACTCTTGCTTCTTGAGCTGAGTCCAGAGGTGCATCTCGTAGGTATCTGCCTCGTCGGTGTTCACTTTTTTGTCGACGAGGCTGCGCGCCGTCTGGCCGTCGTAGTCGCGGACGCAGGGGTCGACGCGGACGTCGTTGAGGAGCAGCAGCGCGAAGTGGACGCGGCTTGTCTTGACCGCGAGATGCAGAGGCGTGTCGCCATTGCCGTCGACGCGGTTAAGAAGAAGCTCCGCGGAACGGACAAGGCGGAGCAGGAATCGGAGCGCGTTCACCTTGCCGCTGGCGACGGAGGCGTGGAAGGCGTTTCGGCCGTAGCTGTCCACCATCTCGGCCACGTCCGGGCAGTGCCGGATCAGCGCCTTGATAACGTCCGTGGAGCCGTATTGCGCGGCGACGTGCAGCGGGGACATACCCACGTGATTGCGCTTATAGGCCAGCTCCGTCCGCTTCTTGAGCAGCAGCTCCACACCTCTCTGGTTGTCCTTCTGCGCCGCGTAGTGCAGGGCGTTATTGCCACCGGAGTCCGTCAGGTCGATAAGATCAGGCCGCTTCTCTAGCAGGATCTCCACCATTCCTGCAGCGCGCGGTGCGCGTACGTGCTATTAAATTTATTGTGAAAGACTGATGCACGACCATGGCTGCAGATATATATATATGTAGTGCTCTACAATTAAGTAATTAACGTTTGGTTTCCTTATTATTTTCAAAGTGCTTACGGTGGTGGTTGCCGAGCACGGCCTGGTGAAGAGCCGTGCCGCTAAGGGCGACGGCGGGCAAGAACTCCGGGCCGACCCAAGGATAATTGACGATCTTTTGGACGACTTGGACGAGGCCCTCGCGGGCGGCCATGTGCAGCGGCGACTCCATCCGCTCGTTGCGGTCGTGGCCACGGTTGGGGTCGGCATCCAACAGAACCACCGCCACGGCGCCCCTGCGGTACCGCACCGCCTCGTGCAGCGCGGTGTCGCCCGCCTTGTTAGTCATGATCAGAGGGCTCTTGTTGCCCTGCGGCCACGCCAGGGCTCGGTTGATGAGCAGCTTGGCCACCTCCAGCTTGCCCGCCTTGGCCGCCAGGTGCAGCGGGGTGTCGCCGTCGTCGTTCCGGGTGACAAGCAGCTCCTCGTTCATCTCCAGGACCTCGCCGGCAAACTCGACGTGGCCGTGCAACGCCGCAAGGTGGAGCGCTGTGTTCAGCTGGGGCGTCGTGGCGCTGAGGACGCTGGCGTCCTCCGGATCCACCAACTGCTTCAGGCTCGACACTTTCCCCTGCGTCGCCGCCTTGTATAGCGCCGGATTCATGTGTCTCTCCGCCTCCCTATCCATGCCCTTAGGAATAAGATCGAACAGAAGAGGACGTTTCTGGCTGCAGCTGCAGGGTCTGCTCTGGTAGAGTGGTAGTGAATCTAATCTCGGCAGATGAATTTCAAGATAAGAACTGCAGGAGGAAACAAGTTGAGACTAGCCAGGTGGATGGACACGACAAGTTGCAAGGAGTGATGGCAAATGTTTGTACCGACAGTTAGCATAACTGTTGTTGCTATGCTATGTGTATGCATAATTGTATGTATATATACCCGAACTTTGCAGTAAGATGTGCTGCTTTTCGTAACATACAAGTTCAGGTTACTTGGCAAACCAACCTTGGTATATATCCCATCTCTCTCTTCCAGCTGCTGCATCTGCAAGCACGTAGGCCGAGCACAAGTCGACCAAGTTTGGTATATTGACATTCTTTTATGTATTTTACTCTCGCTTTAAGCATAAGCACGATGCCACCAATACTACTAATCCTTCTCTTAGTCACGGATCAACAAAATTGTTCCTCAACTCGATCTATACCACTACAACTGCAAGTTCAATCAAACCAAGTCTCACATATATTCCTCCTCAGCAAAAACTTAGGGGGTTTCCAATTTTAAGGGTGGTTTGTATCCAATATTCCCCCATTTCACCTTACCTCCAGGCTCCAGTGCTCCACACATCTTCACTACACTGAATGTGTCGCTGCCTGTCCCCTCTTGAACATTGAAACGAACCAGCATTTCCAAATAAAATTCTTATTCTTTTGCTTCTATGTGATAGTCAGCTATCATGAGCAACATTTTTATTTCAATTGATTACAATTCCATACAAACATCACTAGACCACACACTTTTTACAGCAAGTACAAAAGAGTCGCTATAAGTCATTATAGGGACCGAACATTGGTCGCTATAACTCTATATCGACCAACGTCATTAGACGCTGTAAGTGGCGTCGCTATAAAGTTACAGCGACCGACGCATCTATACCGACCAATAGTTAGTTGCCAATATTTATAGCGACTAATGTTCTGTTACCAGTTATACCGACCAACAATTTGATGGTATACAAAGTTACACCGACCAACACTTCAATGCTATGAACTGACATGATTACATAATTAATTTAACATCAACCTGATATTATTATAATTAATTAATTTCACAGTAACCATATAATCTCAAGCTTACTCAACATCCATATAAGTTCACATCAAAAGACAAAAGCATAGCTGGATAACATGTTTAAACATGTCTAAGTTTTCATTGAAGCCAACATTTGTAGTTGTGCCATGTTTACAAAAGGAACAACATACATAGCCCTTAGTAGCAAGATCAAATGACATCCAGAAGCCATACATATGTTGGCCTTACAATCTATAGAATATCCCATCTTACTCAAATACAAAATAACATCACTGATTACTAGACAAATCTGCTTGGTGTTGAGCCAGCATCACATAATCTTTAGGGCCTCCCACCTGAACAAATTTAAAGTGAAATTTGTTAATAAAACTGATTGCTGACACATAAGAATTATATATTTCAGCTCAACTTTATGTCAATAGTATCATTGTTCATGTATTACAGACTTATGGTAATATTCATGTCTAGAACTCGATAATTGGCTATTGGTTACTAACTACTGCTCCGGTGATAGAGTATTTCTCAAATGATACAGACTAGGCTTTCAGGAGTCACATTGATACTATGTCCTAATGATTAAGAATATTTCTCAAATTTAGAATAAGCAAAAATGCATATTCCAATCAACCATCATGAGTAAAAGAATGAAAGCCACAAAGTTATATAGAGACACACCATTAATTGAACCAATTTACTCCAGGATGAGATAAGTCTGTTTTGGACTTCTTTCTGAGCAAGGTACTAACCACACCATATATCTGTAACCAAATATGACATGAAGACAGCATGCTCATTTTCATTGTGAAGACACAAAAATAGAAAATACTGCATCAAAAAAGCCCTCATTTTCATTGTCAAGGCATAAAAACTGTGAAAGATACTGGTGTATGCAAGATTTGTGAAACATATAGTCCCTTAACTGTTTTGAGACTCTTCTGCAAACAAACTTATAGAGAGACGGTTAGAGGTACAGCCACAGTATGCATTAAGATAGCATTGTGTGCAACTACAGCAATGGTCAATTAGCCGCTCCACCCATCAGCGCATTATACAATACATAGCTGTGAAAAGCATATCTAAGTGAACCTATGTCAAATCAAGTGTTATCAATTAGAGTTTTAAAGTTTACTGTATGCATTTTCGCATGATTAAACTGTGATTTCTGCATAGTGAAACTAAAACTGCTAGTGCAACAATGAATGTAACAGTGCCCAGAAGTGTTTTGTAGTTTGAGGTCTATAGAAAACAAAGAAGCCATGACCAGCAGTTGGCCAATCGCAGTAGACTTGATTCAGTGGACTGTTCAACTGCTAAGAAACAACAGCACTATGGATTCCTAATTGCAAAGTGACAAGTGAGATGAGAATAGCATACCTGAAGTACCATGATTTGATGCTGATGCCTTGCTAACCTTCATCTATCACAAATATCACTAGTTAGAAGTCTGGTCACTAACCACATATGATAAAATAGGAAACAATGACTAAGGCAGTTTATTACTCTATTGTATGGCCATGCAATTGGCAACTTAAGAGCGTCGCCCATCCTCTCCACCCCAGGATAAGGGCGAGGCAAAATTGCATCCCTTTTGATCATAACATTGACCACAACTTCACAATAATGCTTTCCAAGAGCTACACCTCCAAGAGTGGTTTTAGGATTTACTGAAATGATTGTTCCCTTAGCCACAGCTGCATCAGATCTGACCACTTCATATAAAATCACATCCCTTCCAATCCGAAGCAAGTAATACATCTATGAGAATTGAACTAATGACAAAGAAAATAATGCAATTATGATAACAAACTTTGTAGCATGGATAAGAGCATTACATGTTCATCATGTGAATGAGAGCGAGGAGCATTGGCATTCATCGCCTATGCCGATTTGGCTACCTTAGTCTGTGATGGTTTCGCAACCCGAGGTTGTGCTGGTTTGGCTGCTTGGAGCTGTGATGGTTGGGATGCATTGGGCTGCATTGTAGGAGCTGCATTGGTGAGGCTACACTGACGAGACTGGACTTGTGATGCTACATTGGGCTGCACTGCTAGGGATGCATTGGTAGGGCTGCACTGAGAGGATGGGGCTGCACGAGGCTGCATTACAAGGGCGGCATTGGAAGGGCTTTGCATAGTTGGGGCTGCAGTAGGCCTATCCACAAGCAAGTATTCACCCGGATCAATGGCATCATTGTTCTCATTATCTTCATAAGCTTCATCTTCTTGAAAATGAGCATCATGATATGCCTCATGAGCATGTTCTGTAGATCTGGGGCTCTACAAATAAAATGGAAGAGACAATGAGAAAAATCTGCACAAGGTATTAAGATGCCAACGAACTAGCTCATGTATTGTTATATAAGTATATACCACATTTTGTTGTGAATTAGAACCATTCTGTGACATTATTTCTACATTTCGCCTTTCCTGTGCAAACATTTCCTCCATCATTTGCATTTTCACTTCCATTTGAGCTAGGCGCTGTTCTAGAGCTTCATTCCTAATTTCAGCCTTTTTACGGGCCAAAACTTCTATTTGAAATCTTGTAGATGTGTAAGACTTCAGTCCTGCTATACCAATCTCTTGAGGAGTAGGTCCTAGACCTAAAGCTCACACACGACCTCTTGGCTCCTTTGAACCCAAAGCAGCAGCAAATATGTCACCTTGTTGAATTGTTCTTTCTGTCAACTCTGGATGGGCCTCAATAGTTTCTTTAAGTTTGCTCTACATAAAGGAAATATCAATATTTACACACCATAAAGATTACATACTATAATTCAGCAATCATACTTGAATAACTTACGATGATTGGTTCTGCATTCCTTATTGCAACACCATTTTTTCTTGTATGAGTTTTGATATAGAGTTCATCCCTTCGAGGAGGGCGCCCTAGTTCATCAACCTACAAGTGTTTTATCTTTCAACATAAAAAATCTGCACAAAGCACCTATATAAGACACAATGGCCAATAAGTAAGTATAGTTCTATGTACCATTTCATGTCCAGAACGAGCAAAACTCTTAGTGCCTGATGTATGATGTATCTCCAACTTAGCACGGTTCACTTTGGCAATTTGCGATCGAACCTAAGATAGAAATTATTACACTATGCAAAGATATTGAACAATACAAGTTACATATGTATATATTAGCCTTACTTCAGATTCAGGAGACTTCCAATAATTTATGAGAAATGCCCAATCCTCATCATTAACTCTATCACCATGCCTTTTCTTCAATTCCTCAACTGTTAAGTTCTCATCAAAATACTCCTTTAGGCTTGCCTTGAAGTCCTTCCACTTCTGTGCAGCGGACTTTAAAAACCAATTCTTACCAGCATCATTTATATCATAGTATTTCTGTTTTTTCATGGAAAAGTACAAGATCAGTTTTACACAAGAAAACAACTTACTGTTCTTGTAGATAAATAGTGACATATTGTTCTAGTTGATAAAAAAACAACATACTATTTTAGCATAAATTTACCTTTACTTCATCCCAAACTGCATCCTTTTCTTCAATATCAATAAGCCTCCAATCATAATAACGAACTGATAATTTCTTCCTCACCAGGCAACCAATAACACTTACTAGTTGCCTAGAATTCTTCCCTATAGGCTGACCAAGTTCATTAAGGGTAATTCTGATTTTTGGCATGTCAGGTGTCCTTGCAAATACACCATCCATTTTAGTGATCTTCCTCCCATTCCTTTCCTTGTGTGGACTAATGTGAACATCTGTACAAGTAATTTTAATAATGACAAACAACTCAAATGACAGGATATGATATTGTTGCGATAAGAAGGTAGAAGACATGGTATAATACCTTCGCTGTCACATAAAAAGTCTCCAATTGATTCACAATCTAGATCTTCATCAATCCGCTCTTGTGCACTGTCAACATAATTTGGCCTTAGGCGCAAATTATGGTGTGCAGTTGCAGCAGCACTTGTGTGATGAGTTCTCTACAAGTAACAGATAGCATAAGTACTTGTCATGAAATATTCAAACACTAGTACCACTCTTTGTACAAAACCTTTGTTCTTTTCTTAGCTTGAACATGCTGCACTTCTGGCCTGGGAGGGATCAGAGTCTCTAGCATCGCTATGTTTCTTGCAATGTTTGCATTCCTTTCCAGTTCTATCTCTGTGAGGGGAGCATCCTCATTATTTCTTCTAGCGCTTACCATTTTTCCTCCTAAAAAATGAAAAACAAAACAGCAACCTTGTACGGTCAAATAAATCAACATTTTTTCCAAGAAATTTGTAGGAAAATCATTGCAGCCACATTATTTAAACAAAACTTACTTTTTAGACCCCTTTTTAGATTTTTTGTCAACAATTATACCATCTATGTCCCTTCTAACAGAAGGGACAACCCCATTAATAATATCCACAGTCACATTGCCGTTTAGATCAGGAAATGACATAATCAGTCTATTCTCAACATCATTGTGTTCATTATCCAAATTATCCAAGTCATACACATCAATAGGTTTTGACTGAACAGCAGCAACCCAGTTAGTATCGCCAACTTGATCAGGAACATAGTAAACTTGAAGTGCTTGTGAGGCTAGAATGAAAGGCTCATCTGATATCTTTTCACCTGTATTGAATAAATGCTTAAAGTTGACACTTGTGATCCCAAATTGATCAGTTTGTACCCATTTGTCCTGCACCCGGTTATCAACCCAATCACACATGAATAGCACCAGATTTCCTTTTTGATGATAGTTTAGTTCAAGAATTTCCTTTAGAATACCATAATAGACCTTTTTCCCTATTATAGTGTTATCATTATCGCCCCTCTCAAAACTTGCTGACTCTGCAACTACAGCAACCTCACTATTTTGAACAACTCTACCCTCATCATAGGATCTTGTGTGAAAATTAAATCCATTTATGTTAAAGCTACTATACTTATGTGCAGTCATCGTTGGCCCCTTTGCCAAAACTTTAATCTCATCTGTTGCTTCCTCACCCATTTCTTCCACCTATATTCATGAAAACTTGCTATTAACCTAAATGTGAAATCCATGTAAGCTTACATTTACTGAGATTTCTTCTAACTTACATGCAACCTGAACCACTCATGAAAGGATGAATGGTGCATGCGGTTGATGTCTCGTTTATTTCGAACACCAATTGAGGACAGATATTGTGCATGCTTGCTGTAAATGTGTTATATTATTAGTTCAGCAAGAGATGGAAATTGATCAAATGAAATGTTAAATAATTGAGATGTCTTACTCCAAGTAAGGTTCTATATCAGCATAGTTGAATAGAACATATCTATGAGCTTGTAGCCATGTCTTGTGATCTATACTCACTGCACACTTTCCAGCCAATCCTCGACCAATGTTACGGAAGAAAGGAGTTGTGCTACAATCTTCATGATTTATAATTTGATGGTTCCATTGATTTGCACCATGTAGATAGCGAGAACAAAGTGTAAGGCACTCAGTAAACATAGAACACTCCATAATTGATCCCTCAGGGTGATTTTTTGTATGAACAGAACCTTTTAATCGCATTAGATATCTATAGATAAAAACAAAAGACATATTGACAATGTTATAAAAATAGTAGGTACATAAACCATCAACTATGTTACAATATTTAGATGTCTAAAAAGATTACCTCTCTACAGGCCACATGCTGCGAAAATGGACTGGACCAGCTATTCTTGCTTGGGCAGGAAGATATACCATTAAGTGTACCATGATATCAAAAAAAAGAAGGAAGGAATATAGTCTCAAGAAGGCTCAAGGTTTCAGCTATATCAGCCTCTAAACTTTCCATATCACTTATTCGAATGATAGGTGAGCTAAGTTTTCTGAAAAAATTACTTATACAAATAACTGCAGCACTGACCATTTCAGGCAATATCCTTCTCACAACAAGTGGCAGCAAGTGTTGTAGAATAACATGGCTCTCATGACTCTTTAGTCCAAATATCTTTTTCTCATTAACATGTATATTATGTCGTATATTAGATGCATAACCATCAGGAAACTTGACCCCTTTTAGTATTTGACAAAATAGTTTTTTCTCATCTGAACTCATTGAGTATGGTGCGGCTGGTAAATACATTTGGTCATCCACTTCAACAGGGTGAAGATCACTTCTAATACCTAGAGCTTGAAGGTCGAGGCGAGAATTCAGATTATCCTTAGACTTCCCATCAGTGCCCAAGAATGTATTAAGCAAGCTTTCACTAACATTTTTTCCTATGTGCATGAAATCAAAATTATGACGCAACATCAAATCTTTCCAATATGGAAGTAAGAACCAAATAGATCTCCTTTTGTAAATTACTAAGGGCTCTCCTTCCTTACGTCTCTTCCTAGTTGGTTTCTTTCTAGATGGATCCTTGCCAAAACTATTACTAAGATCTTTAGTGCACTCCAAAATTTCCTCTCTAGAAAGTGGTTTAGGTGCTGGCCTAAACTCAGTTGTACCACCAAATTTATCGGCATCAAACCTAAATGGGTGATTTTCATGCAAGAATCTTCTATGACTCATATAGCAAGTCTTGCTACCATTACCAAGTCTAAGTGATTCTGTAAAGAAGTGACAATCTGGACATGTAGCTTCGCCACATGTGACAGATCCTGACACATATCCTAGACCTGGGAAATCAGTAATAGTCCACAATACCGCTGCCCTCAACTGAAAGTACTTGCCCCTCGAAGCATCATAAGTTCTAACACCATGCTCAAACATATCTAACAAGTCATAAATAAGTGGCTGACAATAGAGATCCATATCACTACCAGGAGCATTTCTACCCGGAATCAGATAAGATAGGATGAAATTTGATTGCTTCATGCACATTGAAGGTGGAAAGTTGAAGGGAATACAAATACTAGGCCAAACACTATAGCTAACATTCATGGTTCTAAATGGATTAAAACCATCAGTGGCGAATGCTGGACGTATGTTTCGGCTATCTGCAGCGAACTGTGGATGCTTTTTATCAAAGGCATCCCATAGAGGTGAATCTGCAGGATGCCTTAGTAGACCATCCTTTTTCCAGTGTTCTTCATGCCATCTTGTTAGCCTTGTTGTTTTTGAGGACGAAAATAACCTTTGGAGTTGTTTCTTTATAGGAAAGTAACGAAGAACCTTCCTAGGAACCTTATGAATACGTTTCCCATCTAAACTCTTCCTTTCTGATTTCCATCGTGAAACCTTACATTTTGGGCATGAATTCAGATCTATATTCTCCTTCCAGTAGAGAATGCAATCATTTTCACATGCATCAATACTATTGTATCCAATTCCAATCGATTTGACCAATTTCTTAGCTTCATGAAATGTTCTAGGTAGTGTTGAACCCTCAGGAAGTGCATCATTAAGTAGATCTAGAAGCAGATTAATAGATCTATCAGACCATCCTCCAAGGAGTTTGATATGGAGCAATCTAATTAGGAACCTTAGTTGTGTATATTTCTTGCAATTTGGGTACAACTCCTTGTTATTTTCTGCTACCAACTTCTCAAGGACAACTAGTTCAGGACAAGGTTCTAGAGTAGAACCGTTGTCCTCAAAATCTCTATCATCCAAACCAGCAGCTAAGTCTCTAAGAAAATCAGATATATCATCATCCTCACTAGAATCCTCTATAAACTCAGCATCATCATAATTCCCATCATCATGATTCCCATGATCCGTTGAAGAGCTACCTTCTCCATGTAAGGTCCATATTCTATACCCTTTTAGAAACCCATCACATATCAAGTGCTCACGGACTTCACTTGCCTCTTTCCAAAATGAGTTAACACACTTTCTACAAGGACATAACATCTTGCTGCCTACCGCTGAATTCCTAAATGCAAAAGCTAAGAAACTGTTCACCCCTTGCAAATATGTCTTGGTGTGCCTATATTAACGTTTCAGGTTAAATTCCATTTTCTTTAAAAATAGCACTCTCAGTAGTTGTGAAGTTATTATCATTTACCTAGCATTATCATCGATCCATGTTTTATCCATCGTCAACCTTTATGCAAGAGATCCAGCAGCTTACAATATTAAATAAAAAACCATATGACAAGCACTGAAATAGTTGCATACTTTCACAATATTGAAAAAAAAGATGAACAGCTAGCGAAAGGGAATAGTCCTACCGATGGAAACAAGGAGAGCTGCTACCACAATATCGTTCGAATGTCCTCTCGAGGTGTGCAAGTAGAACTACCAGTTGTCTAACAGCAGCAACACCACGCTCAACCTTTATGCAACAGATCCAGCAGCTTACAGTACTAAATAAAAGAACATATCACAAGCATTGAAATACTTGCATACTTTGACAATATTGAAAAAAACAGATGAATAGCTAGCGAAAGGGAATCCTACCGATGCAAACAAGGAGAGCTGATGTCCAGCAGCAGCAACACCACGATCAACACCTGCAACCACACAATGAGAGTTGCTGAACAAGTTAAAATCAAAGAACACAGGAACTGAGAAATCACAGAACACAGGAACTGAGAATTGTTATTATAGTAAAGTACTAGAAAACAAAGGGCATGGCTGTAACACCCTAAATTTTTGAATATTTTTAAAATAGGGAATTTGATTTAGTTAAGCATTTATGTGTGCATGGAAACTTAGTGAACTAATAATTTTTAATAAATAAAATCAAATCTAAGGTTAGATAAGTGTTTGCGCATACATGCCACTGCATATTATTATTTGTGTTGATTGGTTTTTATTTCAAAAAGATAATCATTTCAAAAATTATTTGAAAATGTATTTGAAGTATTAGAAAAAGAAAAGGAAAAAGAAATATTCTCTTTCTCAGCTTCGGGCCAAAAGCCCAGCTCCCCTCCTCTCTCCTTTTGGCCCAGCCGCGTTCCTCTTCCTTCTTGGCCATGGGCCGCGTTGCGGGCCGGCCCAACCAGCTACTGCCCAAGCCGCCATGCCCCCCCTCTCTTGTCTCTATGACACGCCGGGCCCGCTTGTAAGCGGTCTCTTCCACCTCCTGCTCGTAACCGAGCAGGACACCCGACCATGGAGTCCGACGCTGCCCCGAGTCTCCTTTTCCTTGCCCGGCACGTCGGCGAGCCCCTCATAAATAGTGGTCGCGTCTCCACCGCCTCCATCTCAACCTTAGCCGCGAGCCACGCCTCAAAGCCTAGCTATCGCAGCCGCAATCGAAGCCGCCGCTTGAGCTCGGGAGTTGAACAATGGACTCGCCGACTCGGTCGTCTCCGAGAGCTTTCCACGGGTTCGGGTCACTCCTTTGAAGTTGCCAAACCCTTTTTCTCCTTCAAACATCACCGGAGTTGCTTATTTGCTCATACTACCGTGCACAGGTGTCCGCCGCCCGCCATTGGAGGTTGCACGTCGTCCACCGCCCTTTCTCGCCTCCGTTTTCATCTCAGGTGAGCTCGCGTTCATCTCTTTTATCTTCCAGTGAAGACCGTTCGTCAAATCGTGCTCTGTGTCGCCAGATTGAGCAACGCCGACGAGCAATTGCTCGCCGCCGGCCGGATTTCCACCGCCGGTCACTGTTGGTGGCCGGAATCCTCTCTTCTCTCCCCCTTTATTCAATCTCGGCCGTCCGGTTCTAATCCAATGGCTCAGATCGCGAGATACCCCTTCGTTTGGTATTTTTGCTAAAGAAACCCTGGGTATTCTAAAGTCTTAACCCGCAGTCCGTAAGCGTAAAGACCGATTACGCTTTATCCTTTTGAAAGCGTAAACTCAGTCGGTTTAAGTGAAAATACGTTTTCTAGTATTTACAGTTTTGCCACTACATTTGTTTTGGTCATAAAATCTCCGTTTTAACTCCGATTTGACCCGTTCAAGTTGCGTTAGGTTCATAATTTCATACTCTACATGTAGTACTACTGTTTAGTAGGTTTTCCACTTTTAAATTTTGAGGTTAGATTTAATCTATTACTTTAATAAAGTAAATCTCGTTTAAATCATAACTTTTCCGTTTTAGCTCCGATTTACGTGCAATTCGCGTCTGTGTGATCCTAGTGCGATGTAGATTCGTTTTAAAAACTTTTCATCTTATTTTTCTACTGTTGGTGTACTGTTATAATTGTAGCTTTGTTTGCTTTGCATGATTGCTCTTGGATGATTGCTGTTGATGTGTTAATCGAGAATAGACGGTGATCAGTTCGTTGGTGATCAAGAGTACTATTACGAATCGGATCAACAGGATCAGCTAGATCAAGGCAAGTATAGCTTGGGATTATCCTTGTTACCTACTCACTTTAATTCACTTAATTCATGCTGCATGTGTCTCCTTGTTAAGGATGCCTTAGTATTGATCTTGTTCCTTGTATCCTATGGTTATGGCATTGGGTAGTGGCTAGTGCTCACATAAACAATGATCTTGTAATTTGACTAATGATATATGCAAAACACTAAAAGATGATTTTTAGCAATAGGGAACAAGAGGGCTAGAGTTTTCTCTAGATTCCTCTCTGTAAGGACTTATCTGTAAGCGAACATCTGGGACTTACAGTACAGCTGTGAGGGCTACATGGCTTTGGCTTTAGTCATATAAGAGGACCTTTTCTAGCTTGTTAGTGGCCTTTAAGGCGCAAGAGGGGTTGTGTTCCGGGTTGGGTGTAGTGCGGCTCCTGTCCTTATGAGTATAGGCTGCGTGTCATTGTGCCATACGGAAGGGGGGCTCTACATTTGCAGGCCACAGAAACCTAGCGGCCCTAACTTGTTAGACGAACATTGGAAAGACTTCATAGTGAAACTTAACTGTCCAATGGGGAGTCATGACCTCGGACTCTTAGGGATCGCGACTCACAGTGAAAGTGTACAACCTCTGCAGAGTGTAAAACTGGTATATCAGCCGTGCTCACGGACACGAGCAGCCTTGGACCCTTACGGAATAGAGATCACTATTAATTTACTTGTTCTTGCTATTCATTGTTCTCTTTACATGATCATGTGTTTATTATGGGAATATCAACTATTCGATGCTACTCAATTGCTTAAAATATGATCAACTAAAAGCTACATGCAGTTGAACCAGTGTCTATCCTACTTGAGCTTCATGAACCCCATGTTACACTTGTTGAGTACTTTTGTGCTCACCCTTGCATTCCCCCACACCACAGGATGGACTCCCGAAAGTGCAAATAGTGATTACTACTACTACTTTCCTAAAGATTACTAGACTTGTGGTCAACCAGTTGACGTGCCTGTGCTATGGAGCTAGCTACCACCAGAATTATTCTATGTTTCCGCTTAATTATGTGAAGACTCTGTGATATTATTCGTTATGTAATAAACATTTGTGATGATACTATTTATATTTGTCATCTTATGTGTGATTGATCTCTGGGCGCACATAAGATTATACATTCCATTTGTTCCTTAAAAATGGGTGTGACAGATTAGTATCAGAGCTATGTTGACTGTAGGACGCAAGCCTAGTTAGTAATGGTCGTTTTAGTTCTCTTTTCTTCACTTGTTTCATGCTTATCACTTTACTCTTGATAATTGCTAAATTGTTATGCTTCTTTCGCCTCATTCTATTGTGAAAATGTTGTCTCTAATTCCAACTTACCCTTGGCCTAAAATCTGTAGATGCCTTGTGCCCGCAAGACTGCCCGTATTACCACTGGAGGCTACTATCCACCCCGTTCCTTGTACGAACCAGAGGAGTCTCAGGAGGAACCAGAATACACTACACAAACCCCGCCACCATCACCAGATCAGGCGCCAGAACCAGTTTTGCCCCAAGAAGAACTTGAACCTAAAGTG
Organism: Saccharum spontaneum; assembly: GCA_022457205.1. Classification (NCBI taxonomy): domain Eukaryota; kingdom Viridiplantae; phylum Streptophyta; class Magnoliopsida; order Poales; family Poaceae; genus Saccharum; species Saccharum spontaneum. Next base: position 53,755,749 of record CM039598.1, on the reverse strand, counting down.
GAGGTTATCTACTTGAGTGATGATGAAGATGTTGAGCTTGCCCAAGATGGAGAACAACCCCCGTCGCCTCCACAAGATGGTTCCGCTGAAGTTGGTGTGCCATCCCTTCCTATGGGTTGGATTACAAAGATCCATCATAAGTCAAGCCATGACACTCCTTCACACCACCGACTGGTTGGCATGCTTAGTGCCTACTTCACAGATTGGGATCCTGCGTTTGAGTATGTCTGCTGGGAGCATAAGCATCCTTTGGAAGGTACTTATTGGAAGTGCAACGTGCGTATCTTCGTTAAGAACGAAGAGATGGATACTTATTTGCTGGACAGGTGTTTTTCCCATAGTGGTCGTCGTGCCACTATAGAAGATGGCATAGAAGATGCAGCCTTTGAAGCATGCTTGGGACTTCGTCACCTTCGCTATGAGGTTATGCAAGATGATCAATATCGCTATTTTCCCCGTGGAGACCCAGAGCAAGGATGGGTAATGATGAACCCTGGGAATTTGGAATTAGTTCCTCGGGTCATGGTGGATTTTGGTCATGACGTGATGGTGACGAATCGTCGGTTGGTAGCCCTAGTTAAGGCTTTGGGGAAGGACGTCAAGAGGTACCAAGAAGTGATAGATGGCCTAAGGATTGACCAAGGCATGGAGGCGATCTATGATTATCATGAACATCAAGCCCGCCCCTAGGAGTTGGAATACCATTTATGTAATAATACGATAGTACGAGTAGTGTCGAGTTGAGTTGAGTTTTGTGGTGTCGTGTGAACTTTGTGTGGTTAGTTGAGTTATTATTGTGCCGATGTGTGAGCTGGTTTTTCTATGTAATGAGTGCTGGAGCTTTGTGGGCTTGTCTACAAAAGTTCCTAATTAAAGAATACTAAGTTTTAATGTGATAAATAAATAGTTTAGTTGGGTTAACCTTTCTCTCTGTTCTGTCCTTTCTGGAGCGGCCTGTCTTTCTTTTTATGTTTGAAATTAACTGTTCAGCGAAAAATTCTGAAATTTTTATGAGAGAATCTAGACCCACGTACCTTTCCAATGCCTCTGGAATCACCTTTTTATCTGTTCTGGATCATGAGATATAATCATTACAAGATGAAGTTACTATGCAGTCTGAAAGTCAGAAACAATTTCGGTTGTGTCCTGTTTTTGGGTAACTTCGTGACAGAATCTGGAAGTATGAGTTAAATAAAAGTTATAGATAATTTCATAAGCTTTCCAACCGTATAAAGTATACCTCTACTGGGTATCTGTAACTCGAGATAGGTCTGTTTTACCGAACCGCTGAAATTGGGATATGCCCAGAAGGTTATCAGATTATATTCTCTATCTCTAGAATTGTCTATAATGTGGTAATCTCTAAGGTTTGATATTGTATTGGATAACAGATGTCTGGAAGAGGACGAGGTCGAGGCCGTGGATGTGGAGTTGGTCCACCACCTACTATTCATGAGCTCTTGGCCATACAGACACAGTTGATGGAGGCTCTGGTGAACAATCAGCAAAATCAGCCAGTTGGAGGAGCACCTGCGCGTGATAAGCGTGGCGAATTTTTGAAGGGTCATCCCCCGGTGTTTACTCATGCCACTGATCCATTGGAAGCCGATGATTGGCTTCGTGCAGTGGAGAAGCAGCTCAACATTGCTCAGTGTAATGATCAACAGAAGGTGTTGTTTGCTTCGGGACAACTTCAAGGAGCAGCTCAAGACTGGTGGGATTCATATCAGTATGGCCGTCCTGCCAATGCTCCCGCCATTACTTGGCAGGAGTTTACAGAGAGTTTTAGGTCCTACCATATACCAGAGGGGGTGATAGCACTGAAGGCAGAAGAATTTCGCAATTTGACATAGGGATCTATGCCTGTAGCGGAGTATAGAGACAAGTTTGCTCAGTTGTCACGTTATGCGCCGAATGAGGTGGCTAATGATGCTGATAAGTAGCGACTTTTCTTGAAGGGTCTACATGATGGTCTTCAATTGCAGCTAATGTCCAATGCTTACCAAAATTATCAAACATTAGTGAATCGCGCTATTGTGGTGGATAACAAACGCAAGGAGATGGATGCCAAAAGGAAGAGACTTCAGGGATAGGTATCTGGAAACAACACTCGCCAACGCACTGGTTTTCAACAAGGTTATCAGCAGAGGTATCCGCCCAACCAATGGAATCGTGGTCAACTTCCTCCGCGTAATCAGTTTCTGCAACGTCCTCCTTGTCAGTCGCAGAATGGCAATCAACGCTCTCAGCAGCAGAATGGAAACCAGAATCAACGACAGAGTACCCCCAACAATGCCCCAATGAAGACTAGTGCTTCTAATACTCCAACTAAGTGTTTCCATTGTGGGAAGGAAGGTCACCTGTCTTATAACTGTCCTGAGAAGGCCAATCAGCAAACCCCTCAGAAGCAGAACAGTAACCAGAAGCCACCATACTACGGGAAGGTGACTCACGTGTCGGAGGAAACTGCCATGGCGGAACCTGAAGTTATGCTCGGTACGTTCGATGTCCACTCCATTCCTGCCACTGTTCTTTTTGATTCTGGAGCTTCGCATTCATTCATATCTCAAATATTTGTTAAGACACATAGCATCCCTTTATGTGCCATGAAAAACCCTATACTAGTCAATTCGCCTGGGGGAAGTATGCAAGCTTCCTATCGATGCCTCCCTATTAGTTTAATTTTAAGGGGGTAGAGTTCAAAGTGAGTCCTATAGTGTTGAGAACAGCTAGGATTGATCTTATTCTGGGACTAGATTGGATGAAGCAAAATCAGGCAGTGATTCAGTGTAAGGAAAAGGCAGTAGCCCTGACAACACCGAAGGGAGATCGAATTAGTGTGGAGATTGTAGTGCAAAAGCCGCAGACAGCTATAGTAAATCGACTTGATGATAATGTTAATCAAGAGGATCTAGTTGTGGATGAATTTCCGGATGTATTCCCCGATGACTTGCCAAGTATGCCACCCGACCGCGACATTGAGTTTATTATTGAATTATTGCCTGGAACTGCACCTATAGCTAAGCGTCCATATAGAATGGGGGTTAATGAATTAGAGGAACTTAAGAAACAAATAAAAGAGTTGCAAGAGAAAGGTTTCATTCGTCCTAGCTCTTCACCATGGGGAGCTCCAGTGATCTTTGTTGACAAGAAGGATGGTTCTCAATGGATGTGTGTTGATTATCGGTCACTCAATGAGGTTACTATCAAGAATAACTATCCGCTGCCAAGGATTGATGACTTGTTTGATCAGTTGAGAGGTGCTTGTGTGTTTTCTAAGATTGATCTTCACTCTGGCTATCATCAATTGAAGATTTGTGCTACTGATATACCAAAGACAGCATTCACCACATGATATGGTTTGTATGAGTATGCAGTAATGTCTTTTGGCTTGACTAATGCTCCTACATACTTTATGTACCTGATGAATAAGGTATTCATGGAGTATCTTGATAAGTTTGTAGTAGTGTTCATTGATGATATACTGGTATACTCTAAGACTAAGGAAGAACATGTGGAACATTTGAGGTTGGTCCTGCAGAAGCTCAGAGAGCATAAGCTCTATGCTAAGCGTAGTAAATGCGAGTTCTGGTTGAAGGAAGTTGCTTTTCTGGGTCATGTGGTCTCTAATGGTGGAATTTCAGTGGATCCTAGCAAGGTAAAGGATGTGTTGAATTGGAAGCCACCAACCGATGTGGGAGAAATTCGTAGTTTCTTGGGATTAGCTGGATATTATAGAAGATTTATTGAAGGGTTTTCTAAGCTTGCCAAGCCAATGACAGCATTGTTAGAAAAGAATGCTAAATTTGTGTGGTCTGATAAGTGTTAGGTTAATTTTGAGGAGCTGAAGAAAAGATTGACAACAGCCCCGGTGTTAGTTTTGCCAGATTTGAATAAGAGCTTCTCTATCGATTGTGATGCATCCCGCTTGGGTCTTGGTTGTGTGCTTATGCAAGAAGGCAAAGTAGTGGCATAGGCATCTTGACAGTTGAGGAAGCATGAGTTAAATTACCCTACTCATGATTTGGAGTTAGTAGCGGTGGTGCATGCTTTGAAAATATGGAGGCATTATTTGATTGGACATAAAAGTGATATTTACACTGATCATAAGAGTTTGAAGTATATTTTCACCCAATCAGATCTGAACTTGAGACAACGTCGCTGGTTAGAGTTGATTAAGGATTATGATTTGGAGGTACATTATCATCCGGGTAAGGCTAATGTTGTTGCAGATGCTCTTAGCAGAAAGAGCTATGCTAATGAGGTGCAAGTAATGCCTATGTCAAATGAGTTATGTGCTGAGTTTGAGCATTTAAACTTGGGTATTGCTATTAATGCAGTGGAATTAGTAATAGAGCCTATGTTAGAGCAACAGATACGCAAGGGTCAGTTGATAGATGACAAAATAAAGGAGATAGTGAAGAATATACCGAAAGGTAAAGCACCTGGATTCTGGTTGGATGATAAAGGAACTCTATGGTTTGGGAAACGATTATGTGTGCCTGAGGACAAAGCTATAAGAGAAGCAATTTTACGTGAAGCCCATGAGTCCGCTTACTCTATTCATCCCGGAAGTACTAAGATGTATATGGATTTGAGAGAGAGGTATTGGTGGCATGGCTTGAAGAGAGATGTTGCAGAGTATGTTGCACTATGTGATACATGTCAGAGGGTTAAAGTTGAACATCAGAGACCTGCAGGATTGTTGCAACCGATGCAGATACCTAAGTGGAAGTGGGAAGAAGTTGGTATGGACTTCATAGTGGGGTTACCACGCACTCAAAGAGGTTTTGATTCAATATGGGTTATAGTGGATCGTTTGACTAAGGTTGCTCATTTTATACCGGTTAAAACAACGTATTCCAGTGCAAAGTTGGCTGAACTGTATTTGGAAAGAATAGTAAGTTTGCACGGAGTTCCAAAGAAGATCGTGTCAGATCGAGGTACTCAATTTACATCATATTACTGGTAGAAAGTACAAGAGTCATTAGGGACTAAGCTGAATTTTAGTACAGCGTATCATCCTCAGACGGATGGGCAAACCGAAAGGATTAACCAGATATTGGAAGATATGTTGAGAGCTTGTGCTTTGCAGTATGGTACAAGTTGAGATAAGAGTTTGCCATATGCAGAGTTTTCCTACAATAATAGTTATCAGAAAAGTCTACAGATGGCACCTTTTGAAGCTTTGTATGGTAGGAAGTGTAGAACTCCGTTGTTTTGGAATCAGACAGGAGAAAGTCAAGTATTCGGTCCCGATGTGCTTAGGAATGCTGAGAAACAAGTAAGAATGATCCAAAACAATTTGAAGGCAGCTCAGTCACGACAGAAAAGTTATGCCGATACTCGACGGAGAGAGTTGACTTTTGAAGTGGGAGATTATGTCTACCTGAAGGTGTCACCTATGAGAGGTGTGAAAAGGTTTAATCGGAAAGGAAAGTTAGCACCGAGGTATGTCGGTCCTTTTAAGATCTTAGAGAGACGTGGTGAAGTGGCATATCAGTTGGAATTGCCTGAGAGCTTAGCAGGTGTGCATGATGTGTTCCATGTGTCTCAGTTAAAGAAATGTTTGCGTGTACCGGAAGAACAAATACCGTTGGAAGAACTCACTGTTAAGGAAAATCTCACTTATGAGGAGTATCCGGTAAAAATCTTGGAGACAGCGGAAAGAGTTACCAGGAGCCGAGTTATAAAGATGTGTAAAGTTCAGTGGAGTCGATATTCGGAAGCAGAGGCTACATGGGAAAGAGAGGAAGATTTAAGAAAAGCATACCCACAATTGTTTGAGTAAGCATCGTCCGAATCTCAGGACAAGATTCATTTTAAGGGAGGTAGAATTGTAACACCCTAAATTTTTGAATATTTTTAAAATAGGGAATTTGATTTAGTTAAGCATTTATGTGTGCATGGAAACTTAGTGAACTAATAATTTTTAATAAATAAAAACAAATCTAAGGTTAGTTACGTGTTTGCGCATACATGCCACTGCATATTATTATTTGTGTTGATTGGTTTTTATTTCAAAAAGATAATCATTTCAAAAATTATTTGAAAATGTATTTGAAGTATTAGAAAAAGAAAAGGAAAAAGAAATATTCTCTTTCTCAGCTTCGGGCCGAAAGCCCAGCTCCCCTCCTCTCTCCTTTTGGCCTAGCTGCGTTCCTCTTCCTTCTTGGCCGTGGGCCGCGTTGCGGGCCGGCCCAACCAGCTGCTGCCCAAGCCACCACGCCCCCCTCTCTCTTGTCTCTATGACGCGGCGGGCCCGCTTGTAAGCGGTCTCTTCCACCTCCCGCTCGTAACCGAGCCGGACACCCGACCATGGAGTCTAACGCTGCCCCAAGTCTCCTTTTCCTTGCCCGGCACGTCGGCGAGCCCCTCATAAATAGCGGTCGCGTCACCACCGCCTCCATCTCAACCTTAGCTGCGAGCCACGCCTCAAAGCCTAGCTATCGCAGCCGCAATCGAAGCCGCCGCTTGAGCTCGGGAGTTGAACGACAGACTCGCCGACTCGGTCGTCTCCGAGAGCTTTCGACGGGTTTGGGTCACTCCTTTGAAGTTGCCAAACCCTTTTTCTCCTTCAAACATCACCAGAGTTGCTTATTTGCTCATACTACCGTGCACAGGGGTCCGCCGCCCGCCATTGGAGGTTGCACGTCGTCCACTGCCCGTTCTCGCCTCCGTTTTCATCTCAGGTGAGCTCGCGTTCATCTCTTTTATCTTCCGGTGAAGACCGTTCGTCAAATCGTGCTCTGTGTCGCCGGATTGAGCAACGCCGATGAGCAATTGCTCGCCGCCGGTCGGATTTCCGCCGCCAGTCACTGTTGGTGGCCGGAATCCTCTCTTCTCTCCCCCTTTATTCAATTTCAGCCGTCCGGTTCTAATCCAACGGCTCAGATCGCGAGATACCCCTTCGTTTGGTATTTTTGCTAAAGAAACCCTGGGTTTTCTAAAGTCTTAACCCGCAGTCCGTAAGCATAAAGACCGATTACGCTTTATCCTTTTGAAAGCGTAAACTCAGTCGGTTTAAGTGAAAATACGTTTTCTAGTATTTACAGTTTTGCCACTACATTTGTTTTGGTCATAAAATCTCCGTTTTAACTCCGATTTGACCCGTTCAAGTTGCGTTAGGTTCATAATTTCATAATCTACATGTAGTACTACTGTTTAGTAGGTTTTCCACTTTTAAATTTTGAGGTTAGATTTAATCTATTACTTTAATAAAGTAAATCTCGTTTAAATCATAACTTTTCCGTTTTAGCTCCGATTTACGTGCAATTCGCGTCTGTGTGATCCTAGTGCGATGTAGATTCGTTTTAAAAACTTTTCATCTTATTTTTCTACTGTTGGTGTACTGTTATAATTGTAGCTTTGTTTGCTTTGCATGATTGCTCTTGGATGATTGCTGTTGATGTGTTAATCGAGAATAGACGATGATCAGTTCGTTGGTGATCAAGAGTACTATTACAAATCGGATCAACAGGATCAGCTAGATCAAGGCAAGTATAGCATGGGATTATCTTTGTTACCTACTCACTTTAATTCATGCTGCATGTGTCTCCTTGTTAAGGATGCCTTAGTATTGATCTTGTTCCTTGTATCCTATGGTTATGGCATTGGGTAGTGGCTAGTGATCACGTAAACAATGATCTTGTAATTTGACTAATAATATATGCAATAACACTAAAAGATGATTTTTAGCAACAGGGAACAAGAGGGCTAGAGTTTTCTCTAGATTCCTCTCCGTAAGGACTTATCTGTAAGCGAACATCCGGGACTTACAGTACAGCTATGAGGGCTGCATGGCTCTGGCTTTAGTCATATAAGAGGACCTTTTCTAGCTTGTTAGTGGTTACCTTTAAGGCGCAAGAGGGGTTGTGTTCCGGGTTGGGTGTAGTGCGGCTCCTGTCCTTATGAGTATAGGCTGCGTGTCATTGTGCCATACGGAAGGGGGCTCTACATTTGCAGGCCACAGAAACCTAGCGGCCCTAACTTGTTAGACGAACCTTGGAAAGACTTCATAGTGAAAGTTTGGGGTTTACCTCAAGGCGTGCCTCGTACGTTGTCATGGCTGCATAGCTACAAGTAGAGAAAATCGCCCTCATCCACTTAGAGAGCCTGCTCTTCTTCTTCTTATGGTGAGAAGAAGAGCGGGAGGACTTTGGATGGTCCACTACAGCTACTGCAGAGGAAGGCCACACTGTCTCACTAACACCGACATGGTGGGTCTTCTTTCTTCTGTTGGGCTCATGTAGTCCATCCTTGGGAAAAGTGCACCCGGTCACTTTGTCAATGATGAACATAAGATATGATGCATATGGCAGCCCCTTCCTGGCATCATCTGTAGCAACTTGAAGCTCCGTCCAAAGAAAGCGAGGAACATTGAACCTTTCTCCTCCAGGAGCCATCCTAGCAAGCAGGATCCTCGCATATCCATTCAAATCTGATGCAGCTCCATCCTTGGGATTAATGGTGTTCCTAAATAGATTGTTCAGGATGTAGAAATAGCTCTTGAAGCCCTTCACCTTCCCATCTACAACATGCCTATCAACATACATATAGGCAGTGTTTCTGATCTCTACACGAGCCTCATGATGTACCTCTATGAAGGCTCTCTCCTGTGCTCCAAAGCCAAGCAAGCGGCTAAAGGTCACAAAGTCAACCTAGTAGTGCTTGCCATCTGTCATCCAATGGATCTCATCTCTCAAGATGTCACAATAGAAGGTGGCATGAAATTGAGCAAGGACCTCAACATTTCGGTTATATTGGAAAGCCACCAAGTCGTAGAGGCCGGGCTTGTCATAAGCCTCAATGGCTCTATCAAATTCACAGTCCTTCTTTGCCTCTAGGTGTTCCAAATCAATATACTTCATCTTCACAATCTTTGATTCCTTGGAGTTGAACAGGACTGAAGCATAGAAGTTAGAATGAAACACATTCCAAAACCTGTTGTCAACTCCCATTTCCTTTGGCACCCTGTAAGGACCCTCATCCCGCTAGTCCTTTGACTGCATTGTTTTGATTCCTGTAGTTGATGACTGCATGCTGCCTTGTGTCCTAAGGTCTCCTCTTAGTCATGTGTTCAGGATACTCTACCATGTATGCTAAATCATACTCCTCAAGCAGTGGTGGAGTGGCCGGACATGTGTTAGAGGAAACACTTGAAATCGGGCACACACGCATGATAGACAAAAAGGGAAAGATGATGGTGAAGTGGCACCCGCCTGCTAAAAGGGAATCTATACTAGCGAAATCATCGACTGCGTGAATGAAAAAGCGATCGTCTCGTAACCCATCCTTCATTTCACCACAAGGGAAAAATGCAAGGTATTTGATCGTTTGCTGCCTGTCTGATCGATAGGTCTGTACTGGGTGCCTAGAAGGACTATCTCCCCCCAATCGACTTCACCCCAAAGCACAAGATCACAAGAACCCTAAGAATAGATAGAAGATAAAGCTACTAAGGGTGACAAGAAATCAGGGATCACTCCTACACAATTCAAGTTACACTCGAATAAGAAGGCACAACAACTAGAATTGGACAACAGCACCAGCAAAGATCAACTACTCAAGAGTGAAGAGTCAAGATAAACATACTAGTGAACAGGCTAGGAACTCAACTCTATTGAAAAGAACTCAATGTAAATGCTTAAGTAGAGAGTGGGCAAAGCCACAAGGGGGATGACACACGATATATCCTGTGGTTCGATGGCTTACTAGTCACCTACTCCACGTTGAGGCGAGTTCAAGGATCACCGCTCCTGTGCTAGCTCAAATACCTCATAAGAGGTAGTCTCCGATGTGGGCACTAGACTATGAGCCAGCCAGTCACAATGCAAGGCACTCCACAAGCCTCCAATCAACTAGAGTCGCTCTTCGCTTTCCTTTGCTAAGGATGAGCACAAGAGCCCGATACAAAGTTTTCACCGGAGCTACCGCACAGGTGAGGAGGCATATACGATGTGGTGCTAGCGAGGACGGTGAGGTGTGGGGGTGGATAGACTAGAATGGTACAATAATGCAACTTGAGGAAGCTAAGTGCGCAATTTACATGTACCGGTTCTGAGGTGAGAATTCGAGACATGTTTAAAGACTGCCAGTGGAATTTACTCAAAGAAATACAAGTCTTAGCAAATATTGAAGGAGGTACATACATGATTCTCCTATTTTTCAAATAACAAGAGAAGAAAATGCAATAAAAAAACCATAACTGCTTGTTAGAATAAGTTACATTCTTTCTTGTTGAATTTATATGTTGATGAATAGGTTCTAGCGGACGTGGATTATCACCTCCCCATCCATGATATGACGAAGAAGAGGGCTGGACTGGAAATGCCGATGGCTATGGCTACGTAGGCAGGCCACGGGGCTGTTGGCGCTATGGTGGTATAGACGGCAGTCATGAGCGAGATGAGCATAGCGATGCAGGCGACGATGGTGAGTTTTTGGCTCCACATGAGGTTGTGGAGCCTGAGCCTGACGGGCTCCTGCCTGGCCCAGATGAGCAAGAAGATGACGACGATGGAGCTGCACATGGCGACGGTATTGGAGACCACGAAGACCTTGAACGCGCTGTTGTGACCGTGAATGGGGATGCCCTTGGTCTGGTCGTAGCCGCCGGGCATGGTGAAGGTAGCGGCGAAGGTGACGGTGGCGATGAGGGTGGCGGCGAGGAAGTAGGCGTCTACGACACTGTCGAAGTCCTTGTTGTTGAGGCTCCTGCGTCCGCCATAGACAGTGGGCGGCAACAGTCGGTTGCGGCACCTTTTGGACTCTTGCTTCTTGAGCTGATTCCAGAGGTGCACCTCGTAGGTGTCCATCTCGCCGGCGTTCCACTTCATCTCGAGGAGGCTGCGCGCCGTCTGGCCGTCGCAGTCGCGGACGCAGGGGTCGACGCGGAGATCGTTGAGCAGAAGCAGGCCGCACTGGACACGGCTTATCTTGGCGGCGAGGTGCAGAGGCGTGTCGCCGTTCCTGTCGGCGCGATTAAGCAGCTCCGCATGACGGACATGGCGGAGCAGGCACCTGATCGTGTTCTCCTTGCCGCTGATGATGGATGCGTGGAAGGCGTTTCGGCCGTTGAAGTCCTCCATCTCGGACACATCGGAGCAGTGCCGGAGCAGCGCCTTGATAGCGTCCGTCGAGCCGTGCTGCGCGGCGACGTGCAGCGGGGATTGCCCATCCTCGTTGCGGTTGTAGGCCAGCTGCGTCTTCTTGTCTAGCAGCAGCTCCACCACCTGCGAATTGTTCTTCTGCGCCGCGTAGTGCAGCGCGTTGTTGCCGTTGGAGTCGGTCATGTCCAACAGCTTAGCGTGCAGTTTCTCCAGCAAGATCTCCACAACCTCTACAATGCATCCCATGGAATCGCACGTCTATTTTTATTAATATGCTTGAAAACGAACGTAACCAATTACCTGTAATAAGTTAGCCCACGTTACGTACTGGTGTGTCCGCCGAGCACGGCCTGGTGCAGAACCGTGCCGCTGACGGCGGCAGATGGCACGTACTCCGGCTCGACCCAGGCGAAATCGAATACCTTGCGGACGACATGGACGAGGCCCTCGCGGGCGGCCATGTGCAGCGGGGACTCCATCTTCTCGTTGAGGTCGTAGACGCGGCTGCAGTCGGCGTCCAGCAGCGCCAGCGCGACGGCGGTCCTGTGGTGCCGCACCGCCTCGTGCAGCGGGTTGTTGCCCTCCCTGTTGGTCATTATCAGGGGGTTCTTGAGCAGCGTGTCCTCCGGGTCGGGCTCGTCCGGCCAGGCCCGCGCGAGGCCGACGAGCAGCTCCGCCACCTTCAGCCTGCCCGTCTTGGCGGCTAGGTGCAGCGCGGTGTCGCCGTCGGCGTTCCTGGCGAGCATCAGCTCCTCGCTCACGACGAGGAGCTCGCGGGCGAACTCGGCGTGGCCGTGCAAGGTGGCCAGGTGGAGCGCCGTGTTGTCCTGCGGCGTCTTGGAGTTGAGGATCTTGACGTCTTTCTCCACCAGCTTCCTCAGGCTCCCCACGCTCCCTTGCGTCGCGGCCTTGTACAAGGCGGGATCCATGCCGCCTCTCGCTTCTGTCTTCATTGCTGCCATGGGTATTGGTTAGCTAGGCAGCTTCTCCCAAGCCGGACCTGCGTTGCTTTTGGACGCAACACACAAATGCAGGTCGAGCAGGCTGCGTCTCTACCTACAGGCTCTCTGCTTTATCGGGCGAAAAAAGGGCTACAAGCTCTGCTCTTTTGCTTTCTTTTTTTTGAGCTCTGCTTTTGCTTTGGCACAACGTACCGTATCCATGTATACTACGCATATGTCATGGTTGGTTACACATGAAAAGAACTGATTGTGACTGTTGGAGTTCTAACTTCTAAGTTCGATCCGTCGCTTGCACTTTGGACTTCGACCACCATGACACTGCTTTTGTAGATATACAGGTATATATCGTTTACTTGGCAAAGCAATGTTGGCATATATTCCATTTCTCATCCTTGTGTGAGAGTGATTGGAATAATTGATTGTATTCCATATGTTGTATTGACAGCCGGGGTGGCATGCAAGCCAACCACACAGGCAGATAATTACAACCACAATTAAGGTGCGACCTACTATAATTACATCGTGTACAAGGCTAGATCATGCCTTGGTAATAATAACAGATTGAACAGAGAGCGTTTCTGGCTGCAGGCTCTGCTGCTCTGGCAGTAAACCTAATCCCGGCAGATGAATTTCGAGATATATATAAGAACGGCAGGAGCCAGGAGGGAACAAGCAAGTTGACTAGGTGGATGGCAAATGTACCGACAACTAGCATAACAGTTGCTATGCATGCATGCTATATGTATGTGTAGTATATAAGTATACCTGAACTCTGAACTTTTTACCAAGATGTGCTCTTGCTTTCATAACATACAAGGACATGTTACTTGGCAAACCAACCTTGGTATATATTCCAGCTCTCTTCCTGCCGCTGTGTATCTGTAAGCACGCCGACCACGAAACGACCAAGTTTGGTATATGACTTCCTTTTCTTCGAAGTAAAGTTTGTATCTTACTCTCGGTTTAAGCATGACCATGATGTCATGTATCTATACTAATCTTCTCTTAGTCACTGGATCAACAAAATTGTTCCTCAACTCCCATACCACTGCAACTGCAGGTGCAATAAGTCAAGTCTCACATACATTCCTCCTCAACAAAACTTTGGGCCTGTTTGTATCCACCAGCTAAACTTTAGCTGGCTAAATTTAGCTATTAGGGATCCAAGCGTCCAGCTAAAAGACCAGCTAAAATTTAAATGAGTCTATTAGCTAAAGGATCCAAACACCCTTCGCTAAAATTTAGCTAGGAGAACTTTTAGCTGGCTAAAGTTTTGCTTTGAAATTTTTGCTAGTTAAACTTTAGTTCGGTGGATCCAAACAGGCCCTCGCCTTTTGTTTGGCTGCACTCTAATGGTCTTGCTCAATCCATATGTATTGGAGTGTATTAGAGTGGAAAACTAGTTAATTGTTCATCGTAATCCACCCAATACATATGGAATGGGGGTGGATTTGAAGTGTAGCCAATCAAGTCCTAATAGCGGGTTTTTACGTTTCCAATGCATGCAATGGTGGTTTGCATCCAATATTTCCCCTTTCACTATACCTCCACGTAATCTTCACACCATACTAAATGTGAGAAGTTCATTCGCTGCCTACCATACCCACTCTTGAACTTTCAAATGAATCAGAATTTTTAAATGGAAACTCAAATCTTTTTACTCCTCTGTGATAGTCCTATGATACCTTAACTATTACGAGCAACTACTTTTCAACTAATTAAATATCCTTGTATGCCAAGATACATAATATAAATATTACACGTTTTTAGTACAAATCAAGGAAAAAACTCTGAAGAGTTTAAACATTGCAGCGAAGCTTGGTAAACCATGGTGGAATTTTTTCGTGTGCTTCCATGGAACAGGGTGTATACTGATGGAAAGGTCGATCAGTAGTTTGATGGTTGTGGTGCTAAGGAATGATCACTCCCATTTTTGCAAAATATTGTTGATGGATAGAGTTAGGCTATGTAGAGCAAATACCGGTCAGCTGGTGGTATTGGTGTCTTTGCAAACTAGTGTTTGCTTCTAATGATATGTGATCTTTTAGAAAAAAAGAAATTTTGTATTGGTCTCTATAAGAGTTTTGCCAACCATTCATTACCGGCTGATTAAAGACATACAAAAATAAAATGAATTTTGAGATAAACTCAAACTCGTATTAAGCGCTAAACCTATTAGAAGACAAACTGTATGCATGCAATTTTTTCGTGGTCTACATGGACCGCATCAATCATGGGCTGCGCCAACCAACGTTTGATTATGTTACTTGTACACGCGGCAACAGATCAGGAGTGGTATGCATTGGAGCTCCATGCATACAACATGCATGCAATTTTTTTTTCCATTGAACAAGCAAGTTGTAGGATATGGCTATCGACCTGTCTGGAGCTCTGGATGATGCAGCTCCTGGGTACTACGTTAAATTGTGGGATTACCAAATTGCAAGATGGAAATGTATTTTTAGAAAACATCCAAACATATGCCACCTTAGTGTGGCAGCAACATGACCTTTTTTTTACTTACATGTCTCGTTCAGACCTAATTCGTTGTACAGCCAGCACCTAAATTGTTGAAGTAGGCCACATTAGACATCAAGCAGCATTACTTAAACCAACATGTGTAATGTCTTGGTGTTTGATAGTTCTATACACAAGCAAGCCGTTTAATAAAATTATGTTTTGTTATTTTATAGTTTGTTGCATGTAGTCAATTCATGTTGTAATTGAGTTAGAGATACATTCATACGGATATTTTATTTTTGTGTTAAGCATCGGCTTGTGCAAACCTGCATGATCTAATACGACCAAATTTGACATACTAGCAATGCAACATTGGGTCTAATTTGAGCACTGTCCAAATCTGCACAAGAGCCTATCTAGGTAACCAAATACGAGCAAATTGCAATGCACAAACATGGATACTAATCAAGAGAGAATTACATGTATTGCCTCAAAAAAACTATGGCTTCCTTGTATGGTCTTTTTTTTTCAAAAATTACCTATGCAAAAAGACTGTAGTTACCTTGCAATACAACCTTAAACCTTTGTATATTCCAGCTCTCTTTTACCTGCTGCATTTGTAAGTGTGCCGAGCACAAATCTACCAAGTTTGGAATATATGAACTTTCTCCTTTTTAAAGCAAAGTAAATTAACTTTCTCACTTTACACGTCTGAGCATGATGGCATCTATACTCATCCTTCTCTAACTCGGTTCATACACCATTGGTGATTTTATGGTTAATGATGCACTCCATTTAGTTTAATGAAATCAATTTGATGCTGTGGAGATGTTTGCACATTTTCTATACATCTGAGCAAGGCTAAAAAAGTTAATAATTTGGAAAAGAGGTAGTACTTGCACTACATACTTCAGATCCTTATATCATTGCCGCCGCCCTAGTGTTGGGCATGGTGAAGGTGGCGGCGAAGGTGACGGTGGCGATGAGGGTGGCAGCCAGGAAGTAGGCCTCGACGACATTGTCAAAGTCGTTATTGTCGAGGCCCCTGCGTCCGTCGTATACAAGGGGCGGCAACTCCTGGCCGGACCTTGTGGACTCTTGCTGCCTGAGCTGCTTCCACAGATGGATCTCGTTCGTGTCCGTAGGCTTTGTGTACACCATCTTCTCCACGAGGCTGCGGGCCGTGCGGCCATCTTTGTCGCGGACGCAGGGGTCGACGCGCCTGTCGTTGACAAGCAGCAGCGCGGAGCGGACGCGCCTCATCTTGGCAGCGAGGAGAAGAGGCGTGTCGCCGTTGTTGTCGACACGGTTGAGCAGCTCCGCGGGACGAACACTGCGGACCAGGCATCGGAGCGCGTTCTCCTTGCCGCTGATGACGGAGGCGTGGAAGGCGTTTCGGCCGTTGAAGTCCTCCATCTCGGACACATCGGAGCAGTGCCGGAGCAGCGCCTTGATAGCGTCCGTCGAGCCGTGCTGCGCGGCGACGTGCAGCGGGGATTGCCCATCCTCGTTGCGGTTGTAGGCCAGCTGCGTCTTCTTGTCGAGCAGCAGCTCCACCACCTGCGAATTGTTCTTCTGCGCCGCGTAGTGCAGCGCGTTGTTGCCGTTGGAGTCGGTCATGTCCACCAGCTTAGCGTGCAGTTTCTCCAGCAAGATCTCCACAACCTCTGCAATGCATCCCATGGAATCGCACGTCTATTTTTATTAATATGCTTGAAAACGAACGTAACCAATTACCTGTAATAAGTTAGCCCACGTTACGTACTGGTGTGTCCGCCGAGCACGGCCTGGTGCAGAGCCGTGCCGCTGACGGCGGCAGATGGCACGTACTCCGGCTCGACCCAGGCGAAATCGAATACCTTGCGGACGACATGGACGAGGCCCTCGCGGGCGGCCATGTGCAGCGGGGACTCCATCTTCTCGTTGAGGTCGTAGACGCGGCTGCAGTCGGCGTCCAGCAGCGCCAGCGCGACGGCGGTCCTGTGGTGCCGCACCGCCTCGTGCAGCGGGTTGTTGCCCTCCCTGTTGGTCATCATCAGGGGGCTCTGGAGCAGCGTGTCCTCCGGGTTGAGTTCGTCCGGCCAGGCCCGCCACGTTCAGCCTGCCCATCTAGGCGGCTAGGTGCAGCGCGGTGTCGCCGTCGGCGTTCCTGGCGAGGATCAGCTCCTCGCTCACGGCGAGGACGTCGCGGGCGAACTCGGCGTGGCCTTGCAAGGCGGCCAGGTGGAGCGCCGTGTTGTCCTGCGGCGTCTTGGAGTTGAGGATCTTGACGTCTTTCTCCACCAGCTTCCTCAGGCTCTCCACGCTCCCTTGCGTCGCGGCCTTGTAAAAGGCGGGATCCATGCCGCGTCCTGTCGCTTCTGTCTCCATTGCCGCCATTTGGGTATTGGTTAGCTAGGCAGCTTCTCCCAAGCCTGACCTGCGTTGCTTTTGGACGCAACACACAAATGCAGGTCGAGCAGGCTGAGTCTCTACCTACAGGCTCTCTGCTTTATCGGGAGAAAAAAGGGCTACAAGCTCTGCTCTTTTGCTTTTTTTTTTCTGAGCTCTGCTTTTGCTTTGGCACAACGTACCGTATCCATGTATACTACGCATATGTCATGGTTGGTTACATATGAAAAGAACTGATTGTGACTGTTGGAGTTCTAAAAGTTCGATCCGTCGCTTGCACTTTGGACTTCGACCAGCATGACACTGATTTTGTACATATACAGGTATATATCGTTTACTTGGCAAAGCAATGTTGGCATATATTCCATTTCTCATCCTTGTGTGAGAGTGATTGGAATAATTGATTGTATTCCATATGTTGTATTGACAGCCGGGATGGCATGCAAGCCAACCACACAGGCAGATAATTACAACCACAATTAAGGTGCGACCTACTATAATTACATCGTGTACAAGGCTAGATCCATGCCTTGGTAATAATAACAGATTGAACAGAGAGCGTTTCTGGCTGCAGGCTCTGCTGCTCTGGCAGTAAACCTAATCCTGGCAGATGACTTTCGAGATATATAAGAACGGCAGGAGCCAGGAGGGAACAAGCAAGTTGACTAGGTGGATGGCAAATGTACCGACAACTAGCATAACAGTTGCTAGGCATGCATGCTATATGTATGTGTAGTATGTAAGTATACCTGAACTCTGAACTTTTTACCAAGATGTGCTCTTGCTTTCATAGCATACAAGGACATGTTACTTGGCAAACCAACCTTGGTATATATTCCAGCTCTCTTCCTGCCGCTGTGTATCTGTAAGCACGCCGACCACGAAACGACCAAGTTTGGTATATGACTTCCTTTTCTTCGAAGTAAAGTTTGTATCTTACTCTCTCGGTTTAAGCATGACCATGATGTCATGTATCTATACTAATCTTCTCTTAGTCACTGGATCAACAAAATTGTTCCTCAACTCCCATACCACTGCAACTGCAGGTGCAATCAAGTCAAGTCTCACATATATTCCTCCTCAACAAAACTTTGGGCCTGTTTGTATCCACCAGTTAAACTTTAGCTGGCTAAATTTAGCTATTAGAGATCCAAACGTCCAGCTAAAAGACCAGCTAAAATTTAATTGAGTCTATTAGCTGAAGGATCCAAACACCTCTCGCTAAAATTTAGCTAGGACAACTTTTAGCTGGCTAAAGTTTTGCTTTGAAATTTTAGCTAGTTAAACTTTATTTCGGTGAATCCAAACAGGCCCTCGCCTTTTGTTTGGCTGCACTCTAATGGTCTTGCTCAATCCATATGTATTGGAGTGTATTAGAGTGGAAAACTAGTTAATTGTTCATCGTAATCCACCCAATACATATGGAATGGGGGTGGATTTGAAGTGTAGCCAATCAAGTCCTAATAGCGGGTTTTTACGTTTCCAATGCATGCAATGGTGGTTTGCATCCAATATTTCCCCTTTCTCTATACCTCCACCTATCTTCACACCATACTAAATGTGAGAAGTTCATTCGCTGCCTACCATACCCACTCTTGAACTTTCAAATGAATCAGAATTTTTAAATGGAAACTCAAATCTTTTTACTCCTATGTGATAGTCCTATGATACCTTAACTATTACGAGCGACTACTTTTCAACTAATTAAATATCCTTGTATGCCAAGATACATAATATAAATATTACACGTTTTTAGTACAAATCAAGGAAAAAACTCTGAAGAGTTTAAACATTGCAGCGAAGCTTGGTAAACCATGGTGGAATTTTTTCGTGTGCTTCCATGGAACAGGGTGTATACTGATGGAAAGGTCGATCAGTAGTTTGATGGTTGTGGTGCTAAGGAATGATCACTCCCATTTTTGCAAAATATTGTTGATGGATAGAGTTAGGCTATGTAGAGCAAATACCGGTCAGCTGGTGGTATTGGTGTCTTTGCAAACTAGTGTTTGCTTCTAATGATATGTGATCTTTTAGAAAAAAAAGAAATTTTGTATTGGTCTCTATAAGAGTTTTGCCAACCATTCATTACCGGCTGATTAAAGACATACAAAAATAAAATGAATTTTGAGATAAACTCAAACTCGTATTAAGCGCTAAACCTATTAGAAGACAAACTGTATGCATGCAATTTTTTCGTGGTCTACATGGACCGCATCAATCATGGGCTGCGCCAACCAACGTTTGATTATGTTACTTGTACACGCGGCAACAGATCAGGAGTGGTATGCATTGGAGCTCCATGCATACAACATGCATGCAAATTTTTTTTTTCCATTGAACAAGCAAGTTGTAGGATATGGCTATCGACCTGTCTGGAGCTCTGGATGATGCAGCTCCTGGGTACTACGTTAAATTGTGGGATTACCAAATTGCAAGATGGAAATGTATTTTTAGAAAACATCCAAACATATGCCACCTTAGTGTGGCAGCAACATGACCTTTTTTTTACTTACATGTCTCGTTCAGACCTAATTCGTTGTACAGCCAGCACCTAAATTGTTGAAGTAGGCCACATTAGACATCAAGCAGCATTACTTAAACCAACATGTGTAATGTCTTGGTGTTTGATAGTTCTATACACAAGCAAGCCGTTTAATAAAATTATGTTTTGTTATTTTATAGTTTGTTGCATGTAGTCAATTCATGTTGTAATTGAGTTAGAGATACATTCATACGGATATTTTATTTTTGTGTTAAGCATCGGCTTGTGCAAACCTGCATGATCTAATACGACCAAATTTGACATACTAGCAATGCAACATTGGGTCTAATTTGAGCACTGTCCAAATCTGCACAAGAGCCTATCTAGGTAACCAAATACGAGCAAATTGCAATGCACAAACATGGATACTAATCAAGAGAGAATTACATGTATTGCCTCAAAAAAAACTATGGCTTCCTTGTATGGTCTTTTTTTCAAAAGTTACCTATAAGGCCCGAAAATGAATTTGACTTACCTGTATGGCCTTCCGTCCATTTCAACCACTTAACGGTGCTAACTGTGGGTAAAATGAAAAAAGATTAAAGTGCAGAGTTTAGTTTGTCTGTTTTAGATTTAGAGTAATATTGCGCATGGTTTAAAGTGTTCATAATTGCATAAATTTAAAATATATTATTTTGAACATGAAACAGTACATAATAAGATACACAAATACATTGCAAAAGCTATAGCTCCTCCTCTGGCTCCTCTACAACCTAGACGGAAGGCCATATGGTAAGCAGCAAGGGCATTTTAGTCATTTCACGTATCTCGCAGTAGGGAAACTCACGATAGATCCTAACAGCCTGGATAGATCGGAACGCTATGCGGGTAAGTCAAATTCGTTTTGGGGCCTTATTGGTAACTTTAGAATAAAGGGCCATACAAGGAAGCCATAGTTTTTTGGAGGGCCATACAGGTGATTCTTTCTATAATCAAACCCTATACATGTAGTTAGAGAGATGATTTACCTAAATGCACTCATGTGGCAAGTTTGTGTACTAAAGGCTTATTTAGTTGCCGCCCACACTTGGCCACTCTGAAGTTTAGTCGTATACCATACTTGTGGTTCGCTACATTGTGCATTGCCCTCGCGTGGTCCTGACTCCACAAGCATGTCCGCGAAGTAGGAGGATGCGTGGTGGCTGAGTGTTTTTGTTGAGGATGCGGAGAAAAAGCACGCCACACATCTGACTGAAAAACGGTGGCGAATGCTTCTATTAGAAGTGGCGAGCCTTACTTCAGTAGTGAACCAACATCTACCAAAGCATATGTGACAAGTGGTGGCAGGCAACCAAACAACCAATAAATATGCATTTACTCTTAATTTACTTTTTATAAAAGCTGTGCTTGGGCACATATAAGGGTTTGAAATACTAATTGGGTATGAAGCATAGATGCACCTCATCTTTAGCAAATTATTTTCTAAAATAGCTTTTTTAGAGAAAGTCTATCCTACACTTGAGTGTTGAGCAGTCGATTTCTCCTCCGCCTCTTCCTTGCGCTCTTCTCCTTCCTCTATTGCCCCTCTTCCTCCTGCCCACACCTATGCCCGCGCCGGAGAGGAAGAAGAAGTTGCTTAGGGTTCCGGCGAGGAGGTCGCCGACGTCGAAGACAATTGCCGACGTTAGGGTTCTGCGCCCTCTCTCTCCGACTCCTCTCTTCTTCTCCAATTCCAGCGGGCTTAAGGGGATTCGGGGGAGGCTGGCTGGCCAGACGGTGGGGATGGTGGCAAGGTGATTTAGGGGCCCTAGCGGCGGTGGAGGCGGCCGGACAAGGTCGATATGGGGGAGCTCCATGGCTAGAGCTCGCCGCGGAAGGAGGGGGGAGGGGAAGAAGGCAGCCATCGCGGACGCACTAGGGTTTCACTGAAGTTCCCTTGAAACCCTAGTGCACCAGCGGCGGGGTGGTGGGCGGCGATGGCGGCGGCGTGTCAGGCTTGAGGAAGAAGATACAACGAGAGAAAATCGGGTGTCGGGAGAAGGGCAAACACTCGAGTGCTGGCTAGACTCTTTTTTTTTAACTTACCTACCAGCTTAAAAAGTTACCCTCTCCATGTCAATTATAAGTCATTGCAAGAATCTTGGAGAGTCAAAATATCTCAAGTTTGACTAAATTTATATGATAAGATAATAATATTTATGATACTAAGTATCATTAAGTTATTTATTAAGTATATTTTCATACTATATCTATTTAATGTCATAAATCTTGAGATGCTTTTTTGGTCAAACTTGAGATATTTTAACTCTCTAAGATTCTTGGAATGACTTATAATTTAGTATAGATGGAGGACTGCACAAATTCACTGTATTCCGAGTAAAAAAACCTCACGATAGTTGCCCGGTTGGCCCCCAAAGTCTCTAGAGAGAAAAAGATGGTTGCCCCACGTGTCAGAGTGAAACCAACCAGGGCTTTTGAAGGTCAAATCTCGTAGAAGCCGAGTCACCCCCGACGCGAGGAGCAAAAACGAAGGTCCGTCGAGCAAGACTCTCCTCCCTGAGGCGAGGATCCCGGCGGCCGGCGCCGCGACGCTGTTGGGCAGCCATGGACTCCGGGACGGGAAGCTCCGCTGATCAGATTCGTGACGCGTCTCTAGCTGTTTGCACCCGCAATGGGGCCAAGGCGTCTCGGTCACTGGCGGCGGCGGTGGCGGTGGCGCAGACATGGCGTTCGACGAAGTGCGTCCCTGGTTCGGAGGCATCAAGGCTCCACGAGGCACAGGATCCGCTGCACCGGCCTTGGGCGGACCTCCCAGCGGACATCCTCGGCGTCGTGGCGGGTCGCCTCGTCCTCTTGGAGGACCGCGCCAGGCTGCGCTCCGTCTGCCGCGCGTGGCGCGCCGCGGCGCGCATCCACCGGCGGCTGCCGCCGTGCCCGCCCCTGCTGGTGCTGTCCGACTTCTCGTTCTTCAGCTTTCGCTCCGAAGGGACCATGATGGGCGCGTGTCACCGCGTCCCGCTGCCGGAGAGGGAGACGGCAGGGTCTGGCAACGTCCGCTGTGTGGGCTCGTTCGAGGGGTGGCTCGTGGGCGTCAAGCGCAACAAAAGTCGTTACTTTGGCGACCTCCGGTGCTCCCTGATGAACGCTTTCTCCCAGGTTGTCATCCGTCTTCCTCCTCCTTCAGGTCGTTCAGGAGCTGCACGCTCCGCCGATACCTTCAGCACGCCCCTTCCCATCATCAATGGATCTGGTGTGGTGAATTGCGCGTTCAACACTGCACCGTGCGTCATGTCATTCACCAAGGTCATCTTATCCTCCCCACCGGACTCCGGTTCCAAGTGTGTTGTGGCTGCCCTCTCCAACATCAAGAGTGCCGCGAAGCTTGCTCTCTGGCGGTCTGGGATGAAGTCATGGTGCGTATGTGATGGTGCCTGGAGAGCTGATCTCATTGATATTGTCTTCTGCCAGGGGAAGCTATTCATGCTCAGTTGCGGTGAAGTCGCCGCAGACCTCTTGGTCTTTGAGATCGCTGATGACAACAGCGGCTTGATGGTTTCTCATGTCGAATGTTGTGCAATTGAAATGCCAGAGGTCAATGATAGCCTTTGTAAGAACATTTGGTGCATACTAGAGTGGCGTGGAAAACTATTAATTGTTGAGATATGCCATCGCAATGATGAATTTGGGGAAAGCTTTGTTGAGCTTAGAGTATTTGAGGCAGACTTGAGCACAAACCCTATAAGATTAACTGAGATTGAGAGCTTGGATGGTGACTGCATCTTCATCAGCCCATGCA
Source organism: Saccharum spontaneum (assembly GCA_022457205.1). Classification (NCBI taxonomy): domain Eukaryota; kingdom Viridiplantae; phylum Streptophyta; class Magnoliopsida; order Poales; family Poaceae; genus Saccharum; species Saccharum spontaneum. Next base: position 53,732,547 of record CM039598.1, on the reverse strand, counting down.
GCAGAAAGTCATTCCGTTCGTGTCATTATGGTGATGGTGGAGGTGAAGGTGATCTTATCTATATCTTTTTGTGGGGTCACCTCCACCAATTTGTGTACAACATGAAAGATGGTACTATGGCACCATTTGCTGCAGACATACCAGAGGGCAAACTTGGGGAAGCAGATGGTAAAGTGATGAATTCAACATGGTTATTTCCTCCTGAATGAACTTCTGGAGATCAACTCTGTTAGCCTGATCCTATGCCACTTGGGGCCAGGGGCCATGATGTTTTATTTCTCAGAGCTGAGACAGGTTTTCTGTTGTTTCATATGGCCTTCTGGTGATTTTCTTTTGGCAGTAAACTTATGTGCACTTATTTTGTTTTCAAGTTCCAGATTTTTAGTGCATTTGCACTCGTGCCTTGTGGGAGGGGAGTCATACTAGTTCCTATCTAGATGAGCATCGGTTTCAGATTTGCTGGACACTATTATGCTGATGTTCCTTTATACCAATATTTCTTGCAATTCATGGTTAAGTGTGCTTGGTGTTTCTGGGCTGTTCGTGGAATCCTATCCTTTAAAATTGTTTTGACGGTAATCCAAAGAAGATATTTTGAATACAGGCGAGGCATGTTATTGTTTCTTGGCATGCATGGCAACTTTTACCTGGTCATTGGTACATTTGGAATTTCAGAGTCTCACCCTGTTCGTTTCGCTGGTTCAGCGGAATCAGCAGCCATCCAACAGTGTTTTTCTCTCACAATAAACTAGCGAACAGTACTTTCAACCACAATAATCCAGCGAAACGAACAGGCTGCATGGATTACGGGAAACTTGCACATATGCATTGTCAAATGTATTCTTCAAGATACCAGGTTAGTGTTTTTATTTTTTAATACATAGATAGAAATATACTCCAGGTTTAGTGTTGTTATTATAATATGATAAAATCAATATATATTCACGGTGAATTATTGTTAATTTGTTGACTTTTTAAACCTTTCTTAGATCAAAGACCATTTGGTCTTGCTTCTATTGAAAACATAAGAGTGAAGCGAGTCTAAAGCGCAACACTCCCGACTTGCACACCTCCTAACCAAAAACTCTCTACCATATCAACTCAACTAGATGGTTAAGCTTATCATTGAAACAACCATCCCCATAGCAAAACGCATAACTCAATCTACCACTTTCTCCTTTATACCAGAATTTAAAATTTATACTCAAACATAAGGGATTCTGAGGATAGATAATAATTTGAATTAAATAGAAGCATAAATTTGGTACATAGTAAATTATTATTTATCATTTATCAATCAATCATCATTAACCGTTTTGATGATTGCTCTGATTAGAAAATAAAAGAGGATAGCGGAAGTATGAGACCATCCTTCACCAAGATACTGAAAGGTCATTAATACCTCCACTTTGCAAGCCCCTACTGCAGTTTCCTTGACACTTCAAAATGATAGAAATATAGTCTAATTAATTGGTCTTAAACTGAATCTCAATGTTAAAAGCCTGCTTACCTTATGTAAACACATGGTTACTTATTGTTGTAGCATGCGAGCAGTGTTTCTGTCTTTGTGAAAATACTCACTGAAACTATTACTAGCGTGTTTATATATTCCTCTAACTTTTTTTGTTCAAACGAGATTGCTGGTCCACAAGGCAGTCACCGAACGGCCGTTACCAATTGGGACCTTGCGTGTCATATACTAGGAAATTTTCTGTTCAAAAAAAAAAACAGGAGTAATAAATTTCCTGTAGTTATTGGGAAATTTTCTCAAGTCGGCAGCCGGCGGCTCCTCTCCCCGAGGTGAGATGCGACAAGCCCCGGCGTTGCAGCAGCCTCCGACGGCCATGAACTCCGGCGCAGGCGGCTCCGGCAATCAGAGTCAGCACCCACCTCTGCCTGTTTGCGCCCCTCAAGGCCATGGGTCAACGCCTCCACGGTCGTTGGTGGCGGCTATGCAGGCAAGGTGTTCGACGATATGTACCCTGGCCCCCGAGCCGCCAAGGTTCGACGCGGGGCTCAGGCTGCTGCACTGGTCGTGGGCGGACCTCCTGCCCGACATCCTCGGCGTCGTGGCCGGCCGCCTCGCCCGCGCGGAGGACCGCGCCAGGATGCGCGCCGTCTGCCGCGCGTGGCTCGCCGCGGCGCGCCTCCACCGGCCGCCGCCGCCGCCGCCGCTGCCCCTGCTGGTGCTCCACGACTTTGGTTTCTCCAGCTTCTGCTCCGACGGGGCCATGACGGGCATGCACCGCATCCCTCTTCCCTTGGAAGCCGTGGGGCAAGGAGATGTCCGCTGCGTGGGCTCGTTCGAGGGGTGGCTCGTCGGAGTGCAGCCCTACGAAGGTCTTTTATCTGGTGACGGCCCGTGCTTCTTGATGTAAGCTTTCTCCCGGGATGTCATCCATCTCCCACCTCCTTCGCCAGAGCCAGACTCCAACTCTGTTGCTGCCTTGTCTAATTCTGCTGATGGCCACAGCAGATGTTTCGCTGTCACCAATGGCTCTAATTCTTTCTCTGCCTACATCAGATCTCTCACCAACTCTGTTGATGCCTACATCAGATATCTCCCTGGTATCAATGGCTCTGGTCAGATGCAGTGTATAGTCCACGGCCCGCAGTGTGCGATGTCGTTCCATAAGGTGGTCTTATCGTCTTCACCTGACTCTAGTTCCAAGTGTGTTGTAGCTGCCCTCTCTACGATGGACATATCTATGCTTGCACTATGGACGCCTGGGATGTCATCGTGGTGTGTCTGCCTTGGCGGCTGCATCGCTGGGTCCAGAGATATTGCCTTCTACCAGGGGAAGCTCTACATGTTCAACAAGCTCGCTTTTGAACTTTTTTCCATTGAAATCTCTGAAGATGATGACAGGGGCCTGATGGTTTCTCGTGTTGAGCGTCGTGTGACCGAGGAACTACCTGAGATCAATGGTACCTGTATACGCAGGTGGAAGATAGCAGAGTGGCATGGAAAATTATTGCTGATTCTCACATACTTTGGTGGTTTTGAATGTTTGGAAAACATTCGTGAGGTTAGAGTACTTGAAGTGGACTTGAGCACCAATCCAGTCAGATTCACCAAGATCAACAGCTTGAATGGCGGCGACTGCATCTTCATCAGCCCATGCAGCAGCAGGAGTTTTCGTGTGTGTCAGTATGACGGAGTTGAAGATCTTATCTATTTCATTGATGGTCAATTCTCTGCCTATGATAATTGTACACCTGTTTTTGTTAAGTTTGTGTACAATATGAGAGATGGTACAGTCGCACCGTTTGCGGCAGGCGTATTAGAGGAGTTCCTTCAGGTACCAAACGGCAGGCCTATGAATCCAACATGGCTCTTCCCTTCTGAATGAACTGCTGGAGATCAATTGTGGCCATGAGGAGTGTTAATATACAGGTAGCTCTGATGTTGATTGGTGCCAGGCGCCAGCATGGTGTTCAATTCCTAAGAACTGAAAAAATGTGTGTGCCTTTCTTATATGCCTGATTATTGTGGTTGCTTTTCTGAATTCAACTGTTTTTAAGCAGTAAACTAATGCACTTAATTTATTTTCATGTATGGACGTACCTATATCTATATGTAGTTCCTAATTTCCCATCTATACAAACATTGATTTCAGGTTTGTGGACTACAGGAGTTGCACAACTCCCTCCTTTTAACTTTCAATTGCAATTCTTGTTTGTCGACCCTTTTTCTCCCTGTGATAACTTTGGGCCTGATACGGTGGCCTTGGACTATGCTGTCATTGTTTTGGACTGGGACACTTATGTCAGCGGTATCCTAAGGCCAAGCCCAACGCAGGCAGCACAGACGTTGGCCCCGTCTGAAAAGTCGTGCTCCATGTAGGCCTGTGCAAGTTGAGGCTGTAATTTTTACAACGCAGACTACAGTGTGCCCTGTCTACTTTCTCACTCACTGCTACCTCTTTCACTTCGAATGTCGCTTTCAAGGACTTGCTTTTGCAGTCTGCTAACCAATACCATTCAGGCTTCCTAGCGAAACCATCGTTCTTTCTGACGAGGCGGTCGACTCCTCTGCAAGACACACTGACAGACTGCGGAGCTCCTATCCCGGTGCTTCTCTCTTCCAGATGGCATCCGAGCCTGCGTGTCTCTGCGGGGCAGCTATACACGCTGGTGCGTTGGGCTCGGCCTAAGCATGCTTCTATCATTGCCAAATGCATTGAAAGTATGTTCCTTTTGATGGACAGATTTGGAACTTTTTGAGAAATTGATACTGGTAGGTAAGTGGCACATGCATTCCTGTGGTTTTTCATCATGTAATAGGGCCATGTTTAGTTCCCAAAAATTTTCAAGATTCCCCATCACATCGAATGTTTGGACACATATATGGAGCATTAAATGTAGACGAAAAAAAAACTAATTACACAGTTTGGTAGAAAACCACGAGACGAATCTTTTGAGCCTAATTAGTCCATGGTTGGACACTAATTGACAAATACAAATGAAAGTGCTACAGTAGCCAAAGCCAAAAAAATTCGTGAACTAAACACACCCTAACTTTATTGTATGTTTGTTCTCATAAGGTATAGGCCATAGACATTAGTTCATCATTATGTACAGTATTGTGAAAAGAAAATTGGCACTATTCTTAAACCTTTCGTTTTTTTTGGTTTCTTCCAGTATACTCAGTCTGGACTTTGAAAATTTTAAGATGATATGGGGCATTGTAGACTGCAAGTGAAGCTGATTTTGTAATTTGACATTTTTAATTTGATGTTTTTTCTTTCTTTTTTGTTTGTGCATGTCTTGGATAGGTTAGTGATCTCTGGATACTTTAGTGGTTATAGCGTGAGGCACAGTCTTCTAAAGTTCGAGAGTTTGCTGTACTTCTCCATAAAACCCCGATGCAGTCACAAGCATTCCAGCTAAAAAGTAAAAAGGTGCCCGAATATTTTTCTTAAAAAAACATATTTTTGTTCAGCATTTTACACATGTCCTGTGATGCATCATGTATTTGCGTTACATTCCTGATCAGCCTATTTATGTAATAATGGAGGGAATATTTATGTACAGTATGTTGGAGTGAAGTTCACTAGCAATTCCCCTTTCCAAATGAAACAGAAAAATTCAACAACGAAGTCTTTTTCTTCTTCTATAATGATATAGTAATGCTATGATTAGGGCGTCCGGATTCCTGTCACACTCCAATTAAAGGACAATATAGAGTGCATACATCTTATGTGCGCCCCAGGAATAGTCGCACACATAAGCCGACAAATTAACAGAAGTATCATCACTGAGTACATACATAACGTTATTACATCATGTAGTTCTTACATAAACAAATGGAAAGGTAAATAGCAACTCTCAGGCGTAGTGTCTGATCCACAGGGAAGGACGACTGGTTGACCCAAACCTAGAAATCCTCCGGGAAGTCCTCGTAGAGACTGTCATCTGTTACCCATCCGGGATTTTACCCAAAAACAATATAGCAACAAGTGTGAGTACATTCGTACTCCGCAAGTATAGTATGAGGATTCATGAGGCTCAAAAGGTTAGACACGGTTGACTGTAGTTAGCATTTTTAGTAGATCAACATTTCATTATTAATCATTATTAAGTTATGCTCAAGCTCCCATTTATCCCACATGATCCACTACTAGATTTAAGAAAAGAAAGCATCAGTGTGATCTCATCATCATGGTTCAACACGTATCAAGTAACCATTTATTCTGTGAGTTTTCCGGGCCGCTCGTGTCCGTGAGCACGGCTGTTATAACAGTTTTAACACTCTGCAGAGGTTGTGCATCTTTACCCGTGAGTCGTGTTACCCATATGCCCGGGGCCCGTCGACCCCCTAACACTTCCAAGGTGAGCAGGCAGGGTACACTATGAAGCCTTCCGTAGGCCATCTCTAACCAGTTAGGGCCGCTAGGTTTCCTCGGCAGGCAGATATAGAGAACCCCCCTTTCGATGGCACAATTCCCACAGGCTATACACATCTGAACAGAGGCAGATCTATACCCAACATGGCAAGCCCCTCTTGCGCCCTTTCGGGTAACCTCTAACGAGTTAGAAAAGATCCTACTACTGAGCTAAAGTCAGAGCCATTTAACTCCCACGGTTGCACTGTAAGTCCCAGCTTTTGCCCTACAGATAAGTCCTTACGGAGGGTTTAGGGCAACATGATCAACATCATTTGCACCATCACCCTACAGTTCCACCATTATCATCATGTTCATCCATTGGTGCCATTAGTCATAGTGTAGATCATATTTAATTAGAGCACTAGCTTTCTACCCAAATGCAATTAATCCCCATAGGAATCAAGGTACAGGTCATCAATTTGCTAGGAAGTCCTTATAATCGAGCAATATTAGACACATGCATGATGAATATGTTATATAATGAATAGGACAACAAGGTAGGCCCATGCTATACTTGCCTTGGTTCACGAACTGCTGCTGGTCCTGCTGCTCCTCGTACGCGTCCGGATTTCCGACGTACTCCTCACCGTCTGAACTCGAACGACACGAAGTACAACACGCAAATCGGAGTAGACATACAAGCAAAACATAGCTACTATTAGAACAGTACACCAACAATAAATATATCTGAATGAAATGTTTACCAAAATCATCTACGTCTCGCTACGATCACCTTGACGCGAATTGCACGAAAATCGGAGCTACAACGCAAAAGTTACGCGCGAAACAAGGTTCCAAAACTAGCTACCAAACTAGACTTAATTGATAAACTTAAAAGCTTCTAACAGGTCCATCAGTGGCACTAATACGTAGATTACTAAATTACAAAACTAACGCAAGTTGAACGGGTTGAATCGGAGCTAAAACGACGATTTTATACACGTTTTACTGTAGTGGCAAAACTGTAAATAGATTGAAAACATTTCGGAAATAGAATAAATCGAAAATCAGGAATTTATTTGAACCGAGGACTGCGGGTAGGATATGCAAGAACTCGGGGGTCTCTTTAACAAAATTGCCCCGAAGGGGTATGGAGCTTTCTGGGCCGTTGATCTTGTGATGAGCGGCTATGAAAGAAAGGGGGAGAAGAGAGGAGGTGCCGGCCGCCGGAATCGGAAGTGACGACGGCGGCGCCGCCATGGAGCTCGCCGGCGCTGCTCGGCCGGGCACTACAGGGCCCCATTCTCCAAACAAAACCCATAGGAAGAATGCGGAGGGGATAGGGGTTCCATTTTTGCCACAAACGCGGCCGGGGGAAGGCCCGAGGGGCACCCGCCATGGCCGGCCCGGAGGGGGCTCGCCGGAGCAACTAGCTAAGGCCCTAGAGGCCACCAAACATCGAATTGGAGGTACAGGGAGAGGGAGGGGAGCACGGGGAGTCTCACCACGGCTTCAAACGGGACGGGGACGGCTCGGGGGGGATGGTGCTCTGGTGGATCGCCGCGGTGGTGCTTCGGTTGCCCAAGCGGGTGGGTTCGGAGCGGAAAAAGTAGCACGGGAGGCGGTGAGGGGTCCGGCTCTCTCTCTTTTATGCAAGCCAGGGCGCGGACGCTCCCACGACGCGGGAGGAAGTGGGCGCGGCGACGGTTTCGGCCTTGACCGAGAGAGAGGCGCGGGAGGTTGGGGAAGGAGAAAGCGCCGACATGCGGGCCCCGGCTGCCAGCGACTACGAGAGGGAGGGCGGCAACGGTCGCTGGCGAGGTGGGCTGGGCCGCGGCCCAAGAAGGAAGGCGCGGGCGAGAGGGTGATGGGCCGGCCGGGGAAACGGGCCAACAGGCCGAAAACGGAGAAGTGAAAGGGGAAAAGGTTTATTTCATTTTTTTTTCAAATTTGATTTTCAAATCACATTTTCAATTGATTTTCAAATCCTTTCAAAAATTTTATCAAAACCACTCATCACAAAAATACTTGTGCAACAACATGCATGCATGAACATTTTCTAACCTTATGATTGATTTTATTTTTCCCAAAATTTATTATTCCCTAAACTTGAATGCACAACAAATTCAGATTTAACTCAAATTTATCTATTTTAAAATAATATGAAAATTTAGGGTGTCACAATTCTACCCCCCTTAAAAGAATCTCGTCCTCGAGATTGGATGATGCTTACTCAAAAAGCTGTGGATAAGACTTTCTTAGATCTTCTTCTCTTTCCCACGTAGATTCATCATCTGAATAACGATTCCATTGCACTCTGCACATCTTTATAGTGCGGCTCCTGGTAACTCTTTCTGCAGTTTCAAGAATCTTTACCGGATACTCCTCATACGTGAGATCTTCTTTAACAGTAAGCTCCTCCAAGGGAATCTGCTCTTCTGGTATCCGCAAACACTTTTTCAACTGTGAAACATGGAACACATCATGCACACCTGCTAAACTTTCTAGCAATTCCAATTGATAAGCCACTTCTCCACGTCTCTCCAGAATCTTGAAAGGTCCCACATATATCGGTGCTAACTTGCCCTTCATATTGAATCTTCTCACATTTTCCATTGGTGACACCTTCAAATACACATATTCACCTACTTGGAAACTCAACTCTCTCCTTCGGGTATCAGCATAGCTCTTCTGTCTAGACTGTGCTACTCTCAAATTATCCCTGATCATCCTCACTTGTTCTTCTGCATTGCGTAGGACATCAGGTCCGAACACTTGAGTTTCACCTGTCTGATTCCAGAATAGGGGTGTTCTACACTTTCGTCCATATAAAGCTTCGAATGGCGCCATCTTGAGACTTTTCTGGTGACTGTTCTTGTATGAAAACTCAGCATATGACAAACTCTTATCCCAACTAGTCCCATACTGTAAGGCACAAGCTCTCAACATATCTTCCAAGATTTGATTGGTCCTTTCGGTCTGCCCATCAGTTTGGGGGTGATATGCCGAACTGAAATTTAACTTGGTTCCCAAAGCACTGTGTACCTTACGCCAAAAATGTGATGTAAACTGAGTTCCTCGGTCAGATACGATCTTCTTTGGAACCCCATGTAGACATACTATTCTCTCCATATACAACTCCGCTAGCTTTGCACCACTATAAGTGGTTTTGACTGGCAAGAAGTGGGCTACCTTAGTAAGTCGATCCACTATTACCCAGATCGAATCATATCCTTGTTGAGTGCGGGGCAATCCAGTAATGAAGTCCATACCAACTTCTTCCCATTTCCACTCTGGTATTTTCATTGGTTGCAACAATCCTGCAGGCCTTTGATGCTCAGCTTTCACCCTTTGACAAGTATCACACATGGCCACATACTCAGCCACATCCCGTTTCAAACCATACCACCAATACTTCTCTTTGAGGTCCAAGTACATCTTGGTGCTCCCAGGGTGTATAGAATATGCAGAATCATGTGCCTCTCGCAGAATCATATCACGGATGGCTTTCACTTCAGGTACACATATCCTTTTTCCAAACCATAGAGTACCATTCTCATCCAACCGGAAACCTGGTGCCTTTCCAACCACTACATGCTCAGCAATCTCCTTCAATTTCTCATCCTCCAACTGACCTTTACGTATCTCTTGCTCCAATGTAGGTTCTATAGCCAATTCTACTACATTATTGACAAAACCCAAGTTGAGATGTTCTATTTCAGCTCGCAACTCTGCTGGTATAAATGTCAACTGAAGTCCGTTGGCATAGCTCTTCCGGCTAAGTGCATCGGCAACAACATTTGCCTTTCTAGGATGATAATGCACTTCCAGATCATAGTCTTTAATTAATTCCAGCCAACGACGTTGCCTTAAGTTCAACTCGGACTGAGTAAATATATATTTTAAACTCTTGTGGTCAGTGTAGATGTCACACTTATGTCCGATCAAATAATGCCTCCAGATTTTCAGAGCATGGACAACTGCGGCTAATTCCAAGTCATGGGTTGGGTAATTCAGTTCATGCTTTCTCAACTGCCTGGATGCATAGGCCACAACCTTTCCTTCTTGCATAAGCACACATCCAAGGCCTAGGCGAGATGCATCACAATAAATAGAGAAGCTCTTACTTAAATCAGGTAGGGTCAACACTGGGGCTGTTGTCAACCTTTTCTTTAGCTCCTCAAAGTTAGCCTGACATTTGTCTGACCAAACAAATTTGGCATTCTTCTCTAATAAGGCTGTCATAGGCTTGGCTAGCTTAGAGAACCCTTCAATAAACCTTCTATAGTACCCAGCCAAACCCAAAAAGCTACGGATTTCACTAGCATTGACTGGGGCTTTCCAATTCAACACATCTTGCACTTTACTGGGATGTACGGCTATTCCACCATTGGAGACCACATGCCCCAGAAAAGATACTTCTTTCAGCCAGAACTCACATTTGCTCCTTTTTGCATACAATTTATGTTCTCTGAGTTTTTGTAAGACTAACCTTAAGTGTTCAGCATGTTCCTCTTCATTTTTGGAGAATACTAGGATATCATCTATGAATACCACTACAAACTTATCCAAGTACTCCATGAATACTTTGTTCATTAGGTACATAAAGTATGCAGGTGCATTTGTCAGTCCAAAAGACATCACTGTGTACTCATAAAGGCCATATCTGGTAGTAAATGATGTCTTGGGTATGTCAGATGCACGAATTTTTAGTTGATGATATCCAGAACGGAGGTCAATTTTTGAGAACACACAAGCACCTTTCAGCTGATCAAATAAATCATCAATTCTAGGGAGTGGGTATTTGTTCTTGATGGTGACTTCATTAAGGGACCTATAATCGACACACATCCTTCGTATGCCATCTTTCTTATCCACAAATATAACAGGTGCTCCCCAAGGTGAAGAACGAGGACGAATAAAACCTTTCTCTTGCAATTCCTTAATTTGTTTCTTTAGTTCTTCTAATTCATTTACCCCCATTCTATATGGTCTCTTAGCTATGGGTGCAGTTCCAGGTAAAAGCTCGATAAGGAATTCGATGTCACGATCGGGTGGCATACCTGGCAATTCATCGGGGAACACGTCCGGGAATTCATCCACCACCTGGTCCTCCTGGTTAGCAACATCGCTCAGCTGATTGACGGTGGCGGTAGGTTGAGCTTGCACTTCCACTTCAACACAAATTCTATCACCACTTGGAGATGTCACAACCACAGATTTCTCCTGACATTGTATCACTGCCCTATGTTGCTTCATCCAATCCATTCCCAGGATGAGGTCAATTCCAGCGGTTCTCAGAACAATTGGATTTACCTTGAAAGCTACCCCCCTTAAAAATATACTAGTAGAAGGGCTCCAATAATTTGCTGGCATGCTACCCCCCGGTGAATTAACTAGCATGGGATCCTTCATGGCACACAGGGGTATGCTATGCATTCTAACAAAAGCTTGGGATATGAAAGAATGCGAGGCACCGGAATCAAAAAGTACGGTAGCGGAGATGGAGTTGACGCTAAACGTACCCAGCATAACCTCAGGCGCCTCCTGAGCTGATTCCGACGACACATGGTTCACCTTGCCAGTGAACGGAGGTCGAGCGTTGGGTCTCTGGTTGTTCTGCTGGTTCTGCGGGGCCTGACGGTTCTGCTTCTTTGGGCACTGGTACGAATAGTGTCCCACCTCTCCACAGTTGTAACAGGCATTGGGTTGCCTGGGGTGCCACTCTTGATTGGAGCATTGTTGGGCACTCCCTGACGTGGAGCTTGGTTGCTAGCTTGCTGTTGCTGGGGGCGCTGCTGACTCTGATTACCCAACTGCGGTGGGTACTGGGGACGTTGCTGGTACTGGTTCCTCTGGGGGTACTGGCCCTTGTTCCATTGGTTGGGTGGCCCTTGGTTCCTCTGCGGGAAACCTTGCTGCGGGAAGGCTCGCGGGCGAGTGTTGCTACCCGATGCCTGTCCCTGGAGCTTCCTCTTCTTGAGGTCCATTTCCTTACGCTTGTTATCAATTACAATGGCACGGTCCACCAACTCTTGGAAACTGGCATATTTGTTGGACATCAGCTGCAGTTGGAGTCCATCATACAGCCCCTTCAGAAAAACGACGCTGTTTGTCAGAATCCCTAGCCACTTCAGCCGGGGCATATCGCGACATTTGTGCAAACTTGTCGCGGTATTCCGCCACAGACATGGACCCTTGCTTGAGAGCCCGGAACTCCTCTTGCTTCAGCTCGATAAGTCCCTCAGGGATGTGATAGGACCTAAAGTTCTCCGTGAACTCTTTCCATGTGACCTCTGGAGCATTCTCTGGACGTCCATACTAGAATGACTCCCACCAATCCTGAGCAGCTCCTTGGAGTTGGCCTGAGGCGTACAAGACTTTCTCCAAGTCGTTGCATTGTGCAATGTTTAGCTGCTTTTCCACAGCTCTCAGCCAGTCATCCGCCTCCATGGGTTCAGAGGCGTGTGTGAACATAGGTGGGCGTCCCTTCAGAAACTCACCACGCTTGTCACGGACCTGCACAGGTGGGGGTGCTCCTGCGGGTTGCTCACCGAGACGGTCCATCACGGTCTGCATGAGCTGCGCTTGCATGGCCATCAACTCCTCAATGGTCACCGGCGGTGGCGGAGGTGGGTCCACCAAAGCTCCGTGTCCACGACCACGGCCACGGCCTCGGCCACGTCCTCCTCTGGCGGCCATCTGTTTCCAAGCAAATGTGCAAACTTTTAGAGATCTCCCAAAAATTTACAAATTATTTACAAAAAGTAAATAACATAACTGAAAATTTCTGGACGAGTGTCTACAACAGCAGACCGAAAACTGGAGTGTAACTCAAGTTCCAGAAATCCAAAATAGGCGTGGCATACATCGTTGGAAAGCTTAAAGAGTCTGCTACAACTTTTGTATAGAACTTTTTCACTGATACAGACGGCAACATCATCAAAAACTGAGCTAAACAATTTCTGTTCTAGGTTACAGACTGCACAGATTTGCCAGGTTGTAGCAGGCATATCTCTCAAACCAGAATTGATAATGAGGTGATTCCAGTGGGAAATGAAAGGTACACAAGTCTAGTTCTCCCCACAAAAATTTCATAAATTTCGGACGTAGAGATTTAGAGATATGAGACAAACATTGCAGACTGCTCTGAGAAACAGCACAGCAGTAAAGCAGAAATTAGCCCCAACTAAGTTAAACAAACACTAACTTAAAGTTTTGATAAAAAGAACATGTGGACAAGCCCACACTGTTCCAGCAATCAAACAAACTCCAAATCAACCAAGTCCATCAACACAACCAACGATACAACGAAAAGTTCACAAAACATACATAAACTTGACACGACTCTCGATTCTAAAACGCATCTAGCTAGACGGGGCTGCAAACACCTAAGGAGCGCGATCCACCATGGTGAACATCCTGGCCTTCTTCTTGTAAATGGTAGGCTGTCCTAGCTGAACGGCCATCTCATCTATTTGGTTCTGAAGGCGCTTTTCCGATTTTTGCGCTGCACGAAGCTCTTCCCTGAGTGCTTCGTTGACCTCCTGCATGGCGCTGAGGTGCCTCACTGTGGTGTCCAAGGTGGGATCAGAAGCTGGAGGAGCCAACACTGCCCATGTCTTCTCCCTCGGGTCATAGCGTGGGAGATACCGGTAGCGATCGTTCTGCATATCCTCAAAACGCCTACCATGGTAATGCAGGTACGCCGCCTGCGCAGCATCTTCCATGCTGTCATAGACACTGGCACGCCTGGCTCGGTGGCTATGGGTGGTCACAATATCCTGAGAATGGTCGGTGTTGTTCCAGGCAGTGATGATCACATTGGTCTTCCAGTACGTCGCCTCCACTGGATGTGTGTGCTCCGCACAGTAGTACTTCACAGAGGCAGCAAACTCTGGATAGTACTCAGCTAGCATGGTGGTGAGGAGGTTGTGGTAGTGGGCATCTTCGGGAGCTTCCTTAAACTTGTTCCTGGTGGACCATCCTATCTCTTCTGGCTCCTCTGATGCAGCTGGGGAGGGCACTGGTGTTGGTGCAGAAGCAGCCTGGGATGCTGGTGGAGGTGTAGCAGCGGGGACTGGTGCATCCACATGTGGAATGGGTGCAACCACGAGAGTCGAAGCGGGTTCATCAGATGCAGCATCTGAAAATGCCTCCTCCTACATGGGTTCTTCCTCTTCCTCGTCAGTGATGTGGACGACCTCTGGCTCCACTGGTGGTACTGCTGGTGGTGCTGGTGGAGCAGGTGCTGCTGGAACGAACTGGGCGACGTAGGCGGCGGCACTGAGGCGAGGCATCTATAGTTTTGATATAAAATATTATCAGAGTCAATATTTTATGCAACAGAATAAAGAATAGAGCATAAAATTTTTAATAAAATATCAAGAGTGAGGTAGTAGCAAATAAATAAATAAAGTCAAACTCCTAGAAACGACCATTTCTATCTAGGTTTGCGTCCTACAGTCGACACAGCTCTGATACCAATTTGTCACACTCCAATTAAAGGACAATATAGAGTGCATACATCTTATGTGCGCCCCAGGAATAGTCGCACACATAAGCCGACAAATTAACAGAAGTATCATCACTGAGTACATACATAACGTTATTACATCACGTAGTTCTTACACAAACAAATGGAAAGGTAAATAGCAACTCTCAGGCGTAGTGTCTGATCCACAGGGAAGGACGACTGGTTGACCCAAACCTAGAAATCCTCCGGGAAGTCCTCGTAGAGACTGTCATCTGTTACCCATCCGGGATTTTACCCAAAAATAATATAGCAACAAGTGTGAGTACATTCGTACTCCGCAAGTATAGTATGAGGATTCATGAGGCTCAAAAGGTTAGACACGGTTGACTGCAGTTAGCATTTTTAGTAGATCAACATTTCATTATTAATCATTATTAAGTTATGCTCAAGCTCCCATTTATCCCACATGATCCACTACTAGATTTAAGAAAAGAAAGCATCAGTGTGATCTCATCATCATGGTTCAACACGTATCAAGTAACCATTTATTCTGTGAGTTTTCCGGGCCGCTCGTGTCCGTGAGCACGGCTGTTATAACAGTTTTAACACTCTGCAGAGGTTATGCATCTTTACCCGTGAGTCGTGTTACCCATATGCCCGGGGCCCGTCGACCCCCTAACACTTCCAAGGTGAGCAGGCAGGGTACACTATGAAGCCTTCCATAGGCCTTCTCTAACCAGTTAGGGCCGCTAGGTTTCCTCGGCAGGCAGATATAGAGAACCCCCCTTTCGATGGCACAATTCCCACAGGCTATACACATCTGAACAGAGGTAGTTCTATACCCAACGTGGCAAGCCCCTCTTGCGCCCTTTCGGGTAACCTCTAACGAGTTAGAAAAGATCCTACTACTGAGCTAAAGTCAGAGCCATTTAACTCCCATGGTTGCACTGTAAGTCCCAGCTTTTGCCCTACAGATAAGTCCTTACGGAGGGTTTAGGGCAACATGATCAACATCATTTGCACCATCACCCTACAGTTCCACCATTATCATCATGTTCATCCATTGGTGCCATTAGTCATAGTGTAGATCATATTTAATTAGAGCACTAGCTTTCTACCCAAATGCAATTAATCCCCATAGGAATCAAGGTACAGGTCATCAATTTGCTAGGAAGTCCTTATAATCGAGCAATATTAGACACATGCATGATAAATATGTTATATAATGAATAGGACAACAAGGTAGGCCCATGCTATACTTGCCTTGGTTCACGAACTGCTGCTGGTCCTGCTGCTCCTCGTACGCGTCCGGATTTCCGACGTACTCCTCACCGTCTGAACTCGAACGACACGAAGTACAACACGCAAATCGGAGCAGACATACAAGCAAAACATAGCTACTATTAGAACAGTACACCAACAATAAATAAATCTGAATGAAATGTTTACCAAAATCATCTACGTCTCGCTACGATCACCTTGACGCGAATTGCACGAAAATCGGAGCTACAACGCAAAAGTTACGCGCGGAACAAGGTTCCAAAACTAGCTACCAAACTAGACTTAATTGAGAAACTTAAAAGCTTCTAACAGGTCCATCAGTGGCACTAATACGTAGATTACTAAATTACAAAACTAACGCAAGCTGAACGGGTCGAATCGGAGCTAAAACGACGATTTTATACACGTTTTACTGTAGTGGCAAAACTGTAAATAGATTGAAAACATTTTGGAAATAGAATAAATCGAAAATCAGGAATTTATTTGAACCGAGGACTGCGGGTAGGATATGCAAGAACTCGGGGGTCTCTTTAACAAAATTGCCCCGAAGGGGTATGGAGCTTTCTGGGCCGTTGATCTTGTGATGAGCGGCTATGAAAGAAAGGGGGAGAAGAGAGGAGGTGCTGGCCGCCGGAATCGGAAGTGACGACGGCGGCGCCGCCATGGAGCTCGCCGGCGCTGCTCGGCCGGGCACTACAGGGCCCCATTCTCCAAACAAAACCCATAGGAAGAATGCGGAGGGGATAGGGGTTCCATTTTTGCCACAAACGCGGCCGGGGGAAGGCCCGAGGGGCACCCGCCATGGCCGGCCCAGAGGGGGCTCGCCGGAGCAACTAGCTAAGGCCCTAGAGGCCACCAAACATCGAATTGGAGGTACAGGGAGAGGGAGGGGAGCACGGGGAGTCTCACCACGGCTTCAAACGGGACGGGGATGGCTCGGGGGAGACAACCGACGCGGTGGGGCGGACGGTGCTCCGGTGGATCGCCGCGGTGGTGCTTCGGTTGCCCAAGCGGGTGGGTTCGGAGCGGAAAAAGTAGCACGGGAGGCGGTGAGGGGTCCGGCTCTCTCTCTTTTATGCAAGCCAGGGCGCGGACGCTCCCACGACGCGGGAGGAAGTGGGCGCGGCGACGGTTTCGGCCTTGACCGAGAGAGAGGCGCGGGAGGTTGGGGAAGGAGAAAGCGCCGACATGCGGGCCCCGGCTGCCAGCGACTGCGAGAGGGAGGGCGGCAACGGTCGCTGGCGAGGTGGGCTGGGCCGCGGCCCAAGAAGGAAGGCGCGGGCGAGAGGGTGATGGGCCGACCGGGGAAACGGGACAACAGGCCGAAAACGAAGAAGTGAAAGGGGAAAAGGTTTATTTTATTTTTTTTCAAATTTGATTTTCAAATCACATTTTCAATTGATTTTCAAATCCTTTCAAAAATTTTATCAAAACCACTCATCACAAAAATACTTGTGCAACAGCATGCATGCATGAACATTTTCTAACCTTATGATTGATTTTATTTTTCCCAAAATTTATTATTCCCTAAACTTGAATGCACAACAAATTCAGATTTAACTCAAATTTATCTATTTTAAAATAATATGAAAATTTAGGGTGTCACAATTCCGGACGCTACGTGGGTTCACGTTGTCCACTTATCGTACCCACCACAAATATTTGATACTATACGCTACCTCCCAAGATAAAAAATCTCCCACTCCGCAAGCTGCCAGCTGCAAGCCGCACACACGTTCTACTTCTGCCAGATCCAATCCACTCTCACTCTCCCCAAGTTCTACAGTCAAAGCACCGCTCGCCGATGGCGTCTCTGCCCCACTTAGTCGAGGTTCGGACCCTCGGCGACTCGCCGTAGCCCATCGCCGCTCTCCTCTCCTCCTCCGTGGCTGCACCCCAGCCCTCATTCGCCCCCACGCTGCCTCCTACTGCTCACCGTGGCCCTCTCCACCGCCACGCCCTTCGTCCTGCGCCGCTTGCCCCTCACCGTCGTGACCGCGGTGTCCGCTGCCATGTGGCCGCTCTCCAAGCTCCCCCAAGCCTGTGGTGTTACTCATATCCTCGGATGGCTTCCGCTACGAGTACCAATACAAGGTTCCTCTCCCGCACACCGCCGCCTCATCGTCGGCATCGGCACCGGCGTCCTCCTCATCAGCTCCTGCGACTATAGACGGCAAGGGCGTCATGGCCGTGCTGTACTTCATGACTGCCTCGAGGCTCGCCAGACATGGTGGTTGCATCCAGTAGAGTGTTGCGCCTGATATGTTGCAAGCGTATGTTTCAAGTGTTTTCAGGGGTTTCATTGCATCTTGCAAGTGTTTTATGTGGATGTTGCAAAAGTAGATCAGGATGTTGCAATGACTATACACGTATGTTGCAAGCACCTTCAAATGTTTCATTTGTTTTTGAGACGTATGTTGCAAATGTGTTTATTTGGATGTTGCAGATGTTTCACACGTATGTTGCATATGCTTTGCAATGACTTTTCAAGTGTTTTAGGTTCTTCTGCAAGTGTTTCATCTATCTCCAGATGTATGTTGCAAATGTTCCATCTGGATATTTCAAAAATAGATTGAGTGCTGCATCCCTCTCCTCCTCTTCTGTTGCCTTGCCTCGGTGTCTTCTCATCCTCCAGGCGCTAGCTGGGCATCTGCCGCCCCCTCTCCCTCTTCTTGATGCTCCAAATATTTCAGTTGTTTCAGATATATGTTTCATGTGTTTCATTTAGATGTTGTAGTAACTATACAGGTATGTTTCAGAGTATACTGCATATGTTGCAACGATCTACGGATGTTGCCGAGGAGACGAGACGTTAGGACAGGGGAAGGGGCGAGGCCAAGCTAGAGCGTGGCGTGGATGGCGCCGCAGCGAGGGGAGGAGCACAACACAGCGAGGGGAGGAGCACAACGGGTTTGACATGTGGGCGCAGCTAGGATGGGATCGAGTCATGGGCGGCCAGACGCGGTCGATGGCGCAGGATGGGTCATGGGTGGCCGGACGCGCGCGGATATGATGCGAGCATGGGGGTGTCCGATGCGATGTGGGTGCAGGTGTTGGAGCAGCGTGTGGACAGGGAAGCGTCCGGACATCCGGGCGCCAGCCACGCCGATAATGATAATGAAGTCCGCTAAAATGAGCCACAATGCTGGGTCTTTTTTTTTGCCACGGGCTGTCCAACTTGATCCATCAGGCCCGTTGATTGCCAGTTCGTTTGCGGGACCAAGTTTGCAACTCAAATAGAAAACAGACCAAATCCTAAGCCCAGCTCTGCTAGAGCTTTCCTATTTTTCTGTTATTTTATCATAATGTTGTGATTTTTTTTTGTTATGAACACTAACTACATGTGTAGAAGGATAGAAAAATATGTTAATATATATATATATATATATATATATATATATATATATATATATATATATATATATATATATATATATATATATATATATATCACACATACGATATGTCATTAGATTTGTCTGGCCCCCTAATAAAAGTTGCTGGTTCCGCCTCTGCTTCTCTAGACTCAGTTATTATACCTTGGTTTGGTAGATTGGCTCGTCAGATCAAGAAATCCCGCAATGGAGGTCCCCAAGGGCGACGGATTCCATCTCCGAATCTACCGGTGAGTCCCGTCTCTCCTGTACCGCATCTCCCAGGTCCACCGGTGGTGATCGCTGCTGAGCGTCTGCGTCTCAGATGCCAATGGTCTGCGCACGCGAGGTGTTGGGCGAAAGGCCCCGTAGCAGATCAAGTCCCGACGAGGGAAGGGAGGCGGCGGCGACGGTGGCGCCGTTGTGGGTGGACGTTCCAGCGGACATCCTGGGCACCATGTTCCGCCTCCTCTCCTGCCTTGCCCTAAGGAGGACGAGCACGGAGTCAGTTTGTCTTGTCCTAAGGAGTACACGATTGATCCACTTATCCCATCCAAGCACTCTTGTTGGATGAGGTGCAACATGGTGGTATGGCGTGGAAAATAGCTATTAATCATCAGATCCTTCAGTGAATACACTTACAGGATTATGGAGCGCAAACTTCATAGTGTTGAGGTGTTTGCATTAGACTTCAGCACACGCCCTTGTGGATTCACTCAGATTCACAACTTCGTTAGCGATTGTATCTTTGATTATTTGTCCAGAAAAGTTGTTGCAGGCCCTTTTCTGCTGGTTTGCATCTTGGGGTTCATGGTGACCTTATCTACTTTTCTGATGAATGCATCAACGATCGTTTCCATATGTGTACGACATGAGAGATGGTACAGTGAGGTTTTTTGCTGCCGGTCTACCAGAAGGCTGCTTTGGTTTCCCCATTTGGATTTTTCCTTCCTCTTGAACTGGAGGTGCCGTTTTATATATTTCAATTTTCTTGTGCAGGGATAATGTGCTGACGTACGCGCATTCTTGTACATTGATTGATGTGTGCTTTGTTTCAAACTTCCTATCCATAGGTGAAGGCTGAGGGCTGAGGGGAATTGCAATAGTTGGAGACTTTCAGTTCTGATATCTGCGATATTCATATGTTTCAAACGCTCTACATGCAAAAACATTGATGTGGCATATTACATGCTAGCCTTCTTTTGTTTTTCCAGCATTTTTTTAAAGTGTTTTTCCAGCATCGAAGAATATCTGCTATTGTTTTAGTTACATATAAACTTGATTAGAATGTTCAGCTATTGTCAGAGGTGCTATTTATCTGAACCTTGTCTATGATATGTTTCCGTTAAAAAAATTATGTGACCTGTTAAACAAGCCAGTTTTACTTCTGACATCTTTCATTGTAATGTTATCTTTTTCTCTATGATATTCAGCTTGCTTTTTCTAATTGACTGAAACATGACATTGGCATGGTCTTATTAGTTCAGTTCTTACTATGAATCACTAAGGTTCTAAATTGCTCTATATTGGACCTTAAACTCGAGAGACCAATCATTAGCTATATATAATTATTTATATACTAGCAAATATGTCCGTACGTTGTACTGGAGAAAAAAACTATCAAACTTTAATGAGAAATGACGACAGGAATGATACATATCTATTATGTTTTATCTTTTCTATAAAATTTGAAATCTATAATTTATTTTATGATGACCATGACATCTATAATATAAGCTAATTAACTCTGTATCGAATTAAAATGTAACATTAACAATTTTTTCTCCCATTATAAAGCACGGAAATATTTATATAAATATATTATAACTTTAATTTTCATACCATCCAGTGTCGTTAACTTTTTAAATATCATGCTTCTGGACTTTCTTTAATAAGGATCTATAAATATATAATTTTAATCTATAATTAAAGTTGGCAAGAAGTTAGTTGCCGATGTATAAGGATGTGTTTGTTCATCGATAATTATGACAGAAGACCACTTTTGATTTTTCACATGGCAGCCCTCATCAATTACACTGGATTAGACAACAAATTGTTGATAGTGGAAATATTTCTTTTCAGGGAAACATCCATGGTTGAACGGATTTGCTAGCGCCCAGAGGACATGAATAAACTATTAGACGTTGTGTTGGCTGGTCCCATGATTAAAAAAATACTCCACGTGCATCCCGTGCCGTGCATCCGACCTTCTCCCCCATCCCGTTCTGCGCGATTGCCTCACACGCCCACGGTGGAGCACCCACACTCGCTAGAGCACAGCCACGCACCAACATACGTCCTTGCACTGTGCTGTCCACACATGACAGGGAAGATGAGGGAGGGAGAGGGATGGCGTGGTAACTCATTAAAACAAGGTATTTGTAACATAACGAATCATCGTATGAACACATCAAGAGAAAAATGCTGCAACATGACAGGGAGTTTGAAACAAACTAAGTCGCTTGGTACAACATCGAAAAGCATGCTACTGCAGCATAGGAAAACACATCTTGATCTCCAAACAAACTAGCACTAGGTAGAGCAAAGTCATTGCAACAAAATTAATCTATTGTTGGTACATCTAGTTATAGGTGCTGCAACACCCAAAAATGCATCTAGGTACCACTGTCCACACATGGCAGAGAAGAGGAGGGAGAGAGATATCACATGGTAGCAACATTCAAACACAATTGTTGGAACATCTCGAATCATCATATGAAACACCAAGAGAAAACATACCGCAACACGATTGGAATGTTTGAAACAAACTAGGTCGCTTGTTGCAACATAGAAAACATGCTACTGCAATATAGTAAAACACATATCGATCTCCACACCATGCTAAACAAACCAGCACTAGACAGAGAAAAAGTTAATGCAACAAAAATCAACCCGTGGTTGGGAAATCTAGTTATAGTTACCGCAACATCCAAAAATGCATCTAGGTATCTATCTCCATCTCCATAAAAACGTATTAAAATTTGAAGGACCGGAAATGGCGACCAGAGGGGGGTGAATCGGAGCCTCAAATTTCTTTCGAAATATTTGGCTGCTGTCTCAAACTCAAACTCCAAGAAGCAAACACAAACATCGTGATGACCACGACCTTAGAGAAGGATGGATATTCCCTCGGAACACAGCGGATCACCACAAAGCAAGCGGACCGAAGATAGAGAGTGCACCGAACCAAAAGACAAGAAATCGAGACACTCCACTTCTATAGAAAAGAAGCAAGGTCTCAAATCTCGGATACCCAAGCCAACCGGTGAGAAGAGCACCTAGATAAGGTCTATGGAACGGTAGAAGTCCAACACAACAGACAGAACGTAAAACGGAGCTCAAACGCACAAACCGCGGAAGAAACGGCTGCTGAACTGAGTACCGTCAGCAATACCAGACCTGATACCGGACACGTCCGGTATGCATACCGGACACGTTCGGAAATTCCGGACCTGCTACCGGACGTATGCTGGACAGCACAAAATGACTTTGGGAGAAAATTCAAAAACCCTAGCAAATGGTATCCAAAAATCATGAAATTTTAACCATAGCCTCTAGACACCATAGGGAAGGTCTCCACCAAATTTTAGCTCAAAACTCGAAAATTGAAAATACCGGACATGTCTGGTATCAATACTGGACACGTCCGGTAATTACGAGCTGCTCTTGGGAAAAATCGATTTCAAGCCAAAAACTCGATCAAAACACCTCAGAATGACTTGAAACTTTGTAGAGAGGATCAATACCGAGTTAGTAGGCTACTCCTAGAAGATCATCGCCTAAGACCAAGCAAATCACTGAGAAATCGAAGGGGAAGGGAAAAACACCGGTTTTCAAACCCTAGACCATGATTCGACCTGATCTGTGATCTCGTGAGGAATTGATTGAATTCCTTTGGTGGAAAGACTCAACTCACGTCATAGATCAACCCAACGCAAAAGAAACAAATCGAATCGGTCTCAAAACGAAGAATCAAGCTTCCAAAGAAAAGGGGCAAAGATGAACTCGTGAAGAACAAGATGAACACAAGGCACAATCTTCACAAAACGAATCCTAAAGGACACGAGGTGGATAAGGCCACCATTCCCGCAGCAATCTCTTGAGTTCTTACACAATTCTCTAAAATTGTGGACCGCTCTCTCACAAGCACCTAAGGGGATGTGGAAACCCTAACAAGGATGAAGAAAATACAAATGGAGGAGGTAAGGGAGATGGGGGCTCCTTCATCCTATTTAACAGGGCTATTACACAATCCCAGTTTTGCCCCTAGATTCAATTAAGTGAAACCACTTAGCCCAAGGGCGTTATGGTCCAACCCGGTGTCATCTTCATCCGACGGCCACCACGCCTCCTCACCAGTAGCTTCGCCTCGACGGGAACTGGCCGATGCCACCATGTGTTGTCCGTTCCTCCTCATAACCTCCGCTCGGGTTTTGATGCCCAAACCCGTAAACCTGCCACCGATGGTTTTGAGGCCCAAACCACCAAACCGCTCGCGAGTAGCATACTCCATACGCGTCCCCTACCGATGGTTTTGAGGATGAAACCACCAAACCCCCGATGTCGATGCGTGTCTTACCTCCCGCCAAGCATGACGCCTTCACCTTCCTCCTTAACTCGGCCCACCGGCCTCCGCCAAGTGCCACGATGCCATTGTCTCTATCTTGACTTGGCCGATGCCGTCTTCATCACCATGTACACTTGCACTCATCGATGTCCCAAGTGTCAGCCACCGCGGCTAGTCACCCTGTCTCTTGGTCCCTCGGTCCAAGCCTCACGTCCATCCTTCACCACTCCCGGTCCGTCGGCACGACACGTCCTCCTTGACCTTCACCTCGCCGTCGACTACTGCCTCCGTGCTCTACACCTGCACACCACGAGCCAAGAGACTTGCACACATAGCTTTCGCCATGGTAGGGTTAGTCACCACTCAACCTACTTCGTGGATCACATTGACAATCACTCATCACAAAACGAACACACAAGGGTACTTGTCAACCTTGTGTTCGCAATCTCCCCCTTGATGAGTGCATTGTCAACACCAATACACGAACAGCTTGAGCAAAAGAAAAAGAAGAAGATGAGAAAAAACAAAGAGCTCAATCAAATGACCAAAAGCTAAAGAAAAGCCAAAAACAGGTCATTTGAAATGAGCAAAACTTGGTCCCCCAAAGACATGGGCAACGGCTTGATGCAACCAAGTAAAACAAAACTAGCCCTCAAGAAGAGGCAACATGCTCAACACCACTAGCAAAGCTCAAAAAGCCAAAAAACTACTAGACCCTCCAGAAGAGGCAAAGGCTCAACATATCTAGCAAGCAAAAGCCACTCAAGTGCAACTTCCCCTGAACAAGTGCAATCTCTCTGAAATTAATGCACGAAAAGAAGACTTCTCCCCCTTGTTGACAACTTGTCCCCCTTGTTGTCATGGTGAGTGTGACATATCTCTCCCCCTTGTTGACACATGCACTTATCAAGCTAGAGCCCAAAGATTACAACTCCCCCTCAAAACATGCTTTGAATGCAGAAATGCACAAATGCAGAAGCTTCAAGATTATAGCAAGTAGATTGAAAAGATGCTCTAGCTAATGCTGTCATGTATATATATCATCAAGTACAAGTTCCAACAAATGTTCAAGATGACCAAATGAGACGAAATATGACATTTAAGCAAGTTTGAGCAATTTAAAAGAGTTCACCACAAAAAGAGCACATAGCAAATATAGACAGGAGATCAACCTTGTGCTACATATGTATGCAAAGTGAACTACTCCAAACAAAGTTCACACATCATGTCATGAGACAAACTTGTGATTTGATCAAATTTTTAGATATCAATTGTATTTTATCGGAGTTATGCAGCTTATCACCAAAGTTTGTCAAACAAATGTGTGCGGGAGGTTATCAATGCCATCAAAACCTAACTTATCGATCATGTCAAGCCTATGCCAAAAGCAATTAGAAGCTTAAGACAGTGATCTCAGTATCCATTACAAAGCTCAAGTTCACCCTTAAGTGCAATAGGGAGCTGTCTCGATACTCTGATATGGGACAACAAAGACCCGTCCTGATCTTTTCATACCTTGTTTTTTCAAGTTTTAGCACAAATTCAAGTTTCTCAAGCAAGTGTGTAACTCAAGGTATGAGCCGTAGCAACTAAGCATATATATGAAGCAAAACAGATCTCGACACATCCTACACATGCTAGTTGCCACAAATAGTGGTGAACACATTTCATGTTTCAACAAGTTTTAATCAAGTTCACAATTTAGAAAGCAAGCTTAGCTCATAACATGCACCAGTTTGATCAAAAAGAGCCCAAGCGAAAAGCACATAATGTATATCCATAACATCCCCAACAAGAGCATAGTGTCAATCTAGCTACTATAAGGATGAAGCTCAATATGCAATATGATACATGATAATATGATATGCAAATATGATACAAAAGCAAAATCAAAAGCTAAACTATAAAGAAAACCAAAGACTTATGTACAAGAATCAAAAACTTCCCTCCTTTAAAAAGGAAAACAAACTCCAAGCTCTCCTCACAAGTGTTGATGATGGTTATCTATCATAATAAAGGGTTAAAATAAATATATAAAGGGCTAATAAATGATCACCAACATAGGTTTAGGGTGTCAACTAACGAAATTCCATGAGTTTTGGTGAATCTATATTTTGTAGGGGGTTATCAGAATAATTCAGGAATTGATATCTTTCACGAGAAGGAACCCACGTCAATCGGCCTAATCTCCACGTTACGAATACGCAAGAGGCTTCTAGAGGACACCAGAGGACTCCACGAGGAGGGCCACCACGAGGCGCCACCAGGTGGGGCCAACCGGCCTCAACCCTAGGCCGACCAGCCCCTAGCCGCCGCCGCTCGGCTCCTTCCTTTGCAAGCTACTTCAACCGCCTCCAAGGATGCATCCTAACCCTACGTGAAGGTCGGTTTGATCCAAGGGCCACGGTTCCATGCTCTTGGCTATATAAACGAGGCCCCAGACCCCCCTCCAAAGGGGAATTCATTCAATCAATCATCAACCAGAAAGCAGAAGACCAACCAGCAACTCTCATCTCCTTAGAGCTCCATCAGATCTAGGCATAGCTAGATTAGAGCTCCATCAGATCTAGTCAAGCAGCCTTGGGCTCCAGATCTAGTCAAGAGGAGCTTGGTAAATCCAGTTCTTCTCTCTTGTATCAACATTGTTCTTCAAATAGTCATCTAGTTCATCAGTTCTTCTAGTTCTTGATCTAGTTCATGTTATAGTTCTTTATGTTCTAATTGTTTATGTTCTAGTTCGTAATTGTTCTAGTTCATCATTGTCTAGTTCTAGTTCATTGTTCTTGATCATTATTCTTGACACATTGGATATGATCTTGTTCTTAACCTATATTATATCCTTGATTATTATTAGATTAGTCTGCTTTGATTATATATTTGGCATAGATAGTTTATCATTATGTTTATACACATGTTTGTAAAGCACTCACCTTATTGAGTCATGGGTGGGTGGTCAACATTGTGTAAGTGTGGTACTTATACACTGTTTGCCTGCAAATGCACTATATACTCCGGGCCATGTGGTAGATCGCGGGTGTGACATTCCTGTTGAGTCCTTTGTAGTCCACTCCCCGAGTGTAGAACTTAGTAGAACGCGGTCTCATTACTTAGTTGTTACTCTATTTCTCAGCTTCGTAATGGAGATGTTCCTTGTTTATGGATATGAGATAACCTAGCCAATGATTGCCTGATATAATTGTACTAATCAATGTAGATTATGACTAATAGTTAATGGATTACTTAGGAGTTATTCTCTTACTTTATATTCTGATCAATGACTTGCCATAGTAGTACTGCTCTAAGGAATATCATCTGAATGGTCTGATTATCATATATTTTTATCTCTTTTTATTTGATTGATTCCTGTTTGAGAGTAAAGGATAGTGATTTCGAATATTCATATCACATGTGTAGAGTAGCCTTTAATTAATATGTGCGCCTCTGTTTGTTCTCCTTTGGTTAAATATAAATAACGATACCTAGGATAAACTTGGGTGAAATGCTGCAACGGGTGTATTTATCTATGCGCTTGCAGATATATACTTTAATATCTTTATATAGTTAAGTGACATAAGTACAATACAACCACACTCTTGGTGTCATGTTGGGGATGACAACCTAACGCGAGTGATGCTAAGAAGTGTCAACAAGCATTTTTGGCGCCATTGCCGGGGAGGCAACGGAATGACACACTAAGTTAGAAAACATTCATAAGAGTATAAACACACTTCCACATTTAGGAACACTCTTACACATGTGATATTTGAATTATATCACTTGATCATTTACTCTAACAGGCTCACCTTGTCTTTTGTCTATTTTTTGATCTTATGTAGGGTGATGTATGACTGGTTTTGAACTCCCGACAAACTACGTTGAGAACCCCAAAGCTTTAATCAGAAGAACAAGAGCAAAGCTCAAGAAGGCTCCAACCACTTCGTCTGGGATCAACCAATTGAGAAGAAGCTTAACACCCGACTTTGAAGCCATGGTCGACCGATCACTCCGTGAATTCTCCGCTCCAACCATTGCTAGCATCAGGACTGGACCGACAGTAAATGTGGGAGATAACGGATTTGAACTCAAGCCTGCTTTGATCAACATGGTGCAAGCAAACCAATTTTGTGGAAAAGCACATGAAGATGCGAGTGCTCATCTCCAACACTTTTTGGAGATTTGTAGCACCTTCACAATCAAGGGAGTCGCAAAAGACGCCATATTGCTCTGCTTGTTCCCTTTCTCACTCCTGGGAAAAGCAAAGCAATGGTTCTACGCCAAGAAGGACAAGAATACCACATGGTCGATCTGTGCTACTGCTTTTCTAGCAAAATTCTTTCCAGTGGGGAAGACAAATGCTCTACGTGCGAAGATTTCAACCTTCCAGCAAGAACACAATGAATCAATCCCTGAAGCCTGGGAACACTTTCAAGATTACATATCAGAATGCCCTCACCATGGGATGGAGAATTGGCTACTCATGCAGACATTCTACTATGGGCTCACTTCTAGTACCCGTGAGAATGTGGATGCAGCTGCTGGAGGATCATTCTTATCGCTCAACATCACTGAAGCAACCACTTTGATTGAGAAGATGGCCTCTAACCAGGGATGGAACGAGGAACGTACTCAACCTCACAAGAGAGGAGGAGGAATGCATCAACTGAAGGAAGTTCGATGAACGCACCACTGAGAAGAACGAAGTCACGCACATCCACGATTCTCGCATGACCTGTGCAGAGTGTGGAGGCATTGGCCACTCAGGGAGCAACTGCCCTGAGATTCAAGAGGATGTGAACTACATCAACAATCATCCTCAACAAAATCATGGATGGAATCAACAATCAAGGATTAATTACTCAGGTAAATACTCAGGTAACTACCAAGGTAATAATCTTAATAATAACTTTAATCAACCACCCTTGAGTGAAATGATTTCTAATCAGAATAAAGTTATTGATACTATGTCTATAAAGATAGCTTCCAATGATAAATTGCTTGAAAATATTATTACTAGAATGGATAGCTTTACTTCTGCCATAAAGAATAAACATAGCTTTAATAAAATGATAGAACCACAAATATCTCAGCTAGCAGCTTCTGTACCAGTGACCGAAAGAGGTAAGATTCCAGGGAAGTCGGAGGAT
Source organism: Saccharum spontaneum (assembly GCA_022457205.1). Taxonomy (NCBI): domain Eukaryota; kingdom Viridiplantae; phylum Streptophyta; class Magnoliopsida; order Poales; family Poaceae; genus Saccharum; species Saccharum spontaneum. The sequence goes on along the minus strand of CM039598.1, from coordinate 53,703,874 downwards.
TTAGAAACTACAAATCTTATAGACATTTATAATGCAGGGCAATACTTCACGCACCTCCAAAGCAATAGGGAACATGGGTAGATGACACTCTACCAGTGAAGAAAGGAGACCCATTGAGACCTATCATCCCTATTCGCATTGGACCCCACAGCTTTGAAGAAGTTGTCTGTGACCTTGGAGCAAGCATCAACATCATGCCCAGGGTAATCTATGAGAAAATTCATGGTGATCCTTTATTGTATACAACTATGTGTTTGCAGCTTGCAGATCAGACACTGTGCTATCCCAAGGGAATTCTTGAAGATGTCTAGATCATAGTTGGACACTCATATGTGCTGGCAGACTTTGTGATTGTACAAACAGGTGGAGACGAAAAAGCACCGATCATCTTGGGGCGATAGTTCTTGAGTACCACCAAAGCCATCATCTACGCAAATAGCTCCAAGATCTGTTTCACAATCAATGGGAGAAAAGAAAGATTCAATTTCAAGAAGCGTACCCTCAACAATCGAGTTCACCCACAGACGCCGTACCTCTACGAGGATACAACTGCTACCCCAACAAAGGAGAAGAACAAGAATAGGAGAAGGAGAAACAAAGCTAAGCATCAGGCAAAAGAAACAATATGGATGGTCAACACTATTGGTTCAAAACTTGTCCACCTCCTTCCATCACCATACCTCACTAAGCTAGGAGATCCTGGAGTACCCACCATCGATTGTACGATCGAGGGAAGTACTTTCTACAAGATGTTATGCGACATCGGCTCTAGCACCAACATAATGTCTAAGGTAACATATAAACATTTGTATAATACTAGACCCATGTATCGTACATATGTGCAGCTGCAGATGGCAGACCAATCATTCCGACGTCCGGAGGGAGTAGTGAAAGATGTTATGGTCAAAATAAGAGATCACTACATTCCTACCGACTTCATGGTTCTTGACATGGGAGAAGAAGACGATGTCCACCTTATTTTAGGACGACCCTTCCTCAACACCACTGGCGCGATCATCTACATAAGAACTGGGGAAATCCACTTCCAATTCCCTAGAGAGAAGGTAGGTTGTTACTTTAATAGTTACACTACTTGTGAGCAGCCTAGAAAGAACAAGAGGAGACACCGCTCTCAACGCCAAAAGAAACAAGTCATCAAAGAAAAAGAAGCTGCCCAAGAAGCTATTCCAAAGAAAGAAGAAGAGAAGCCCAAGAAGAGTGAACCACAGGAAGAGACTCCTCAGTCCAAGAAAGTATAGAAAAGAAAAGAAACATCAACATCATCATCAAGTTCTTCAACACTTGACGATCAACCATCCAGCTTGTAACATCTCGGGTTTTCGAGTAATAAAAATACGAGCTTTTCAAAAATTTTGCTGCAAGTGTGTGAAGCATGTAGTTCTAGGTCCAACCCGAGCCTAACTCACTGATTAATCGTTGCATGGATTTAGATTTGTTTGTAGGAGTGTGCCGAAGTTCTTTAGTAGTTTAGGATTTTGTGTCGGAGTGCACAAACTCGTAGCAAGATCCTCTCGCATCCTTTCTAAATTCATCTCCAAGCTCATGAACCCCTTCTCAATTTTCCTTGGATTTTAACTCGACCACTTTCGGATTTCATTTTAAATTCCCTTGATCAACCCCTCGAAATTCCATCCCGAATCTCGTCTTCTAATCCGTCTGAGTTCTCTGTTAAATTCATCTTAATCCTTTTAGGAATTCCCTTTCTCAAATCCCCTTTGAAACTCATATCAAATTCCTTGTTTCATAATTCGTAAATGGGAAACCGTTCTTCTGCATCTCATATCCAGCAAGCTGCACTATCTAGCTTGTGCATGCTCTTGTGTCAAGTGTATACGTGTATATGTACACAAACGCCGCACGGCCAGCCAGCAGGTTGCACGATCGAGCTGCCTACATGCATGCTCTTGTGCCATATATATACGTGTATGTACACGTCCGTGCACAAATGCCCCGACCACAAGCATTGAAGCCCAGCCCCTCTGCCGGCCCTTCCTCTTTTCTGCTAGGCAGCTCGACTCCCTGACCCAGTAGCCTGCAGGCCCAAACGGCGTTGTTGGCCCAGGGCAAGTAACGGAACGCAGCCCAGCTCTTCCTCCCAAGCGTCTCGCGTACGCAGCACGCGCTGGAAGGAGCCGCCGCCGCTCGCTCCATTCTCACGTACGAAGCAAGCCAACGCAGCTTTTGCATGCTCCAGTATGGGTTTTCCCTGGCCCCAGTCGTCAGCGACAGCAGGTGAGGGAGTCGCTCCCTTCCGTCGCTCGGACGCAAGCCAAGCGGTGCCATAAACCGGGCCTAGCCCTCAGCCACAGACGTCGTTCCTCTTCGCTTCCTTCCGTCGAAGACCCCGCCTCCTGTTTCCTTCGTCGCGACGCGAGCTCGGGTAGCGGACGCCGCTCGCGCTGCCTCCCGTCGTCAGAGGCCGTGGGAACCGCGGCATAGGCGCACAGCGCTTCGAAGAGCCCCAGGCGCTCCACAACGAACCCTGCAACGTCGAGCCGTTTCTCTTTGTCGCCTGGAGCCGCATAATCCCGCCTGCGTCGTACACGATGACGAGAGCACGGGCCCTGTGGAGCCGTGCCCTGCATCGCGAATTGCAGCGCGAACCAGCGCCAGCTCGTTCTCTTATGGAATCTCCCGAGCCCAGCCACCTGCGTCGCACCGCTCCGTCCTCATCGAGCCCGCGACCCCGACCTAGCCATGGCTTGGTGATAGCACCACGACTACAGCCGCGTCGTCGACCTCCACTCTGCGCTGCAACAAAGCCGCGACCGTACATCGGTGGCTCCATCGACTTCGCCATGCTTGTCCTGGACCGCGATCGCGCACATCGGTGGCTCCTTCACGCACGGCTGCGCTCCACCTCGACCTCGCCATGCACGCCGCCAGTCTGGGCCACGACCACGACATCCCTATCTGCATCCAAGCTATTGCCTTCTGGGACTCCGACTCCGCCGCGACGCGATTGGACGCGGCCAGCCCTGTCCATGTCCGCCCGGCGATCCTCGCCGTCGCTGCTTCTCGTCGTGGTCACCACCGCACACTCCCCTCGTCGAGCTACGATCACCACGCCTGGCACCACCTAACTGCAATCCTCTTCCTCGTCGGACAGCAGCACCACGTCATCGGAGTTCCTTTCTCCGCCGCCGGTGAGCCACCGCTGCCCAAGCTTCCACCTCTCCTTTCTCGTCAACCATTCCATGGCTGAGATCGGCCTTTGTGCCACTATCTTCACCGTTGTAGGAAAGCTAACCACCCTGCACGCCATCACCGAAGGACTGGACGTCATCGACACCCCATTGGACCCCTTCCTCGCCACCGGGGCTGCGCCCAGCAGCAACAGCCACGTCCCGGCCGCCCGCAGCCAATCAGTGGCTAGTCGGAGCGAGCCGCAACAACCCTTCAATATCAAGGTCAACCCTTGAACCTAGCCAACACCGTCTACGGCGTCGGCGAGCTCTTCCTAATTCAATCCTTATCTTTCACACTTGTTCATACACTTATCATGCATGATCATCTGTATATATGTCCATATTTGCCTATGTCATGCCTTCATGCTGGTCAACCTCCTATGCATGATGTCTCTCTTGTGTCCCTAAGGAAATGTGCTACTCCTCCGTTGTGGTCGTGTCTTGGTTCTTGTGTTATGTTGTCAGTTCTTGTGCTTGAGTTGGTTGTTGTTTGTGGATCGTGCCTTCGAGCCGGTCGAGGGATCGTACTTCGTTCGATCGTTTCGGTCATGGGATTCGTCCCGCCGTGGCCGTAACACCGAGCGTAACTCGCCCCCTCGTTTTTAGTTGACTTTGTAGTGCCGGATTCGTTGTCCCCTTCTACGGCTCTAGGACGCGGCTACCATGGGCTCGATATCGGTGCGCTTCCCACCCGCACGCGATGAGCCCATCATGGCCTCTTCTATAGAAGGCGAACTAGAGGACAACCATTGTGGTACTTATGAAGCCAACCCGTGTAGTTAGGGCCTGTGGCCGCGAGTTGCCTCGCCATGACCATTAGGCTCTACCTCTTTCGCTTTTGCCCCTTTTGCTCTTCTCCTAACTACCTTGTATGCTGGCACCACCTAGACCTAGGCATCTCTCTAGCCCTTGCGGTGACAATCTCATCGCTAAGGACCATAGGGACAGTCTTGTGCTGATTCTGCATCTAGGTCGTGGAGCACTGCGAGTTGGTTCGGATCGCGGAACCATCCCTCTTTTCTTCCAATCTTCACCTGTTCCAGGACGAGTTGGTCGGAAGAGTGCGGATTCCTTTCTTCTTCCTCTTTTCTCCTCAATCCCCGTCGATCCAGTAAGGTGTGGGTTGAGCCTTTCGCTTGTCGGTGTTTGTTGCTCTTTTGATTTCATTTCTTCGGTTCCCGTCATTGCTATGGCGAGTGGATCAAATGAAGATGAATCCCGTGTCTCCTACTGTCTTTTGGCTCTCCCGTGCTCGAACCCTTGTATGCTTATACCGTCTTCGACCGCAACATTTCTTCGGTTCTTGCAGTGACAACCGCACCGCTAAGAACCTGAGAGATGTCTAGTGCATTTAGTGCACCCAGGTTGTGATCTTTTGTGTGTCGCTCCTCTCCGAAGCCTCGCCTTTCGCCATGGCATGTGTATTGGAAGAAGTAGACCACCTCTCTTCTCTCTTCTCTTCTCTCCCCGTTCCACCCTCTCTTGGTTCTTGTCAAGTATAATGGCATACGGATTGAGAGAGAACGGAACTTCTCCTGCTCCTTTCGATTCTCGTCAGTCTCCATGGCGCACGAATCGAAGACCGCGAGCTATGGTGTTTGCTTGGATTGAGCTAGGGCCTATGCCATTTCTATTTAAGCCGTACAGGTCGACACGATCGACCCGGGAAGTACTGGCTAGGCTAAGACCTAAGTTTGTGCTTAGCAAATCACCACTTGCATTTCTTTGGCCTAGGGATCGGACATCCGCCGAGAGGGCTAAGTCGTTTCCCCTTTTTGTGTTCTTCTGGTGTAGTTCTTCTGTGCCTTGTTGCCTCTCTTTCCGCAGTCTTTCTAGGTTTAGTGGTCTGATTGCTCTTTCACTTGTCGCTATTTCGAGGTAGTTGCGTCAAAGATAGTGATGATCGGATCAGGACCGTTGGAGGGGTGTGACCTGGGCATCCCTCGTGAGAGGTACCTGTGGCGGGTGCATGTGTGAGCAGATGGGGTGTTGGTTATCCCCGGTGGAGATGCCATCGAGGCATGGGGTGTTGGTTATCCCCTTGAGAAGATATCATGTCTGGTCCCCCTAAGGACTGGTATGTCTTGAGAACCGGAATTATAGGATCCTTCGTGCACACCACTCACTCCTGATGGGCGGGAGACGATTACCCGACTGACTAGGGTGGTGCTACTACTACTAGGTTGGAAGGTGATAGTGTAGGGAGGTACAGGCATGGGGGCCCACACCCTCCCAAGACAGCGTAGTGACCTTGGGGGCCCGGTACTATGTCTCACTGTCTCAGCGTTTCGGTGGACTCTGGGGTGGCTCAGGGCTGAGTGGTAGGGTGGTACCGTACCGGTTGGGAGGCAGTCGGCATCAGCCTAGGCGGGGCACCGCCGAGGATGGCGATCTTGTGGATTTCTAGGTGTACACGCTCTGCAGAGTTGATCGATCTATACGTATAGCCGCGTCCACTGATATGGACATTCCTATGACCTACGCTTCACTTGATTAGAGAGATGAGTCCTTTCTACCTTCCCCTAGGTTTTGGTGTTGGATCCGGCTTTGACCGTTGAGGCAAGGTACGAGCGGGAGTCGACCTTGCCGCCTAGAGAGTGTGAGAGTGTGGTGAGATGTGTGTGATGGGATGGGAGAACATGTGATTGAGATGGATTAAAACTTGATGAACTATTATTATAAAATCTTGTTGAAATTGGATAGGAAACCTACAGCCATATATAAGCCTTTTCTTCTACCCTTGTATTCCACTTACCACAAAGCATACGCAAAAGTATAGGGTGGGAGACAGTGGCCAGTACAAATCGTACTGATAGATTTTAGACAGGTTTGGACGAAATCAACGACGACCACGAGGACTAGGATTAGGAGTAGATGGTCTCGTGCCTATGCTCAAGTGTGGTTGAGAAGATGGAGTCTATGCCCACTGACATTCTACGCCAACTCTGATGACTGCCGTGAAGGAGGTGCCTTCACCTGCCGATGCGCTACAACGACTCTGATGAAGATGTGTGCGTTTCCGCTAGATTAATCTATGTAATAGATGCGTTAACCAGTGTTATAAAGCCTTGTAACTTGTAATTCTATGATGTATGACTATGATATCTGCTGATAATTGATAATGTGACGGATTGCGCTCGTGATCTACTACATTATAAATCGTATCTGTGGATTTTCCCTTCGAGGAAAATCGAGATCGTTTCAGAGCCCTATCGCAAGAATGCTTTGAAGAGAGCCACAGAAGACACCCGATGTGGAAGCCAGGATGAAATTGTCGATGAAGAATTATCGGCCGAGGATGCACCCTGAGCTCCTCCAACCATGGATCGAAGCTCACCATTGACTCTTGCCATGGGAAACTCGAACTCGATCCACTCTCCAACTAGCCAAAACGCCCGCAGCTGTCGATGTACCGTTGATGATGTGCGCTGGCAGCACCACCACCTCCACGAGGCGACGGAATTGCAAACCGTGCGGACTCCTATACACGAGCCGGCGAAACCAGACTCCACCTCCACGCACTCGTCGCCGGCACCGGAGAAGAGCACTACCGAGATGGGATAGAGTACAAGAGGACCTTATTACTAGACAGCAGTGCCACCGCCACCTCAACGTTGCCTTCGAAAACCCTAACCTAGATCTACTAGGATTGAAACCTTTGACCGGCGAGAGTCCCACGGTCTTCACCAGCTCACAAAGCCCCGAAGGCCATCGGAGACGTGGAAGACCGCCGGCTCTCCCGGCAGAGACCAGAGCACACGGGTTCGCCTCTCTCAACTGTAATGAGAGGGGAGAGTTCGAGAGAGGAGGTAGAGCGCTCACTCGTTGACTCCATAGGGGCGCATGCTTGCCAGTTGCTGCTCGCGTGTGAAAGAGATAAGGTAGAGCGCTCCTCCTCCTTTCCTCTCTCCAGTTTCTTTCCCATTCTTGCATCCTGTGAACCAAGAACAGAGAACAAGCTCTCTTCTGCTCCTCTCTCACTCCCATTGATTTGTGCTCTAATCAAGTGAGAGATCGAGCTCTAGTGATAGATCTAAGAGCTTCAAGAGCAGCTTCTCCCTCTCCTCTCCTTCTCCAAGCTTGGTGCTCCTTGAGAGGATTGAGGGAAACCCTAGTGTGTGCATTTGAGGTTGCATATTTGGTGGCACTAGGTGATTCTTGTGATTGTGGATTTCCTATTACTCTTGATGATTGCCGTCACCTAGACGGTTGGTGGATTATTGATTGGTGAGGGGATCTGGTGATTGTGTCCGCCCCCAATCAAGGTGATATTTGTGAGGGGTTCTTGGGCTTATTCCCCGGTAGAGCGTCGAAAGCCACTCTAGTAAATTGCTCGTGTCATTGAGCTACCTCACTTGTGGGTAGGTTCTTGCAGTGTCCAATGTGTGGACGAGGTTTGTGCAACACCTCTTAACCGCCGAACCACCGAGTGTTGGTTGACACAATGGGGACTAGCGTGCCGGCAAGCACGTGAACTTCGGAAGAAAAATCTTGTGTTCATCTTGTGTATGATTGGAGTTCTCCCGGTGATTAGTCTTTATATCTTGTGATTGGTTCATCCCCTACGAGGCGGTATAATTATCTTGCCATCTCTTTTACATTCCTGCAAACTAGTTGTAAAGCTCTTTTATGTAGCTCTTTAGCTTGCTCTTGTAAGTTCACTAGTTTAGAAAGTCGTAACTTAGTCATTGTGTGACTAGAATTACTTGGATAGGTGGCTTGCAACCCTTGTAGAACTAGAGCAAATTGCATTACGCCTTTTGTTGTACTAATCCTTTGCTCTAGTGCTTTGTAGAATTTTTAAATAGTTATTCACCCTCCTCTAGCCATATTAGGACCTTTCACACTTGTGGCCCAACAATATATTTTAGCATCTTGCAATGCAATACTTTTGATGCAATATTAACCATGTGTCGCATCGAATCACTACTAAACTGATGCAATAGCTAGCAATCACATATTGCATCAGAGTTCAGCACTATCAATTCGTATCAATAGTACTTCCTAGTTCATGTTAGCTATCCCAGTTCATGTTTCAAACTCCTGTTGTTTGTCCTCCTAGGCAATCGAGTATATCGACAAACGCCGGTGAGCTTTTCTCTGGTGTGGCACGGAAATGGCAACATGTGGATGCTGCAAGGTCGCTTGGCCATTGTTTGCGCCCCTAAATGCGATTGAGGATTGGGCGTTCCAGACAACAGGGTGCTCCGTCATGCACTCAGGCTGCGTTGGGAGTGACTCAACTGCACCTCTTCGAGTGCTACATGGGCTCACATGCCTGATAAACCATAAAGGATGATAGTCAAGGCCATGGGGCAAGCCTCGATGACAACCAGTGGCGGATCCAGGATTGAGACGGGAGGGGGCTAAATAAGGAAGATGTTGATTTGCAATTAAGATTTAATGACGATTAGATGCTTCTGCTAGAGTAATTGCTACAGTAATTTAGTGGAGAAAATCACCCTCACGGAGGGCTGCAGCCCCCAGCCCCCCTGGATCCGCCAATGATGACAACTGGCGATGGCTCTTTAGCAAAATTTTTGCTCAACAATTGGTTGCCTTCGGGACCAATCAACAAGTGGGCTCCCAACCTGTTCCGGGCAGTTTCGAAGCAACGTAGGGACCTCTCCGTCAGGGACGCCCTTCACCAGCATTCTTGGGTACGTGACATTACCGGTCCACTCACTGTGCCCGTGCTGTGTGAGTACGTCCCGATCTGGGAGATACTTGAGGTCGTCCACCTTCAACCGGCCATCTCAGACAAATTCGTCTGGAAGTGGAAAGAAAGCGGAGAGTACAAGGCGTCGTCCGCTTGTCGATCTTTCTTCATCGGTCGTTCCAAGATGGACGGAGCCAAGCAACTTTGGAAGGCAGGTGTGCCACCAAATGTCAAGTTCTTTCTATTGGTTGGCGCTACACGGGAGGCTACGGACTGCAGACTTAAGGAAACAACACGGCTTGCGAGACTGACGTCTGTGCTCTGCAGTCAGCTAAGTGAGACTACTGATCACCTTCTCCTCTCCTGCGTCTATGCCTGTGAAGCTTGGTTCAGGGTCCTTCTGGTACTGCACAATGGCTGTCGCCGCCGATGAGCACTGATGAACTGCTTCAATGGTGGCTACGAGCACGATCCCTGGTTCCTAGCGTGCTGGCTAGGCCGTTCGATTCCCTGGTGCTCCTCGTCTCCTGGCTTCTTTGGAAGGAGCGAAATAACCGGGTTTTCAACGCCATCAGCGTCAATGGGGGCGAGAACGGCTATGGACGAAAGGAATTGCTGGAATGGGGCCGGGTTCTACCCCCTGTCGGCGTTGTTTGCCAAGCAGAAGGTCAGCCTCCCCGGGGTATTCGAATACACGGTTCTCGCCGGTTACAGTTCTCGCTGGTATTCTGACGTCAGCAGCATGTCCAACATGCGGTGCAACCTGGCGTTCGACCCATCCAAATTAAATCGTCCTCGTTCGGCAGCGTGTCGTGTGGCTTGCCGGACTGCGGGCAGTCAAGCTCTACTGGTGGATCGTGCTCCTTCAAGTTCACGTACATACACGTTTGTTCTTACACGTATGGGCATTCAGCTGTGTAAACTATGGGCATTCAACTGTCTCCCTGCGAACAAGAAGAAGAATAGGCAATTAGTAGCACCGCTGCTGATAATCTCAACAATAAAGGATCATATGACAATGTTTACTAATATTCTAAGCCAAAGTACGGTAGCTCTAGCTCCATGTTGTAGCCCTCTTAATTTTGACTTATCGATCAAACTAAACTACATCTCCCTCCCCGGCGGCCGGCGGGCCGCTCCCTCCAGTTCCTGAACTGTGCGCCATGAGGAGCAAAGAGCCGTGGCCGTCCCCATCTATCGCATCACGGTGGAGCGCTCACCGACTCGGGTTTCGAGCGGCGAAGTCCAGGAGAGCTCGCCGCTCTTCCTCGCGTCCGGCCAAAGCAGCCCTGTCATCGACTGCCCTGCTGCCTCTGATAGTGTAGTGTTGTTGTCTTTTGCATTCACCTTCGCCTGCCACTCTGCCAGGAGCTCCGCCCGCTGCTGTCCTCATCCGCCGACGACAGGAAGCAATGACGCCGCGTCGCCATGTCTGTTCCCAGAATCCTTTGCCGTAGATCTACGGCCTCAAGATCGATTTAGGCAGCGTGGATTTGACAAAACTATGGCTAGCTTGTTGCGTGCAAGAGGGCTCGATGGCCGTAGCCGTCCATGTGATGCGAGATTTTTTTAGATAAAGGATAAAAAAACAATATCCGGCCTCTACATCCTTGGATGTACACAGCCAACTAATACAAAGTTGTGGATCACAAAAGAAAGAAAGCCAGAGTCTTAAACATAGACCAGGAACTAAAGCAAACGGTATAAATGCTTCCACCTTCTATTTGAAATTTCTAAAGCTTATCTCCAATTTCTTGCTCATCATCGAGAGGGCGTCCGTGGCTTGCTCTTCATGCTGTAGCTGAGCCCAGAAGCATAACCAATATGCTCCCCTGAAAATAACCTGCCTGCATGATAGAGTTAGTTTTTATTTTGTTAAAAATAACATCATTTCGGCATCTCCAGATAGCCCAGCAAAAGGCAGCTACCCCAACCCAGATCAAGCTTTTGACCCTATTATGCTGATTAATAAGTCAGGTACCAAACATATGGCTGATAGATCTCGGTTGGTTCAAAGCAGTAGCAAAGAAGATAATCCTCCACATCATTTTTGCACCAGGGCAATCAAGGAACAGGTGTTAGATGGTCTCATTCCTATGGCAGTAAATACATTTCTGGCTCCCTCTCCAGTTTTTCCTAGCGAGGTTGTCTTTAGTTAGAGTGACACCCCTTTGTAGAAACCAAAGAAAGATTTTAATTTTTAGAGGAATTTTTATCTTCCAAATCTTCTTATGATAAAAAGGTGGTTGTGAATCAATGAGGTGGAGATACATTGATTGAACAGAAAATAACCCAGATTTGGTTAAGCTCCATTTAAAGTAATCTGAACCTTCCACCAATTCAACATTTGATATCCTTGCTACTAGATTAAGCCACTCTATAAGTTTATTATCCACCAAAGCCCTCCTAAAAGAGATGTTAAGAGGGCTTGTGGCCATCACTTTCGATACAGTTGCGTGAGGATCACGCACTATATTGTATAATGAAGGATATTTAACTTTTAGCGGCTTATTTCCTACCCATGTATCATCCCAGAACCTCGTACTGGTCCCATCTTGATATGGAAGGAACCATTAGCCAACACCTCATCTTTGATATGCATGAGGCCTCTCCAAAAATGGGAGTCATTAGGTTTGGCTGTCACTTGAGTAAGTGATTTTGATCTTAGGTATTTATTCCTTAACAACGACTGTCACATGCCATCTGTGTTGAGTAAATTAACCAACCATTTGGCCAGTAGGCATTTGTTTTGTAATTTTAAATCTAGGATACCTAGACCCCCTTGGTCCTTAGGACGACATAAGATGTCCCATCTGGCAAGTCTATATTTATGTTTAGCTGAAGATCCTTGCCAAAAGAACCTTGACCTGAAATGATCAAGGTTTTTTAGGACTCCCTTAGGAATCTCAAAGAAGGACATCATAAACATAGGTAAACTGCTTAAAATAGAATTAAGTAGGATTAGTCTTCCCTCATATGATAAGTACTTTGCTTTCCAGCAAGAGAGTTTTTGTTGAAAACGTTCTTCAACCTTTCTCCATTCAGAATTCAGGAGTTGTCTATGGTGCATTGGAATCCATAAATATCTGAAGGGATATTCACCAGCATTACAACCAAAGAGAGTAGTATAAAAAGATTCCATCTCTTTAGCTGCACCATAGTAGAAGATTTCGCTCTTGTGGAAATTGATCTTAAGCCCAGACAATTGTTCAAAAGCGCAGAGCAAAAGTTTTAGATTCTTTGCTTGCTCTGGGTTGTGATCAATAAAGATAATGATGTCGTCTGCATATTGTAAAATTGAAAGACCATTATCAATTAGATGAGGGACAACTCCACTTATTTGACCATCGTTCTTTGCTCTATTAATAAGAAGAGCTAGCATATTCGTAACGATGTTAAATAAGATGGGTGACATAGGGTCTCCCTGCCTTAGTCCACGCTTGGTTTGGAAGTAGGGGCCGACATCGTCGTTAACTTTAATCCCCACACTTCCTCCCGTGACCATACTTTTGACCCACGTACACCATTTGGAAGAGAATCCTTTCATACGTAAGCTTTGCTGTATGAAAGACCACTTAACCTTATCATAGGCCTTTTCAAAATCAATTTTGAAAATGATGCCATCTCTTTTTTGGTATGCAACTCATGGATGGTTTCATGTAGGATAACGACTCCTTCCATGATATTCCTGTCCGGCATAAATGCGGTTTGCATTGGACTCACCACTGTCTTAGCTACCTTATTCAGCCTGTTTGTGCCCACTTTTATGAATATTTTAAAACTTACATTAAGAACACAAATTGGTCTATATTGCTGAATTTTGGTGGCATTTTGAACTTTTGGAATTAGAGTTATAATTCCAAAATTCAGACTGTATAAGTCAAGAGCCTCTCTATGTAAATCAGTAAGTAGAGGTAGGAGATCATCCTTGATTACCCCCCAAAAGACTTGATAGAATTCCGCCGGGAATCTATCAGGACCTGGAGCTTTATTATGCTCCATTTGGAATACAGCTTCCTTCACCTCAGATTCAGTGAAAGGACTGATGAGGATATCATTTTCCTTCGGGGATACTTGTGGAATATCTAAATTTTGATCTTCCACAAGAGTGACCTCCGAAATTTATGGTGGCCCAAAAAGATCTTTATAATAATTAGTAATGTGGCTTCTGAGACGATCATCGCCAACAACAACACCTTGATCATCTTCAAGTTTATAAATATGTTGCTTGCGATGTTTTCCATTAGCCACCAGATGAAAGAACCTGGTCTTAGCATCACCCTCCAATAGGGTTTTGATTTTGGCTCTCTCATACCATTTTAGTTCCTCTTCTCTCAAAAGACAAACTAATCGTTCTTTTAGATAATGTTTAAGATTAATTTCTTGATCAGATAAAGAGGAATTCTCAGCTTTCTTATCAAGATTCTCTAAAAGAGCTAACAGAGTCTTCTTCTCTTTTCAGTAAGACCCTACTGTGTGTTTGGCCCAGCCTCTTAGGTGTTGTCTGAGTCTACGGATCTTAGACTGCCACCATTCAAGAGGGGTCGACCCTGACGTTTGTGATTGCCAGATATTAGCAACTATGTCATAAAAGCCTTCCCATATAAGCCAACCCCTTTCAAATTTGAAAGGTCGGTTTTGGGACTGACGCTCCTGTGCTAAGCACAAGGGGTGTGTGGTCAGATATGTTCTTATCTCTAGGTTCGACCGTTGTCAATGGGAATTGATCTTCCCATTCTGTACTGACGAGAACTCTATCTAGCTTCTCGAAAGTTGGATTGTCACCCGACCCTGCCCAAGTAAATTGGCGGCCAGCCATCACTATCTCCTTTAGATCCAGAGACTCGATGACAACATTAAAGAGATTTGGCCATTTAGGGTTGAAATCCCCTGAGCTTTTATCCTCTGGATTCCTCATTATGTTGAAGTCCCCTCCTATCATACACGGAAGGGATTCTTTAGAGCAGGTGTTGGCTAGCTCTGAGAGGAATGCACTCTTATATTGATGTTGTGCTGGCCCATAAACCGAATATAGCACAAACTTGAAGCCATTTATTTTGCATCTAAGGGTAAATTTAACATAGAAATCTCCCTCACTAATGGCTCCGAAATCGAATACATTCATGTCAACACCCAGAAGTATGCCCCCTGATCTCCCGTGTGGTGCCATGGTATGCCACAAGTCATGTCCACCGCATAGATTTTTAAGGACATGATCCGGGAAAGAATCCCTTCCAGTTTCAGAGAGAGCTATAAAATTAATCTGCTCCTCCTTAACTAATTCAGCCAAGAATATGTGTTTAGCCAAGTCTGCTAGACCTCTGCTATTCCAGAATATCCCTTTCATTTTAGAATAATTTTTGAAGGGGTCTTTGGCTTGTTGGGAAGTTTGCCTTGGTTAATATTTTTGGCATTATTATATTTTTTCACTACCAGAAATGTGCCGGTTTGTGACGTTTATGGCATGACATTAGGTTAAAAAGTCACTAAATCAACTAGTTTATGACGTTTTTTCTAGAGGCATTCGAACATAGTGACATAAGTAAATATATGTCACAAAAAATGTCTTAAAGCTAGTCTAATTATATATTATGACAATATTTGCCATGTCATAGGGAATAATTTGTAAGGATGGCATGTCACAAATTATTTTATTGATTTTATTAACATTGTTATTCAAGGTGACATGTGGGTCCAATTACCAAGACGGGTCTAGCAACACCCTAGGTGTTGCTCAATGTCGTTCATCTAGTCCATAATCATATATCATTCCAGTAACAGGCAAGTAAAAGAAATCAAGATGTATATAAAAATATAAATGTTATTTACTGTTAATTATTGCAACTAGTAGATAGAAAGTATACACCGGATGTATACATGAATAATAACAATAAATAAATTTTATAGTATATATGAATAACAATAAAGAAAATGCCACGCACACAACACAACCCACGCCAAACGCACACACGCCACCAGACCCACACGCACGCACCACGCATAGGAGCAGCCCCTGCACCTTGATGTCTTGAGTTTCGGCATCGCTGCAGGTGCCCAAGTTCTCATTTTTGGCAGCCCCTGCACCTTGATGTCTTGAGTTTCCGCGTCACAGATTGATATCCAAGTGATGCTGCTTTAAGAAAAGAAAGAAGCAAAAATTAAGCCTAAATGAAATTAAAAAAATATGCCAACAAGGTGTTCAAATCTAGATATTGTAGTGCACTTTTTTATATTTTACTAGCAAACATGACGAAAAACACTAATTCCGACAACTCAAAATCGTACTAATCTATTTTGTCAAAATAAAATTATAAATTATGAAAACTTATTTTTAATAACAACACAAAGGCTCTAATCTCAAATAAATTTGTCATGGATCCATGAGATAGAAATGTCCCTAGTCGGAATTGAACCCAGGACTGAGCAAAAAAGAAGAGCACCACTCGACCCTTTTATTCAAGTTTCTCTAAAATAGAATAACCTTTTTATTTGGGTTTCTCAAAATAGAATGAAAATAGCAAAAAAAAAATGATGCAAACCAAAATCCAATCAAGGACCTCACGAATGAGAACAAGATGCGCTGCCACCATGCCACTTTTGCTTTTGTGTGTTGCAGAATTATTTGGGCCCTTTAACATTTTATTTCTGGTTTTACCAAAAAGAATGAAAATAGCAAAATAATTGAGGCAAAACTATGGTCGAACTCAGGACCAAACAATTAAGAAGATGATCCACTACACTGCGCCACTTAAACTTACCTTGGGATAGTTCAAGCTATTTAGTATTTAATACTTGTTTACCAAAAAGAATGAAAATAGGAAAAAATTATGTTGCAGGTTCGGATCGAACCCCACACCTCACATTATGAGAATATCAAGTCATACCACTGCACCAGTGCCTTTTGTGTGATAGAGGTGGTTATTTTATGATTTTGTTGGTATATACACATAGATGTTCCAACCGCAAAGAGGCTAGAGTTCAGCCACGCTGAAACGAAGTCACGATGGCATCACAAAGAACATTGTCTTTTCTAAAATAAAACCCCAATACACTATATATACATTGTGCTCGAACACTACATGTCATTCTAACATAATTTTTTCATATGAGTTTTTAGTAGAAAATAAATTGTTGAAATACTGGAAAAAAATCAAGAACATGAGCACAATGTTCTCTTTTTAATCTGCAGTCAAATTTTATAACGAGTTTTTCTTCCTTACGCTAACTCCAAATGAGAAGATTCTTTTTCCTATATACTTCTAAGATAATGATTGACCAACCATTGGGCTACGAATGATGTTTGAAGTTCTCAAATTTTAAAATTTAAATTCTAAAAATTTTGAATAAGTGTGGTTTCTCTTTTTAATCTCTTATTAAAACTTATAACTAGTCTTTCTCCCTCATACTAGCTTCAAATGTGACGATTCTTGTTCGTAAAAGTTACTAAAATCATGCTCTATGAACTCATGGCATTCTTACAACTTTTTTTACTGGTGCTTATTGGTCATTTTATTTTTCACACAAATAGAGAACAATCGTTGTGAAACTATCTTAGGAAAAACACCTTTCATACTTCGAAACTTTTTTGATAAGCAATGGCCTACATATATGTTGTTGTGGAGGAGTTTCAAAATTTTTCGCACATGTTTGGTATTTTCTATCGTTTAAATGAATTTTTGCGTGCTTACTGAAAGTAATTCCAAATTGAACTGTGCATACTTCAAATGGGTTTCATAAAAATTTATAAAAAATATATTTATGCTCATACATTTCACTCTATCCCATAATCCAGTGTTATTGCGAAAAAACATTTGTTTGCTAGGGGTAATTCATCATTTTATTCCTAAATTACCATAAAATAATTATAATAATTCTAAATTTTGTCATGAAATTCTACAAATTTGCATGGTAACATGTTTTTGTTATATAACCACTACATAAAAAAATTAAATGATTTTAACATGGTGGCAATACATTGTTCACAAAATTGATACATTCATCACATAGTTATAAGTGAACAATACAAAGATATACCCAATTGTAAACAATGTATACTAGCACTTTGTCGAATGGAGAAATAACCAAAATAAAAGTTGTAGATCTCGATGAGTTCTATAAAATTGTTGTTGATGACTTTTCCATTTGAAATAATTTAATATCCTGAAATTATGTTTGAAGCTCTAATATTTTGAAATTCAAAATTTGAACTGTTCAAATAAAGTCATATGGAAAAATGACCAAAATAAAAGTGGTATGTCTCGCTGCATTATACAACTTTGTTGTTAACAATTTTTGCATTTAAAATAATTTACTACCCAAAAGTTCTTTTTGAATTTCTCATATTTTGAAATTTAAATTTTAAATTGTTCAAATTAACTCGGATGGAGGAATGACCAAAACAAAATCTGTAGATCTTGATAATTTCTAAAACTTTGTAGTTAATGACTTTTTTATTTGAATTCATTTATAGTCTTAAATAATAACCATAAACTTTACTATAAATTATAAAAATAATAAACACTGGACAGTATTGGGCCTAAACCTCAAAATCGATCAGGTACTGTGCTTAGCCCATAGTTTTCTGACCATGGATTCAAGATCAAACAGCCCTCATTGCTCCGATGACTTATAAAAAAGGACTTCCTTGTTGAAACCCTAGAGAAAAAATCCCCCTCCCCTGCCGCCGCTCAAGCCTCAAACTGCTGCCTCCCAGTCCCCACCCGCACCGCTCCCCTCAGCGACGTCGCCTCCGTCCTGCCCTGCCCCTAAGGCTGGATAGCGAGCCGAGCTGGCTCGGCTCGGCTCGGCTCATTCTGGCTCGAGCTCAGCTCGACTCGTTATCTTAACGAGCCAGAAAGCCAGCTTGGCTCGGCTCGTTATGAGCTCGAGCTGGCTCGTTAGGCTTGCGAGCCAGATATAAAAAATACATAAAATATAATATTTGCATTTATCTAAAGCTTAAAAATATTAGTAATATAAAAATAATATATTCAATAACCTTAAATCGAATAAAATATTTATATGAGCTAACATATCATCCATTTGTAAAGTGCAAGACATGAAGTAATACAAAACTAATATAAGTTATGATGACTTTTTCTCTAAAACTACGGCTCGTTTGGCTCGCGAGCGGCTCACGAGCCAGCTCGAGTTGGCTCGTTATAGCTAACGAGCTAAAATCCTGACTCGGCTCGGCTCGTTATCATAACGAGCCGAGCCGAGCTGAGCCGAGCCAGCCACGAGCCGAGCGAGCTAACGAGCTTCGAGTTTTTCGTCCAGCCTTACCTGCCCCTGACGCCTCCTCCTCTTCTCCACCGAGCTCGCCCCGTGCGCTTGTTGTCGCGATGGCCGCGTCGCTGCTCCTGCTTGCTGTGGCGTTCCTGGTTGGCCGCGCTTCGCCGGCATCAATGGGCGCGCAGCGGATCTGAATAGCGAGCGGTGGAGGGCCATGACCTAGCGCATGGTGGTCCTTGCCATGCTGGCCTCCTCCACGCACGACATGGTGGAGGGTGCAGGTCCTGACCAGGAGGAAGCGGATCCAGCGAGGCGTGCGCGAGTTCCGGTGAGGAGGAAGCAGATCTGGTGAGGCAGGCGCAGGATATGGTGAGGGGGGCGCGATTCGGCGGGGAGTGGCGTGGCCTCGTTGCCAACCCGGCCTTCCTCTGCCGCCATGCCATCTCCAGGCTGACTACTGCAGGGATATGGAGGGCCTCGAGCTCTAGGTCCCGGCGGTCAAGTGGGGCTCAGACCACCGCCTGCTCTCTGCGACAACCTGCTGCGCTGCCTGCAAGGCCATGCTCCCTCACCCCGAGAATAGGGCTTGCCGTTGTGACTCATGGATCTTCTTCGGTGACGAGCATAAATGCAAGAACAGGCTTGGAGAGGTAAGTCCAGTCCGTTTCAATCCCCTCTCTCATCTACCATCTACCTGTAGAAGCCAAGTATTAGCATTTTCATTGATTTATTCCTATACCCAGTTCTGCAAGGTGCATTATTTTCACTATTATTAATGATCTAGTAGTAGTACCTAGGTTAGAACATCTCCAAAAACTCCTGAATTTTGTTCTATCATGCAGATATATATTTGTGTCTCAAACTAAGGCTTAATTCCTTAGACTGCAATGATGCAAAATTTCAGCATCATGCTGGACGATGTTATATTCACTTCATAGACCTCCACAGGTAATGTTTAAGTGTTTTGCTAATTCTTAAGCTCTCGCATCTTTGGAAATTGTTGAGCAGTTTATAGTATATATTTGATAGTCATCTATTGATAGCCACACTGATGTTATAGTGTCTATCATTGTTTTTTTTGTCAAATTGAAATGTGGACAGTGAGTTTATGTCATTGTACTGTTGATGCATTGATTTTTTTTCTGCCGAATTAGTCAACCAAATTTGAGCTGAAATCTAACACTGGTATCTCTATCCAAGTGACACTGGGTAGTAGGCTAGATAACTTTTTCTGTCGACACAGTGATGTGCTTTTTCATTGCACCTGCTCAAGTCTAGTCATTTATGGCAAATCAGTCACCCAAGTTTAAGTTAGATACTAGGCTAATAATAATTGTCTTTGGTTGGTGCTAACATGTATTTTCATTCTCAGTCATCAGTACAATGCATTTTTCCCCACCATATTTCTGTGTTCCCTTCTTGTTTACCACATTTGCATGCAAATCGTTAGATGGATCTGTTCTTAGGTTTGTACCCTGATTGTAAAGAGGAACACTGAAAGAAAAGCTGTTTGGTAATATCCTGGTATCCAATTAATGCTATATAGTTTTTATACTGCCATCATGCAGCACATTCTAATTAGATGTTAAATGTTACAGTGAGTCCTACATGGATCTAGCTGTTATAGAACTTAGTAATTGCAGGAATATATATTGACTAGCTGATGGGTTCCTCTGTTGATTTTTTTTTCAATCTTTCTGCAGCTGCCACTGAGCAAGAGATAGCTAGCCACTACAACCTGCTGCAGTTGTTAGGACAGTCCCTGAGCAAGAAGAGTTATGCTGAAGCTGCACTGGAGTTGCAAGCACTACATGTAGCACCCGATCTAGGTACTACCTCATTTCTCTTGGGCTGAACATATTAAACCAATCATTTCTTTATCTCTCCAATAATCTCTATCTGTGATTATCATTTTTTCTGCTTTGTGTGCCATAGACGTGCTAGTATCTTGAGATGTGCTATTTCATGTGTTGGATGAGATGGAAGATTGTTGCAGATGTGTGGATGAGATGGAAGATTGTTGCAGATTTTTTACACAGGAAGTAGTGTTATAGAATATGAATTGTATTTGTCGTTACTTTGGTTCGGTCATTCCTGAAATGTCACCATATTGTAAATACACTGCATGAACCTACAGCGAACAGAACATGGGCTTTGTATTTGAAGCTACAGTACTGTGCATTTGAATTGTTGATTAATATATGACATGGGCTTTCACGTGATGTTAAATAAGCTGGGCTAATCTTTTATCTGTGTGGACTGGGCTTATAATCTAGGATTGCAAAAATTAATGGGCCAAAAATCCTGTATTTATGGGCTGTTAATTTGAGACCTGAAAATTGGGTTAGGCTGAAAAAATAGTGGGCTCGGCCCATTATAAGCCTGCCTACTATGTGGGCTAGTTTAATAAGAGTGACGTAAAAGTAATTGTCATAAAACTTTGTGACTTTAAAATCAATGTCATAGATTTATGACGAAAACATATAAATGACACAAAGCTTGGTTTAAGGCGCATGGTTTTTGACACCAGCATTTTTGTCATCCATGTGTCACAAATGCTACTATGTGACATAAATTCCATATATTATGACGAAGATTAATGGTCATAAACCCTCACATTTCTTGTAGTGTTTCTTGCGACGTAGAGGAGAAAGATCAAAGATTTGATCATTCTCCACGTCCAGCAAATTCTCATTTAGATTACCACAGGCGTGGCTGAAAACTACTTCAAGTCGGTCTTCCCTCTCCTCATCACTTTCTAGATTAGTGGTAATAGATTTTAAAATACCCTTTTTTTATTAGCACGGAGAACCAACCTATCAACCTCAAGATTTTTAATGACAGCTACACCCGAAGGTCCTAGGTTGATGCCTATCCTACCAAGGTTTGAAATAACTTGCTTATCAGAAAAGCTTGAAAAAGAAGTACCTGCAAATTCTAGGTTCTTTTTCGCCGTCAAGCGTTCAGCCTTAAGTAGGGTATGTGATCATGGCTGCGGGTGTGCGAAGCTCCGTCGAAGAAGCTTGTCCGAGGCCAGGCATTGAACCAAATGGACATTTTAGCGATGAAAGAAAATACGGTTGTATTCTAGTGCACAAGATATTACAACTGGAAGCTAATTACTGGTGAATATAGTTACAAAGCTACCAAACAGGATATATGACGCTGGTGCAGACGTATGGTTTGTGCTCACGCAGTGTAAACTTTGGGCATTCAGCTGTCATCCTAGGAACAAGGAGAAGAATAGACAATTAGACTGAGAAGAGGCAGACTTCGTGCATTGTTATAGTCGACAACTATCGTTGTTTCCTGCAAAAGGGCAACATGATGGTGTTTCGTAATTAACGGTGGACAAAACGCTTACATTGCTTTCACCGAGAAGAGCGAAGCTACTATACAAATGTCAGTGTATATATATATATATATACACACGTACATAGAGCCCATATCATCGTCATAGGCTACTGCGTTCTTCTTCTCCAGAGGTTGTCATGTATTTCTTTGTCATTTATTGCTGTAAAAATTTTCCTTTTAACATATTAGTAGACTGTTTGCTGCTCGGTTGGTATGTAGTGCATTCGATTAATACATCTGCTTAGTATGAGAGTATGGTAGCATTAGTTCGAAACATGTTACGTTTCAATTGATTATGTCAACGTTGCTCGATTATTGATTCTTATTGGTATTATAACAGTTTCAAAAGAGAGAAAAGCTAAGGATAGTACGTGATCATGGCTGCCTCTGGCCCTATCCCTGCCCTAGCTCCCTCTCTCCCGAAGGAATCGTGGCCCGAACTTCGTGGCTATGTGCTTGAAGACGCAGTTGACAAAATCTGTGAAGACCGGCAAGATATTACAGATGTATGTGAACTACTTAAGGGCGCGGAAATGTCGTCCCTAGAATGTACACATGTATCTGATGCTCCAGGCTCGCCAGTACGTGTTATTATCACGTACGAAGTAGACGGCCAAGGTGGTAGATACGTTGCTGACGATCCGGTTCCGTATATTGGCTAGTATAGGTTTCATAGCAGCAAAGGCTACCTTTCTACTTTTTATGCCTTCATATATGAAAGGCAAGCATCAATTGAATAATGTGAGGGAGTGTGACATCTGGACTTGCTTTCATGGTTGATTTCATATATGTGTATCTATGATGAATCTATTGAGTACACTACCGGAGACACGCTCTTTGCCAAGTGTCGCATGCTTTGCCGAGTGCAATCTATCGGACACTCGGCAAAGAGGTGATTTGTCGAGTGTCGCACTGGGCAAATAAATGCACATGGCAAATCGATGGTTTGCCTAGTGCCAGGCACTCAGCAAAGGTCAGCACTCGTAAATGAGCAGTTTGCCTAGTGTTCGGCACTAGGCAAAGTGATGCACTCGGCAAAGCCACAGTTTAGCTAATGGTAACTAAACCGCCGTTAGGCTTTGCCGAGTGTTTTGTTTGACACTCGGCAAAGCCACAATTTAGCTAATGGTAACTAAATGTTTTTTTTTTCATTTCTGGCCTCCAAGCTTTTTCTGCTAACATCATACAGTAACCTTGACTCCATGTGAAAGTTTGGTACCTTTCTCAATCTATTTGCTATATTTAGTTAATTTGCCTCGTTTAATTGAATTTTCGGGGATAACTCAAATTTGAACTACAGGTGGTTCGAATAATTTTAAAAAAATAAATGGAAAAATAATATTCATGTTATTTCAAATCGAATAAAGTTAAAATCCTGGAATTTACATCAAATTTCAAACATCTTGCTCATGAAGCATGAGCACGAACTTGTGGCTGAGTTGTTTTTAAATTCTATAAAAACCAAACGAAGTCTGAAAATCACTAGATTTGTCAAAATGTCATGATATCATACACTACTGCAGACGGGCTCTTTGCTGAGTGCTTGGGGCACTTGGCAAAGCCCCTATTGCACTCGGCAAAGGCTTTGCCGAGTGTCGTACTCGGCGAAGAGCACTCGGCAAAGAACCTGTCGGCAAAGGTTTCTTTGCCGCGTGCCAAATATAGGGCACTCGGCAAAAAAATCCACCGTCAACTGTGACGGTCTCTTTGCCGAGTGCCACGTCGGCGGCACTCAGCAAAGAATTCTTTCTTTTTTTTTAAATTTCTTTGCCGAGTGCCGCAGTCTTGCAATCGGCAAAGAATTTTTTATTTTTTTTAAATCTTTGCCGAGTGCCAGGGCTCTGGCACTCGGCAAAGCTGGGAAATTGGTTATCTGCTTCCCAGCTTTGCCGAGTGCCATGTGAGTGTGGCACTCGGCAAAGCCCACGTTGCCGAGTGTGACACTCGGCAAAGTACTTATAGTCGAGCAATAATAGACACATGCATAATGAGTATATTATATAATGAATAGAACATCAAGGTAGGCCCATGCTATACTTGCCTTGGTACACGAACTGCTGCTGGTCCTGCTGCTCCTCGTACGTGTCCGGATTCCCAAAGAACTCCTCACCGTCTGAACTCAAACGACACGAAGTACAACACGCATTCTAGAACAGACATACAAGCAAAACATGACTATGATTAGAATAGTACACCAACAATAAATAAAACTGTATAAAATGTTTACCAAAATCATCTACATCTCGCTACAATCACAACGACGCGAATTGCACGAAAAACGGAGCTACAACGCACAAGTTATGGGCTATTTACGGTTCCAAAAGCTAGCTATTAAACTAGACTTAATCGAGAAATTCAAAAGCTCCTAACAGATCTAACAGTAGCACTATTGCATAGATCATGAAATTACAAAACTAACGCAAGTTGAACGGGTCACATCGGAGCTAAAACGACGATTTTATAAGCGTTTTACTACAGTGGCAATTATATAATTAATCCAAAAACATATTTTTCTATTAAACCGAAGAACTTCGTTTTCAAAATGGGAAAGCGCATTCCGAGAGTGATGTGCTTTTTCATTGCACCTGCTCAAGTCTAGTCATTTATGGCAAATCAGGCACCCAAGTTTAAGTTAGATACTAGGCTAATAATAATTGTCTTTGGTTGGTGCTAACATGTATTTTCATTCTCAGTCATCAGTACAATGCATTTTCCCCCACCATATTTCTGTGTTCCTTTCTTGTTTACCACATTTGCATGCAAATCGTTAGATGGATCTGTTCTTAGGTTTGTACCCTGATTGTAAAGAGGAACACTGAAAGAAAAGCTGTTTGGTATTATCCTGGTATCCAATTAATGCTATATAGTTTTTATACTGCCATCATGCAGCACATTCTAATTAGATGTTAAATGTTACAGTGAGTCCTACATGGATCTAGCTGTTATAGAACTTAGTAATTGCAGGAATATATATTGACTAACTGATGGGTTCCTCTGTTGATTTTTTTTCAATCTTTCTGCAGCTGCCACTGAGCAAGAGATAGCTAGCCACTACAACCTGCTGCAGTTGTTAGGACAGTCCCTAAGCAAGAAGAGTTATGCTGAAGCTGCACTGGAGTTGCAAGCACTACCTGTAGCACCCGATCTAGGTACTACCTCATTTCTCTTGGGCTGAACATATTAAACCAATCATTTCTTTATCTCTCCAATAATCTCTATCTGTGATTATCATTTTTTCTGCTTTGTGTGCCATAGACGTGCTAGTATCTTGAGATGTGCTATTTCATGTGTTGGATGAGATGGAAGATTGTTGCAGATGTGTGGATGAGATGGAAGATTGTTGCAGATTTTTTACACAGGAAGTAGTGTTATAGAATATGAATTGTATTTGTCGTTACTTTGGTTCGGTCATTCCTGAAATGTCACCATATTGTAAATACACTGCATGAACCTACAGCGAACAGAACATGGGCTTTGTATTTGAAGCTACAGTACTGTGCATTTGAATTGTTGATTAATATATGACATGGGCTTTCACGTGATGTTAAATAAGCTGGGCTAATCTTTTATCTGTATGGACTGGGCTTATAATCTAGGATTGCAAAAATTAATGGGCCAAAAATCCTGTATTTATGGGCTGTTAATTTGAGACCTGAAAATTGGGTTAGGCTGAAAAAATAGTGGGCTCGGCCCATTATAAGCCTGCCTACTACATGGGCTAGTTTAATAAGAGTGACGTAAAAGTAATTGTCATAAAACTTTGTGACTTTAAAATCAATGTCATAGATTTATGACGAAAACATATAAATGACACAAAGCTTGGTTTAAGGCGCATGGTTTTTGACACCAGCATTTTTGTCATCCATGTATCACAAATGCTACTATGTGACATAAATTCCATATATTATGACGAAGATTAATGGTCATAAACCCTCACATTTCTTGTAGTGTTTCTTGCGACGTAGAGGAGAAAGATCAAAGATTTGATCATTCTCCACGTCCAGCAAATTCTCATTTAGATTACCACAGGCGTGGCTGAAAACTACTTCAAGTCGGTCTTCCCTCTCCTCATCACTTTCTAGATTAGTGGTAATAGATTTTAAAATACCCTTTTTTTTATTAGCACGGAGAACCAACCTATCAACCTCAAGATTTTTAATGACAGCTACACCCGAAGGTCCTAGGTTGATGCCTATCCTACCAAGGTTTGAAATAACTTGCTTATCAGAAAAGCTTGAAAAAGAAGTACCTGCAAATTCTAGGTTCTTTTTCGCCGTCAAGCGTTCAGCCTTAAGTAGGGTATGTGATCATGGCTGCGGGTGTGCGAAGCTCCGTCGAAGAAGCTTGTCCGAGGCCAGGCATTGAACCAAATGGACATTTTAGCGATGAAAGAAAATACGGTTGTATTCTAGTGCACAAGATATTACAACTGGAAGCTAATTACTGGTGAATATAGTTACAAAGCTACCAAACAGGATATATGACGCTGGTGCAGACGTATGGTTTGTGCTCACGCAGTGTAAACTTTGGGCATTCAGCTGTCATCCTAGGAACAAGGAGAAGAATAGACAATTAGACTGAGAAGAGGCAGACTTCGTGCATTGTTATAGTCGACAACTATCGTTGTTTCCTGCAAAAGGGCAACATGATGGTGTTTCGTAATTAACGGTGGACAAAACGCTTACATTGCTTTCACCGAGAAGAGCGAAGCTACTATACAAATGTCAGTGTATATATATATATATATACACAAGTACATAGAGCCCATATCATCGTCATAGGCTACTGCGTTCTTCTTCTCCAGAGGTTGTCATGTATTTCTTTGTCATTTATTGCTGTAAAAATTTTCCTTTTAACATATTAGTAGACTGTTTGCTGCTCGGTTGGTATGTAGTGCATTCGATTAATACATCTGCTTAGTATGAGAGTATGGTAGCATTAGTTCGAAACATGTTACGTTTCAATTGATTATGTCAACGTTGCTCGATTATTGATTCTTATTGGTATTATAAACAGTTTT
>CM039598.1:53432815-53677298 GCA_022457205.1 Saccharum spontaneum | reverse complement strand
TCAGAAGAACAAGAGCAAAGCTCAAGAAGGCTCCAACCACTTCGTCTGGGATCAACCAATTGAGAAGAAGCTTAACACCCGACTTTGAAGCCATGGTCGACCGATCACTCCGTGAATTCTCCGCTCCAACCATTGCTAGCATCAGGGACTGGACCGACAGTAAATGTGGGAGATAACGGATTTGAACTCAAGCCTGCTTTGATCAACATGGTGCAAGCAAACCAATTTTGTGGAAAAGCACATGAAGATGCGAGTGCTCATCTCCAACACTTTTTGGAGATTTGTAGCACCTTCACAATCAAGGGAGTCGCAAAAGACGCCATATTGCTCTGCTTGTTCCCTTTCTCACTCCTGGGAAAAGCAAAGCAATGGTTCTACGCCAAGAAGGACAAGAATACCACATGGTCGATCTGTGCTACTGCTTTTCTAGCAAAATTCTTTCCAGTGGGGAAGACAAATGCTCTACGTGCGAAGATTTCAACCTTCCAGCAAGAACACAATGAATCAATCCCTGAAGCCTGGGAACACTTTCAAGATTACATATCAGAATGCCCTCACCATGGGATGGAGAATTGGCTACTCATGCAGACATTCTACTATGGGCTCACTTCTAGTACCCGTGAGAATGTGGATGCAGCTGCTGGAGGATCATTCTTATCGCTCAACATCACTGAAGCAACCACTTTGATTGAGAAGATGGCCTCTAACCAGGGATGGAACGAGGAACGTACTCAACCTCACAAGAGAGGAGGAGGAATGCATCAACTGAAGGAAGTTCGATGAACGCACCACTGAGAAGAACGAAGTCACGCACATCCACGATTCTCGCATGACCTGTGCAGAGTGTGGAGGCATTGGCCACTCAGGGAGCAACTGCCCTGAGATTCAAGAGGATGTGAACTACATCAACAATCATCCTCAACAAAATCATGGATGGAATCAACAATCAAGGATTAATTACTCAGGTAAATACTCAGGTAACTACCAAGGTAATAATCTTAATAATAACTTTAATCAACCACCCTTGAGTGAAATGATTTCTAATCAGAATAAAGTTATTGATACTATGTCTATAAAGATAGCTTCCAATGATAAATTGCTTGAAAATATTATTACTAGAATGGATAGCTTTACTTCTGCCATAAAGAATAAACATAGCTTTAATAAAATGATAGAACCACAAATATCTCAGCTAGCAGCTTCTGTACCAGTGACCGAAAGAGGTAAGATTCCAGGGAAGTCGGAGGATTTAGAAACTACAAATCTTATAGACATTTATAATGCAGGGCAATACTTCACGCACCTCCAAAGCAATAGGGAACATGGGTAGATGACACTCTACCAGTGAAGAAAGGAGACCCATTGAGACCTATCATCCCTATTCGCATTGGACCCCACAGCTTTGAAGAAGTTGTCTGTGACCTTGGAGCAAGCATCAACATCATGCCCAGGGTAATCTATGAGAAAATTCATGGTGATCCTTTATTGTATACAACTATGTGTTTGCAGCTTGCAGATCAGACACTGTGCTATCCCAAGGGAATTCTTGAAGATGTCTAGATCATAGTTGGACACTCATATGTGCTGGCAGACTTTGTGATTGTACAAACAGGTGGAGACGAAAAAGCACCGATCATCTTGGGGCGATAGTTCTTGAGTACCACCAAAGCCATCATCTACGCAAATAGCTCCAAGATCTGTTTCACAATCAATGGGAGAAAAGAAAGATTCAATTTCAAGAAGCGTACCCTCAACAATCGAGTTCACCCACAGACGCCGTACCTCTACGAGGATACAACTGCTACCCCAACAAAGGAGAAGAACAAGAATAGGAGAAGGAGAAACAAAGCTAAGCATCAGGCAAAAGAAACAATATGGATGGTCAACACTATTGGTTCAAAACTTGTCCACCTCCTTCCATCACCATACCTCACTAAGCTAGGAGATCCTGGAGTACCCACCATCGATTGTACGATCGAGGGAAGTACTTTCTACAAGATGTTATGCGACATCGGCTCTAGCACCAACATAATGTCTAAGGTAACATATAAACATTTGTATAATACTAGACCCATGTATCGTACATATGTGCAGCTGCAGATGGCAGACCAATCATTCCGACGTCCGGAGGGAGTAGTGAAAGATGTTATGGTCAAAATAAGAGATCACTACATTCCTACCGACTTCATGGTTCTTGACATGGGAGAAGAAGACGATGTCCACCTTATTTTAGGACGACCCTTCCTCAACACCACTGGCGCGATCATCTACATAAGAACTGGGGAAATCCACTTCCAATTCCCTAGAGAGAAGGTAGGTTGTTACTTTAATAGTTACACTACTTGTGAGCAGCCTAGAAAGAACAAGAGGAGACACCGCTCTCAACGCCAAAAGAAACAAGTCATCAAAGAAAAAGAAGCTGCCCAAGAAGCTATTCCAAAGAAAGAAGAAGAGAAGCCCAAGAAGAGTGAACCACAGGAAGAGACTCCTCAGTCCAAGAAAGTATAGAAAAGAAAAGAAACATCAACATCATCATCAAGTTCTTCAACACTTGACGATCAACCATCCAGCTTGTAACATCTCGGGTTTTCGAGTAATAAAAATACGAGCTTTTCAAAAATTTTGCTGCAAGTGTGTGAAGCATGTAGTTCTAGGTCCAACCCGAGCCTAACTCACTGATTAATCGTTGCATGGATTTAGATTTGTTTGTAGGAGTGTGCCGAAGTTCTTTAGTAGTTTAGGATTTTGTGTCGGAGTGCACAAACTCGTAGCAAGATCCTCTCGCATCCTTTCTAAATTCATCTCCAAGCTCATGAACCCCTTCTCAATTTTCCTTGGATTTTAACTCGACCACTTTCGGATTTCATTTTAAATTCCCTTGATCAACCCCTCGAAATTCCATCCCGAATCTCGTCTTCTAATCCGTCTGAGTTCTCTGTTAAATTCATCTTAATCCTTTTAGGAATTCCCTTTCTCAAATCCCCTTTGAAACTCATATCAAATTCCTTGTTTCATAATTCGTAAATGGGAAACCGTTCTTCTGCATCTCATATCCAGCAAGCTGCACTATCTAGCTTGTGCATGCTCTTGTGTCAAGTGTATACGTGTATATGTACACAAACGCCGCACGGCCAGCCAGCAGGTTGCACGATCGAGCTGCCTACATGCATGCTCTTGTGCCATATATATACGTGTATGTACACGTCCGTGCACAAATGCCCCGACCACAAGCATTGAAGCCCAGCCCCTCTGCCGGCCCTTCCTCTTTTCTGCTAGGCAGCTCGACTCCCTGACCCAGTAGCCTGCAGGCCCAAACGGCGTTGTTGGCCCAGGGCAAGTAACGGAACGCAGCCCAGCTCTTCCTCCCAAGCGTCTCGCGTACGCAGCACGCGCTGGAAGGAGCCGCCGCCGCTCGCTCCATTCTCACGTACGAAGCAAGCCAACGCAGCTTTTGCATGCTCCTGTATGGGTTTTCCCTGGCCCCAGTCGTCAGTGACAGCAGCTGAGGGAGTCCGCGACCCCGACGTAGCCATGGCGCCAGCTCGTTCTCTTATGGAATCTCCCGAGCCCAGCCACCTGCGTCGCACCGCTCCGTCCTCATCGAGCCCGCGACCCCGACCTAGCCATGGCGCGGTGATAGCACCACGACTACAGCCGCGTCGTCGACCTCCACTCTGCGCTGCACCAAAGCCGCGACCGTACATCGGTGGCGCCATCGACCTCGCCATGCTTGTCCTGGACCGCGATCGCGCGCGGAAGCCACCGGATGACGCCACCTCCTCCGCGTCACGTCCAAGGCCGCGAGCCCCCGTTCTGTCCTCGCCGCGCCATACTGCTCTGAGCCGGTCCGCTCCGTCGTCGGGCGGGCCTCGGTTCCGCTGCAGCCGCGTCGGGCGCGACGAAGCCAACCGCGAAGATCGTCTCCCCCACCTTGATCTGAGCGCGACCCACTGATTCCTCCACGCACGGCTGCGCTCCACCTCGACCTGCAATCACCACGCCTGGCACCACCTAACTGCAATCCTCTTCCTCGTCGGACAGCAGCACCACGTCATCGGAGTTCCTTTCTCCGCCGCCGGTGAGCCACCGCTGCCCAAGCTTCCACCTCTCCTTTCTCGTCAACCATTCCATGGCTGAGATCGGCCTTTGTGCCACTATCTTCACCGTTGTAGGAAAGCTAACCACCCTGCACGCCATCACCAAAGGACTGGACGTCATCGACACCCCATTGGACCCCTTCCTCGCCACCGGGGCTGCGGCCAGCAGCAACAGCCACGTCCCGGCCGCCCGCAGCCAATCAGTGGCTAGTCGGAGCGAGCCGCAACAACCCTTCAATATCAAGGTCGACCCTTGAACCTAGCCAACACCGTCTACGGCGTCGGCAAGCTCTTCCTTATTCAATCCTTATCTTTCACACTTGTTCATACACTTATCATGCATGATCATCTGTATATATGTCCATATTTGCCTATGTCATGCCTTCATGCTGGTCTACCTCCTATGCATGATGTCTCTCTTGTGTCCCTAAGGAAATGTGCTACTCCTCCGTTGTGGCTTGGTTCTTGTGTTATGTTGTCAGTTCTTGTGCTTGAGTAGGTTGTTGTTTGTGGACTGTGCCTTCGAGCCGGTCGAGGGATCGTACCTCGTTCGATCGTTTCGGTCATGGGATTCGTCCCGCCGTGGCCGTAACACCGAGCGTAACTCGCCCCCTCGTTTTTAGTTGACTTTGTAGTGCCGGATTCATTGTCCCCTTCTACGGCTCTAGGACGCGGCTACCATGGGCTCGATATCGGTGCGCTTCCCACCCGCACGCGATGAGCCCATCATGGCCTCTTCTATAGAAGGCGAACTAGAGGACAACCATTGTGGTACTTATGAAGCCAAACCGTGTAGGTAGGGCCTGTGGCCGCGAGTTGCCTCGCCATGACCGTTAGGCTCTACCTATTTCGCTTTTGCCCCTTTTGCTCTTCTCCTAACTACATTGTATGCTAGCACCACCTAGACCTGGGCATCTCTCTGGCCCTTGCGTTGACAATCTCATCGCTAAGGACCATAGGGACAGTCTTGTGCTGATTCTGCACCTAGGTCGTGGAGCACTGCGAGTTGGTTCGGATCGCGGGACCATCCCTCTTTTCTTCCAATCTTCACCTGTTCCAGGACGAGTTGGTCGGAAGAGTGCGGATTCCTTTCTTCTTCCTCTTTTCTCCTCAATCCCCGTCGATCCAGTAAGGTGTGGGTTGAGCCTTTCGCTTGTCGGTGTTTGTTGCTCTTTTCATTTCATTTCTTCGGTTCCCGTCATTGCTATGGCGAGTGGATCAAAGGAAGATGAATCCCGTGTCTCCTACTGTCTTTTGGCTCTCCCGTGCTCGAACCCTTGTATGCTTATACCGTCTTCGACCGCAACATTTCTTCGGTTCTTGCAGTGACAACCGCACCGCTAAGAACCCGAGAGATGTCTAGTGCATTTAGTGCACCTAGGTTGTGGTACCCTATAAGGAGCTTGAGCACTTGTGATCTTTTGTGTGTCGCTCCTCTCCGAAGCCTCGCCTTTCGCCATGGCATGTGTATTGGAAGAAGTAGACCACCTCTCTTCTCTCTTCTCTTCTCTCCCCGTTCCACCCTCTCTTGGTTCTTGTCAAGTATAATGGCGTATGGATTGAGAGAGAACGGAACTTCTCCTGCTCCTTTCGATTCTCGTCAGTCTCCATGGCGCACGAATCGAAGACCGCAAGCTATGGTGTTTGCTTGGATTGAGCTAGGGCCTATGCCATTTCTATTTAAGCCGTACAGGTCGACACGATCAACCCGGGAAGTACTGGCTAGGATAAGACCTAAGTTTGTGCTTAGCAAATCACCACTTGCATTTCTTTGGCCTAGGGATTGGACATCCGCCGAGAGGGCTAAGTCGTTTCTCCTTTTTGTGTTCTTCTGGTGTAGTTCTTTTGTGCCTTGTTGCCTCTCTTTCCGCAGTCTTTCTAGGTTTAGTGGTCTGATTGCTCTTTCACTTGTCGCTATTTCGAGGTAGTTGCGTCAAAGATAGCGATGATCGGATCAGGACCGTTGGAGGGGTGCGACCTGGGCATCCCTCGTGAGAGGTACCTATGGCGGGTGCATGTGTGAGCAGATGGGGTGTTGGTTATCCCCGGTGGAAATGCCATTGAGGCATGGGGTGTTGGTTATCCCCTTGAGAAGATATCATGTCTGGTCCCCCTAAGGACTGGTATGTCTTGAGAACCGGAATCATAGGACCCTTCGTGCACACCACTGACTCCTGATGGGCGGGAGACGATTACCCGACTAACTAGAGCGGTGCTACTACTACTAGGTTGGAAGGTGATAGTGTAGGGAGGTACAGGCATGGGGGCCCACACCCTCCCAAGACAACGTAGTGACCTTGGCGCCCGGTACTATGTCTCACTGTCTCAGTGTTTCGGTGGACTCTGGGGTGGCCCAGGGCTGAGTGGTAGGGTGCTACCGTACCGGTTGGGAGGCAGTCGGCATCAGCCTAGGCGGGGCACCGCCGAGGATGGCGATCTTGTGGATTTCTAGGTGTACACGCTCTGCAGAGTTGATCGATCTATACGTATAGCCGCGTCCAATGATATGGACATTCCTAGGACCTACGCTTCACTTGATTAGAGAGATGAGTCCTTTCTACCTTCCCCCAGGTTTTGGTGTTGGATCCGGCTTTGACCGTTGAGGCAAGGTACGAGCGGGAGTCGACCTTGCCGCCTAGAGAGTGTGAGAGTGTGGTGAGATGTGTGTGATGGGATGGGAGAACGTGTGATTGAGATGGATTAAAATCTTGTTGAAATTGCATAGGAAACCTAAAGCCATATATAAGCCTTTTCTTCTACCCTTGTATTCCACTTACCACAAAGCATACGCAAAAGCATAGGGTGGGAGACAGTGGCCAGTACAAATCGTACTGATAGATTTTGGACAGGTTTGGACGAAATCAACGACGACCACGAGGACTAGGATTAGGAGTAGATGGTCTCGTGCCTATGCTCAAGTGTGGTTGAGAAGATGGAGTCTATGCCCACTGACATTCTACGCCAACTCTGATGACTGCCGTGAAGGAGGTGCCTTCACCTGCTGATGCGCTACAATGACTCTGATGGAGATGTGTGTGCATTTCCGCTAGATTAATCTATGTAATAGATGCGTTAACCAGTGTTATAAAGCCTTGTAACTTGTAATTCTATGATGTATGACTATGATATCTGCTGATAATTGATAATGTGACGGATTGCTCTCGTGATCTACTACATTATAAATCGTATCTGTGGATTTTCCCTTCGAGGAAAATCGAGATCGTTTCAGAGCCCTATCGCAAGAATGCTTTGAAGAGAGCCACAGAAGACACCCGATGTGGAAGCCAGAATGAAATTGTCGATGAAGAATTATCGGCCAAGGATGCACCCCGAGCTCCTCCAACCATGGATCGAAGCTCACCATTGACTCTTGCCACGGGAAACTCGAACTCGATCCACTCTCCAACTAGCCAAAACGCCCGCAGCTGTCGATGTACCGTTGACGATGTGCGCTGGCAGCACCACCACCTCCACAAGGCGACGGAATTGCAAACCGCGCGGACTCCTATACACGAGCCGGCGAAACCAGACTCCACCTCCACGCACTCGTCGCTGGCACCGGAGAAGAGCACTGCCGAGATGGGATAGAGTACGAGAGGACCTTATTACTAGACAGCAGTGCCACCGCCACCTCAATGTTGCCTTCGAAAACCCTAACCTAGATCTACTAGGATTGAAACCTCTGACCGGCGAGAGTCCCGCGGTCTTCACCACCTCACAAAGCCCCGAAGGCCATCGGAGACGGGGAAGACCGCTGGCTCTCCCGGCAGAGACCAGAGCACACGGGTTCGCCTCTCTCAACTGTAATGAGAGGGGAGAGTTCGAGAGAGGAGGTAGAGCACTCACTCATTGACTCCATAGGGGCGCATGCTTGCTAGTTGCTGCTCGCGTGTGAAAGAGATAAGGTAGAGCGCTCCTCCTCCTTTCCTCTCTCCAGTTTCTTTCCCATTCTTGCATCCTGTGAACCAAGAACAGAGAACAAGCTCTCTTCTGCTCCTCTCTCACTCCCATTGATTTGTGCTCTAATTAAGTGAGAGATCGAGCTCTAGTGATAGATCTAAGAGCTTCAAGAGCAGCTTCTCCCTCTCCTCTCCTTCTCCAAGCTTGGTGCTCCTTGAGAGGATTGAGGGAAACCCTAGTGTGTGCATTTGAGGTTGCATATTTGGTGGCACTAGGTGATTCTTATGATTGTGGATTTCTTATTACTCTTGATGATTGCCGTCACCTAGACGGTTGGTGGATTATTGATTGGTGAGGGGATCTGGTGATTGTGTCCGCTCCCAATCAAGGTGATATTTGTGAGGGGTTCTTGGGCTTATTCCCCGGTAGAGCGCCGAAAGCCACTCTAGTAAATTGCTCGTGTCATTGAGCTACCTCACTTGTGGGTAGGTTCTTGCGGTGTCCAATGTGTGGACGAGGTTTGTGCAACACCTCTTAGCCGCCGAACCACCGAGTGTTGGTTGACACAACGGGGACAAGCGTGCCGGCAAGCACGTGAACTTCGGAAGAAAAATCTTGTGTTCATCTTGTGTACGATTGGAGTTCTCCCGGTGATTAGTCTTTATATCTTGTGATTGGTTCATCCCCTATGAGGCGGTATAATTATCTTGCCATCTCTTTTACATTCCTGCAAACTAGTTGTAAAGTAGTAACTTAGTCATTGTGTGACTAGAATTGCTTGGATAGGTGGCTTGCAACCCTTGTACAACTAGAGCTAATTGCATTACGCCTTTTGTTATACTAATCCTTTGCTCTAGTGCTTTGTAGAATTTTTAAATAGTTATTCACCGTCCTCTAGCCATATTAGGACCTTTCACACTTGTGGCCCAACAATATGTTTTAGCATCTTGCAATGCAATACTTTCGATGCAATATTAACCATGTGTCGCATCGAATCACTACTAAACTGATGCAATAGCTAGCAATCACATATTGCATCAGAGTTCAGCACTATCAATTCGTATCAATAGTACTTCCTAGTTCATGTTAGCTATCCCAGTTCATGTTTCAAACTTCTGTTGTTTGTCCTCCTAGGCAATCGAGTATATCGACAAACGCCGGTGAGCTTTTCTCTGGTGTGGCACGGAAATGGCAACATGTGGATGCTGCAAGGTCGCTTGGCAATTGTTTGCGCCCCTAAATGCTATTGAGGATTGGGCGTTCCAGACAACAGGGTGCTCCGTCATGCACTCAGGCTGCGTTGGGAGTGACTCAACCGCACCTCTTCGAGTGCTACATGGGCTCACATGCCTGATAAACCATAAAGGATGATAGTCAAGGCCATGGGGCAAGCCTCGATGACAACCAGTGGCGGATCCAGGATTGAGATGGGAGGGGGCTAAATAAGGAAGATGTTGATTTGCAATTAAGATTTAATGACGATTAGATACTTCTGCTAGAGTAATTGCTACAGTAATTTAGTGGAGAAAATCACCCTCACGGAGGGCTGCAGCCCCCCAGCCCCCCTGGATCCGCCAATGATGACAACTGGCGATGGCTCTTTAGCAAAATTTTTGCTCAACAATTGGTTGCCTTCGGGACCAATCAACAAGTGGGCTCCCAACCTGTTCCAGGCAGTTTCGAAGCAACGTAGGGACCTCTCCGTCAGGGACGCCCTTCACCAGCATTCTTGGGTACGTGACATTACTGGTCCACTCACTGTGCCCGTGCTGTGTGAGTACGTCCCGCTCTGGGAGATACTTGAGGTCGTCCACCTTCAACCGGCCATCTCAGACAATTTCGTCTGGAAGTGGAAAGAAAGCGGAGAGTACAAGGCGTCGTCCGCTTGTCGATCTTTCTTCATCGGTCGTTCCAAGATGGACGGAGCCAAGCAACTTTGGAAGGCAGGTGTGCCACCAAATGTCAAGTTCTTTCTATTGGTTGGCGCTACACGGGAGGCTACGGACTGCAGACTGAAGGAAACAACACGGCTTGCGAGACTGACGTCTGTGCGCTCTGCAGTCAGCTAAGTGAGACTACTGATCACCAGTGGCGTAGCTAAAATTTTTATCTAGGGTGGTCCAGTTCAATATAATCTTTTTAACAATATAGTCTCGTTTGACATGTCAACAAAAACCTTTGATTTCTTGCTACAATACACAGAGAAGCTAGAACCGATGAAACAAAAATAGTGATTTCAATGATTCCTGATTCATCTTAAGAGAAATAAAAATGGCTCCTTGCTCTAGTGCATGAAGGAGCTGAAACCGAAGCCGACGAAGCTCTACCAAACAGGGCCTAAATGCAGCATGTCATTGTGCAAATATATAATTTACTGAAACATAAGACAAATATATTTTAAAAAAGCCTTACAAGTATTTTTAAAACTATTAATAAACTCTAAAAATAACTTAAAATAACTTACTATCTAAATACTTATAATACTTTGCTCCATATTCTAGGGTGGTCCGTGGCCCACACGGACCACCCCCTAGCTACGCCAATGCTGATCACCTTCTCCTCTCCTGCGTCTATGCCTGTGAAGCTTGGTTCAGGGTCCTTCTGGTACTGCACAATGGCTCTCGCCGCCGATGAGCACTGATGAACTGCTTCATTGGTGGCTACGAGCACGATCCCTGGTTCCTAGCGTGCTGGCTAGGCCGTTCGATTCCCTGGTGCTCCTCGTCTCCTGGCTTCTTTGGAAGGAGCGAAATAACCGGGTCTTCAACGCCATCAGCGTCAATGGGGGCGAGAACGGCTATGGACGAAACGAATTGCTGGAATGGGGCCGGGTTCTACCCCCTGTCGGCGTTGTTTGCCAAGCAGAAGGTCAGCCTCCCCGGGGTATTCGAATACACGGTTCTCGCCGGTTACAGTTCTCGCTGGTATTCTGACGTCAGCAGCATGTCCAAGTCCAACATGCGGTGCAACCTGGCGTTCGACCCATCCAAATTAAATCGTCCTCGTTCCGCAGCGTGTCGTGTGGCTTGCCGGACTGCGGGCAGTCGAGCTCTACTGGTGGATCGTGCTCCTTCAAGTTCACGTACATACACGTTTGTTCTTACACGTATGGGCATTCAGCTGTGTAAACTATGGGCATTCAGCTGTCTCCCTGCGAACAAGAAGAAGAATAGGCAATTAGTAGCACCGCTGCTGATAATATCAACAATAAAGGATCATATGACAATGTTTACTAATATTCTAAGCCAAAGTACGGTAGCTCTAGCTCCATGTTGTAGCCCTCTTAATTTTGACTTATCAAACTAAACTACATCTCCCTCCCCGGCGGCCGGCGGGCCGCTCCCTCCAGTTCCTGAACTGTGCGCCATGAGGAGCAAAGAGCCGTGGCCGTCCCCATCTATCGCATCACGGTGGAGCGCTCACCGACTCGGGTTTCGAGCGGCGAAGTCCAGGAGAGCTCGCCGCTCTTCCTCGCGTCCGGCCAAAGCAGCCCTGTCATCGACTGCCCTGCTGCCTCTGATAGTGTAGTGTTGTTGTCTTTTGCATTCACCTTCGCCTGCCACTCTGCCAGGAGCTCCGCCCGCTGCTGTCCTCATCTGCCGACGACAGGAAGCAATGACGCCGCGTCGCCATGCCTGTTCCCAGAATCCTTCGCCGTAGATCTACGGCCTCAAGATCGATTTAGGCAGCGTGGATTTGACAAAACTATGGCTAGTTTGTTGCGTGCAAGAGGGCTCGATGGCCGTAGCCGTCCATGTGATGCGAGATGCAGATGACGACGGAGTTGTGCGGCCTATGGGCTGCGGCTGTGCGAAGCTCCGTCGAAGAAGCTTGTCCGAGGCCAGGCATTGAACCAAACGGACATTTTAGCGATGAAAGAAAATACGGTTGTATTCTAGTGCACAAGATATTACAACTGGAAGCTAATTACTGGTGAATAAAGTTACAAAGCTACCAAACAGGATATATGACGTTGGTGCAGACGTATGGTTTGTGCTCACGCAGTGTAAACTTTGGGCATTCGGCTGTCATCCTAGGAACAAGGAGAAGAATAGACAATTAGACTGAGAAGAGGCAGACTTCATGCATTGTTATAGTCGACAACTATCGTTGTTTCCTGCAAAAGGGCAACATGATGGTGTTTCGTAATTAACGGTGGACAAAACGCTTACATTGCTTTCACCGAGAAGAGCGAAGCTACTATACAAATGTCAGTGTATATATATATACACACACATACATAGAGCCCATATCATCGTCATAGGCTACTGCGTTCTTCTTCTCCAGAGGTTGTCATGTATTTCT
Source organism: Saccharum spontaneum (assembly GCA_022457205.1). Classification (NCBI taxonomy): domain Eukaryota; kingdom Viridiplantae; phylum Streptophyta; class Magnoliopsida; order Poales; family Poaceae; genus Saccharum; species Saccharum spontaneum. The sequence continues at coordinate 53,664,996 of CM039598.1, read as the reverse complement.
TTGTTATGTATTGCTGTAAAAATTTTCCTTTTAACATATTAGTAGACTGTTTGCTGCTCGGTTGGTATGTAGTGCATTCGATTAATACATCTGCTTAGTATGAGAGTATGGTAGCATTAGTTCGAAACATGTTACGTTTCAATTGATTATGTCAATGTTGCTCGATTATTGATTCTTATTGGTATTATAACAGTTTCAAAAGAGAGAAAAGCTAAGGATAGTACGTGATCATGGCTGCCTCTGCCCCTACCTCTGCCCTAGCTCCCTCTTCCCTGAAGGAATCGTGGCCCGAACTTCGTGGCTATGTGCTTGAAGACGCAGTTGACAAAATTTGTGAAGACCGGCAAGATATTACAGATGTATGTGAACTACTTAAGGGCGCGGAAATGTCGTCCCTAGAATGTACACATGTATCTGATGCTCCAGGCTCGCCAGTACGTGTTATTATCACCTACGAAGTCGACGGCCAAGGTGGTAGATACGTTGCTGACGATCCGGTTCCGTATATTGGCTAGTATAGGTTTCATAGCAAAGGCTACCTTTCTACTTTTTATGCCTTGATATATGAAAGGCAAGCATCAATTGAATAATGTGAGGGAGTGTGACATCTTGACTTGCTTTCATGGTTGATTTCATATATGTGTATCTATGATGAATCTATTGAGTACACTACCGGAGACACGCTCTTTGCCTAGTGTCACATGCTTTGCCGAGTGCAATTTATCGGACACTCGGCAAAGAGGTGATTTGTCGAGTGTCGGACTCGGCGATTAAATGCACATGGCAAATCGATGGTTTGCCTAGTACCGGGCACTCAGCAAAGGTCAGCACTCGCAAATGAGCAGTTTGCCTAGTGTTCGGCACTAGGCAAAGTGATGCACTCGGCAAGGCAAAGCTACAGTTTAGCTAATTGTAACTAAACCACCGTTAGGCTTTGCCGATTGTTTTGTTTGACACTCGGCAAAGTGACCGTTTTGCCTAGTTTTTCTCCTGACACTAGGCAAAGTTACCATTTTGCCTAGTGTTTTCTCTTGACACTCGGCAAACGTTTTTTTTCATTTCTGGCCTCCAAGATTTTTCTGCTAACATCATACAGTAACCTTGACTCCATGTGAAAGTTTGGTACCTTTCTCAATCTATTTGCTATATTTAGTTAATTTGCCTCGTTTAATTGAATTTTCGGGGATAACTCAAATTTGAACTACAGGTGGTTCGAATAATTTTAAAAAAATAAATGGAAAAATAATATTCATGTTATTTCAAATCGAATCAAGTTAAAATCCTAGAATTTACATCAAATTTCAAACATCTTGCTCATGAAGCATGAGCATGAACTTGTGGCCGAGTTGTTTTTAAATTCTATAAAAACCAAACAAAGTCTGAAAATCACGAGATTTGTCAAAATGTCATGATATCATACACTACTGCAGACGGGCTTTTTGCCGAGTGCTTGGGGCACTTGGGAAAGCCCCTATTGCACTCGGCAAAGGCTTTGCCGAGTGCTACACTCGGCGAAGAGCACTCGGCAAAGAACCTGTCGACAAAGGTTTCTTTGCCGCATGCCAAATATCGGGCACTCGGCAAGCCTTTGCCGTGTGCCACATAAGCACTCAGCAAAAAAATCCACCGTCAACTGTGACAGTCTCTTTGTCGAGTGCCACGTCGGCGGCACTCAGCAAAGAATTTTTTAAAAAATTTCTTTGCCGAGTGCTGCAGTCTTGCACTCGGCAAAGAAATTTTTTATTTTTTTAAATCTTTGCCGAGTGCCAGGGCTCTGGCACTCGGCAAAGCTGGAAAATTGGCTATCTGCTTCCCAGCTTTGCCGAGTGCCATGCAAGTGTGGCACTTGGCAAAGCCCTCATTGCCGAGTATGCCACTCGGCAAAGAGGGAAAAAATGCTATTTTTTGTTTTTTTGGTTTCCAACAGCACAAACAAAGAAATCACATATATATCAACACACATCACAGGATATATCACATACACATCCATATTCCATCACATACACATCCATAACCCATCACATACACATCCACCGTCCATAATACATGACATCCAAATCCATTGTCCATGCAACATGAAAAGAAACAAATAAACGGTAGCTAATGCCACCCTCCCCACCCAGAGTGTGAGCTGCCACCTTGAGGAGGGCCACTTGGCCACCCGGCCTGTGGAGAAGGGCCACCTTGGGGAGTCGGGTTCGAACCCGCCGACTGTGGCTGCACAAAGGAGAAGCGAATTTATTAGTATTTGCAGGAGGGCCGCACAAGCTAAAGAAATAAACAACCATATATACTCACTGGAGTCTCTACATGACGAGGAGGAGCCACAACTGGAGCAAGCAGCGATTGGGGCACGACCACACCTGGCAAGGCTTGAAGACTCGCCATGAAGCTAAACATGTGCTACATCCTCTGCGCCTCGGCCACCCTCTGGGCTTGTACAGCCTCCATCTCCAGCCGATGGGCCTCCGCTTGGGCCACCTGTTGGGCCTCCAACCTCCGCAAGTTGGCCTACAACATTCCACCCATAATGTTTAAACAATGCAAAGGCAAGGTAGATGTGTAAAAGCAATGAACGATGAATAAAATAGTACTAACCTGGAGTTCCGCCATCTGCTGCTGTGAGCTCTGCTGCCTAGAGCGTATGGGGAGGGAGGAGCTCGTGCTCGTTGCTCGAATCTCGGTGAGGTTGGGAATAGAGGCGGAGTTGACTATGCTGTCTGCCTTCCAGTACCGGCCATGTTGCTTCCCGCGTCCTAGCCTCATCAGGAGGTCTGTGTCTAGGGGCTGGGTGGTCAGATCGAAGTCCTCCCCATGGCGTTGGCGGGCCACCGAGGTGTACTCGCTAAGCTTGCTATGGACGCTCGCGTTGGTGTATGCCTCGGGCCTGTCCGTCGGGTTGTAGGTGACTTCCGAGGCCGTCGCCTTGCCCTTGTGTGCTAGGGCGTATGCCATGAACTCATTGCATTCCTGGCCTTAGTGCGCCTAGGACTGCAAGGAAAAGCACAAAAATGATTACAAGTAATGAGAATTGAGCATTACAATAAATAAATAAAGATGAAAACACAAAGAAGATTACCCATGTTTGGGCGTACGCGCTGAGGCTCCGGTTGCCTTGGTGGTGTGGCGCCCCACCCATCTGCAGGCGGCAGTCCCGACGGATGTTGTGCTTCTCCGCCCACTCCTCCGAGAGCCACCTGTCCACAATGGCCTCCTAGCAGAGGCGGCGCCTGGTGCACCAATCAGCACATTGCTACATGCCATCAAGTTATTGATATGTGAGAAGATGAAATGAAGCCTACCTATTCTTCATGGAAGGAGTCAGTATTAATGTTTCGTACTTACTAAGAGGTACTGCTCCCTGGTGAGCGTCCTGGCCCTTGCATCGGGCTTCCTCACCACCTGACCAAGGACGTCGGCGTTGTAGTTGATGATGCACTGGAGCCATGTCTCGTGGTACAGGTCCGAGAGTCGGGACCTACAGACCTTTTGTCCTACATTCGCGCCGCCCGTTCCTCAAACCCTTCGTCACAGCTGAAGAAGTCCTACATACAGACATCATGTATCGTTTCATTATTTCAAGAACGACCAATGAATGTGTAGTATTGACCAATTTAGTGCGATGAAGACTCACCCAGAACTCGGCCTTGATCCGTGCCGCAACGGTGCTGAACTCGCTGTCCACGGCGGCGTAGAAGTGGTCCCACGTCGAGGGCGGCGAAGTCACCCTAGCGTAGGTGACCATGCCAGGGTAGTGCTGTCGAATCAGAAGGCCCAGGGTGCCATTGATGTGCCGGTCCATTCCGGACACAACTTCCCAATTGCTGCAAGAGTCATTAAGAAGAATTGTTAGTCTCTAGTTCGATTTTCAACATGTCATATGAAATAATAGTGAAATAATACTTACTTGTGGCCCCTGGGTCAAATCACCGGGCGCCGGTGAAGTGGGATTGGCCGTGCCGGGAGCTGCGAGGGCCCGCGCAAGTAGACTCCCGACGGGGTAGAGCCGGAGACAGTGGAAGTGGAACCCCTGTTGTCGCCTCCCCGTAGTCCGATGAGTCAGAGGAAGTGCCACCCCCTCCTGTGTGGAGGCCCACCGCCTGGTCGTAGGCTCAAGATGGCGAACGAGTGGAGAGTGGCGGACGAAAACGAGGAATAATTGAACCACGAAGAATAATTGAACGAAAACGAGGCGAAGACGGCGAACCGCGGAGAGTGGCGGACGTAGGCTCCCTGCATCGTTTCCGACGGGAGAGGTGAGTAGCAAATGACAAACTCAACGAATTGAACTCTTGGAAAGCTTTCTTACGACTCGGAGAAGACAGATGGGAGCCGAATCGCTGCCTCAGGGCGATGGCACGGCGTTTCCCGATGAGGGCGTCTCCGACGGAGTGCTGCTGCGGTTGCTGCCTTGCGAGTGTGAGTGAGGAGAGGAACTGGGCAAGGAAAGGGGCGTAGACGGGGTCTGCACGCTTCTATACGAAGGGCGATGAGCGGGGCGCGGAGACGCTCCCATGCACGGAGATCATGGGCGCGGACGGTTGCGGCTCGAGTGCGAGCGAAGCGGGAGGGAGCGGCTGGAGGTTGGGGGCAACACTGACATGCGGGCCCGAGCAGGCAGCCGCTGAGAAAGGGAGAGCGCGGGTGCGGCAGCGGTGGCTGCTGCCTCCGACTGGGCCGGCCCATCAAGGGAAAGAGGGGAGAGGGGGAAGGCGAGCGGGCCAAAAGGAAACGGACAAACGGGCCGAAATGGAGGGAGAGAGGGAGAGTGAATAGAATTTCCTTTTTATTTCCTAAATTGATTTTCCAAATCCAATTTCAAATGATTTTTAAACCTTTTAGCATTGGAATAAAAAGCAGTCATCACAATAAATAAAATGCATCGGCATGAGTGCATCATCATGTAACTAACCTTACGATAAATTTTAGTTTCACAAAAATTATTATCTCCTATATTTGAATGCACACTCAAAAATACATAAGTAAATCATTTTTAGCTATTTTAAAATAATGAAAAATTTTGGGATGTTACAGAGATGATCCTCAAGATCGGTATATCTAAGGTAGGGGTCGTGCCTCTGGCACTGTCTGACAACTCTGTTGCAAAAATAGTAAGCACATTCACCGCTAGGTGAAGTATGCCCACTTAGTCCCCAAGCCTCATAGTAGGGGACTCAGTCACATGGTGTCAGGGTCAAAAAGAAATAATCCCAACTCAGTTGATAAATAGACAATGAATCTGCCGTGGTGCCTAGCTCTGCTGGAGGCCAAGTCCCCAACTCTGCTATGGGCTCCAGCCCCAGCTCTGTTGCAGATGGGAGCATTGACCTCAAAATTCCTGAGAAACAAGCCATGGCTCTGCCACAGAGCAGTCCCCAGCGCTGCTATGGGCCCAGTCCCCAGCTCAGCTGCTGACTTGTCACAAAAATCGAAAGATCCCAAAGAAACACTGGCGTGCTCCAACTCAAAATGCTCAAAGAAGCCATAAGCGAAGCCCGCCATGCAGTGGTGACCCATAAGCGAGGCCTATTTTGTGGCCCTATGAAAGCCAATAATTGAGGAAGTGGATGCGGCGCACAGGGCACGGTTACCCAAAAACCCTGGAAGTCAAAGGGTTACACCATTTCATATAAGTACCCGTGTGACGCTGCCCCACTACTCCACTTCTCATTTCTCGTTGGTTTGTCTTCCTCGCTCACTCCGTTTCTTCCACTTCCCACATAGCCACTGCAGTTGCATCTCGAACCCTAGATCTGAACCACTCGCAGCCACCACATTTCCGCTAAATCTAGCCTCGCCGCATCCATCTCGCACATCGCGGCCGCATTTTGTTGCCGGAGAAGAGAGAGATGGCCCATGGGTCCCGTGGATGGAGGGCTCAGATGTTGTCGGCGGAGTGGACGAAATCCACAAGCATAGAGAGCTCCATCTGCAAGCCTGTCGACGGTGGCGTGCTTCTCGATGCCGCCATCGGAGGGTGGAGGTCATCTATCGGTGACTGCTATCCAGACCCCCGCCCTAGTGAACTTGTTGTTTTTGAAGATTTTTACTGGTGCCGGTTTGGGAATCCTTGTCACCCATTCTTACGCAAGCTTCTTGATTACTATAAAGTTAGTATGTGCAATCTGCACCCCAACTCTATTCTGTCCATCTCCATCTTCATCAACTTCTGTGAGGTGTACCTTGGAATCCATCCCCACTTCAATCTATGGGGTCATTTCTTCTGCCTCAAAAAGAAAGGGGGATCTAGGGGGTCCAAAATAGCTGGAGAAGCATATCTGCTTCTCCAGGATTACATGAAAGCATAGTATCTGAATGTCCCTCTGAACACCTCAATGAGGGATTGATACCGCAAATGGTTCTACGTGCAGCTGGAGCAGGAACCACTTGCAGCATGTGACGTCAACCAGATTTTCGAGCAGCAGGAGAGCTGGTCGGCAAGACCAACCAGCGCCGAGATGCTGCAAGTGCAGGAGCTGCTCGAGTTGTTTGACAAAACCCAGATCGATGGCCCAATTGTCGTGACCAACTTTATCTTCAGACGGGTGTAGCCCTGTAAGGATAGGGTGCATCCAATGTACGAGTACTCCGGGTCCGCCGACACGACTCGGGAGTCACTAGAGGAGCTCCGGAGTATGGAGATAGATAGGCGGCTGGCACAGCTATTCGATTTGGCGGGATACCGTCTACTGCCGAACACGATGAGGGCGTACAATTTGACTTCGCCTCCACCACAGGTACGTGCAAAGTCACCCACAATTTAACTCCATGCCAAATAGTTGTTGGTTTGCACTCATAACGCTAAGTCTGATCTATGCATGATCCGTGGCTAGGACTGGGTAGAGGTATACGTCTCCCACGTGCCCACCGATGACTGGCTGGCTAGCGTGGATGTCCGAGAGACCCGTGTGCAACGTCGACAGAGGGTGACTAGTCATCGCAATACTGCCCCGAGCTCAAGTGATAGCAGCAAAGAGGGGGCGAAAGATGCCGAGCACCACATGATGAGGAAGGTGGCCGGGAAGCGCCCCGCATCAGAGGGACCTTCCCAGAAGAAGACATCGATTGGCCCCCTAGGCATGGGGGGTGCTTGAATATTGATGATGAGGAGAGTAGCCGAAAACGACGTAAGGTCATGGCCGGCTTGACAGACGTGGAGGAGGAGGAGGAGATGCTGCTGGTGCGCCGGCAGTGGACGCAGACACCACCCCGCATGCCGACGCCACCAAGAGCGCCCACACCTCCCCGAGTAGCAACACCACCACAAGCACCAACGCCGCCAAGGGCGCCGACACAGCCCCAAGCAGCAATGCCACCGAGGGCGCCAAGACCACCCTGAGCACCGACGCCGCCGAGGGCTCCAACACCGCCCCAAGCAGCAACGTCGCCCCACATGGTAACACCACCGTCGAGCATCCGTGGGACAAGCTCAGCAGTCCTCAAGTACGCGCAGACCATAGCGGGATAGGCAGGCAGCAGTACCCATGCCATGGGGAGTGGTAGCCGCCGCGGTCGTCTATTCAGAGCCACATTCAGACGCTCTGATATGTGAGTAACTCTATAGTCATTTGCTGTTATCTGAGTATTATACTCTCAATGATTATAACTCTGTAACTCTGTATAGTCTTGGAGTTATAATCATTGAGATGCTGACAGGACAAAAGATGTATCTTGAGGATTATGATGTAAGAATAATTGTTATACTTTTGCTTCACATAGTACCATCATTCCTTTTAGATGCTTTTCTTGGCAGCACAACTAGTAGCTAACAGCACAATTTGGCCGCAAGATAGAGTAAATCTATGTCTGCTCCTCAGCATCAAATCTTTCAAATATGCAAAGAAAAAAAGCAAAAAACTTTGAAGTGGGGGAGGGGGGGGGGGTACGTACTTTACTTGATGTGCTTTGTGCATTTATATGAGTATGCAGTTTTTTTATCTGGACCCCTGCTGAAGACATTCGATTTTAGGCATTGGCATGGCATTCCATCAATATTTTTTCCATCACCTTTTATATGTGTATATTCGTAAGGAACTATAATGATTCATAATATAATATAAGTTCTTAGCAAACTCATGCCACTTTGTCATCAATTAGTACGTGTTATAGAGGCGATAGTGTAGTAAGTAGAGGCATAGCCCATGTTATCCAATAGATCCTAGATGCCTAGGATTCATTAACTAGGCCTTTTGTTTTCCTAGGTTACATTAGAGTAGTAGAACTATTGTTATCTGGAGGAGCAAGCGCAAAAGCTGATGAACGTCACATCCTTCACTTTTAACAGACTGAGAGGTAAGGAGCATAGCTAGAGGTGTGTCACTTATCACACACTCAAAGGTGACTAAGGCTGCGTTTAGTTCGCGAAAAGAAAATTTTTGGGTGTCACATTGGATGTGTCGGAAGAGGTTTTCGGATACTAATAAAAAAATAAATTACAGAACCTGTCAGGAAACTGTTAGACGAATCTAATGATACTAATTAATCTATCATTAGCACATGTTGGTTACTGTAGTACTTAAGACTTTTCATAGACTAATTAGGCTTAAAAGATTCGTCTTGCGATTTCCCCGAGAACTGTGCAATTAGTTTTTTTTCGTCTACGTTTAATACTCCATGCATGTGTCAAACATTCGATGTAATGGGTGGAGGCAAAAAAAAATTTGGGAACTAAATCAGGCCTAAGCATAAGTTAATGTCTATCACTTTTAGGGCTTGTTTGGCTGCACTCATTCCCACCACAATGCACTTGGGTTGACGGATGTACAGAAGTTGAACTGGTGTAGTTGGGCACCTTATCAAGATGGATATGATATAAAATGTATTTGGGGTGACAATTTGTCGTTAGCTTTACAGCCATCACTACTCAGTGGTTCTTACTTAGTGTTTTTTAAGATAAGAAAGAAAGTTGGGTCTGATGCTCTTTAGGACATCATGTATTACGATCTGATGCTTTCTCCGTAGCACATCCAGTACCTATGTGCAAAAATAACAACCAATTTTTTCTCAGTATCTTTGTGGCTTTGAATATTCAGATAAAAAAGGATATAGACCATGAACATGGGGAGTTCCACTTTGCCTGATATGATTAGTGTTGTTACAATCAGTATGTGATTTCTACATACTCTCACCATCCTTAAATGAATTTAATTGGCATGGTTTTCCTTAAACATTTTGACCACTACTTTATATATATAAGTTAGTAAAATACTATTAATATGATTCATAAAGTATTGTTTATGAAAACTGATGATTGTATTTGCACCTTACAGATTCAATTTTTATTTTAGGACATTATGTGTTACACATTTATACTATTACTAATTAGAGTCTCCAACGGAGGTTCTAAGTTAATTCTCACCAAAAACACTAGAAAAAAGATAAATCCTAGAAGTTTTCACAATAATCTGGAACATCGAACTATAATTTGATAGACTCTAAACATCACTAATAATAATAGCCATTGGATATATTTTATTTTCTAAACAATTAATCACCTCTACGATTGTGTAAAACAACATAAAGTAACTAAGAAAACTTGTATGTATAAATTACCACACCTATACTACTAAGAAACATGATAGATAATCTAATTATCCACCTGCTATTATGATAAATAATCTACATAACCCCTAAAATTTGCATTTAGTTACCTACTTAATATTATGATAAGCATATATACGTAACTCCTTAAATTTTAATCTAAATTATCACTTCTACCATTCTTAAAAAACTAAATTATCCTTTCAGATCTACGTCTCAATTATGAAAAATCTTATATTACAAGAAATGTTTAAATAACCATAAACATATATATTTCTACATTACCCACATCTATTACTATTAATATCTTAATATTCGACTAAAAAAAACATACATGTTGTACCACCGTGCAAATCAAGTACACATGCTTGCATGAGTTCTATCTATATATATATAAATATATATAATATATATATATATATATATATATATATATATATTATATATATATATATATATATATATATATATATATATACTGTCTCATATTAGTTGACGTTGTAGAAGTTGTCACATTGACCAACGTGCAAGCCAAAGTTCCCTGACGCCCCTACACCGGCATCTCGCAGCTGATGGCGACATCATGAGCTTGGGAGCAGCACCAGCTGGGAAATAATATTTTACTGAACTCCACTCACCCACCGCAGAGACATCAACACTTTTAATCTCCAATTTTTTATTTGATCAGACGAATGGACGAACGAAGTGATAGATTGATGGACATTGCTAGTGGTCAGACCTGTATGCCGCCTATAACGTCAACAATTGTGAGACAAATTTTGAAGCTCAAAGCATCCTGTATTTTGGGACGGAGGGAGTATGTTATATTTTATTAATCATGAAAAATATATATCTCCTTAACGGATCATATACTATTGATAATAACAAACGATATATTTACACATTTGAATAAAACATGTTTAGCATATACATATAATTTCTTGATAAAGGTTAGTGTGGCCCATAGGTGTCTATATCTTCATGGCCTTTGCGATTCATTTGGAGTAAACCATCACTATAAAGCTTAAATACTAATGTGCTATTGAGGTTGGTATTTCAACCTTATTATAAATCTTATTTCAAACTTCTACCACTGATCTTAGTCGACGCGATACAAAATTTGAATGATTGTTGTTAATGCCATCGTAGTGCCTGGAGTGTAGTTTATGATGATTTTTCTTTCGTATTTGAGAAATAAAATCTTTAGCCTTTTTAAAATATTTGTAAGTTGTTGAAAACTCCATATATTCTACCTTTTACATCTTTGTAAATAAAAATGGTTAACTATTACATATATCGTTGATAATTAATTATTAAAAATATGAAAAATGGAATTTCACATGATTTTATATATGTTGTTTCATAGTACCATCCACGTATTCAATAATCAATATCTATCTTGATCTAATTACGGTGTCCTTTAGGAAATACACAAGGTAGAGGAACCTGGCGACGGGAATCAACTATTTGGTTCGATTGGTCGTGAGCTGTCCCTCAAGTGCCTTCTTCGATTGTCCCGGTCGGACTACGGCGTAGTGTCCTCCCTGAGCCGGAACTTCCGTTCTCTGGTGCGCAGTGGGGAGATCTACCACCTGCGGCGGCTGACCGGGGTAGTGGAGCATTGGATCTACGTCTCTTGTGATGAGGCAGAGTGGAACGCATATGACCTGTACCGTATGCGCTGGATCCGAGTACCTAATATGCCAGGAGATGAATTCGGCTTCTCGCTCGCTGTGGGCACAGAACTGCTCGTGTTTGGCGGGAACATTACGAGGCATATTCTGTTAATATATAGTATCCTGACCAATTCATGGATTCAGACGACTGATTCCCCGCGCTGCCTACTATTTGGGTCAACAAGTGTGGAGCAAAAAGCCTATCTGGCGGGGGGCATGGATTATGATGGCAGGGTCTTGAGCACCGCGGCAAAGTATTATTCCGAGAAAAGTGTTTGGGAGCCCCTCCCAAGCATGAACAGAGCTAGAATGTTGTGTTCAGCAGCATTCATGGACGGGAAGCTGTATGTGATTGGTGGCCGTGGGGCGGGCATCAACAGAGAGGTACTAACATGTGGGGAGGAATACGACTTTGAGCAGGGGTCATGGAGGGTGATCGACAACATGTCAAAGGGTCTCATGGCACCAGGGGCTCCTCCTCGTGTTGCAGTTGTCAATAACGAGCTTTATGCAGCTGATTACAGTGAGAGGAATGTCAAAAGGTATGACAAGCAGAACAACAGATGGATCACGCTTGGAAATGTTGGTCAGTTCATGTTTCGAGAGGATATGGCTTTGAAAGCATGCGGTGACAAGTTGATCACCATTCGAAGATCTGTTTATGACTGTTGCAGGACAGTTATTGAGCTTTACTCATGGGTCCCCAATGAGCAACCGCTTGCTTGGAATCTGATTGCCAGCCATCCCTCGGGTGCTTCCCTGTGTAATTCCGCCGTGATGAGTTGCTAAGTACGTCCACTGAATACTGTGGATGTTTTAAGAAAGGTACAGCATGCAAAAAAGCTAAGGGAGCTCTGATTCTCAACATCGTTTCGTTTCCTGCCAGCTACCCAGTTTTTCAGGCCTAAAGCATGTAACTTTGAGTTCTAATACTGAAGCATTTTTCTCAGAATCCATTTCTATGCTCGATTGCATTTGAATTTTGGATGAACTGCAATGCGGGACAGTGTTACATTATCAAAGTATAAATAATTTTCATAAGCAAGCTTTACAAAAGGGCGCTTTACATTGTTCAACTGTTGTCCAGCTGCTTGTTCCAGAGAATCTAGACATGCCACCGGTTAGAAGCCATTTGCATGTGGGAATTAAAAGCAAGAAGTGGCCTAGTGTTTTTTTACGAACATTACAAGTCTGTCATACTTGTGCTGTGCAGGCAGTCCATTTGGACAATAATCCTGCCGGGTTTCTGACTTTCTGTTTCCAGAAGTGTGGTGTTGTGCATTTTTTTTACAAGTAGAGATAATTACAAGTGTGTGCATAGTAGGCCAGTAGAGATAATAGTAGTATAGATAGAGATTTATAAAAAATAGTATAGACATTTGTATATCTAAATATGTTATTGTAAAAATATACAATATTAATCTAATGATACTTGTTATGTATTCTCCAATTCTTTCTTTCTAGGAGGGACTATGGCGTGGAAAGCTGTTAATGATCTTTGGATCTTCAGTTGTCATATAGTGTCAGGCGCAACCTTCTTGAAGTCCGAGTGATTGTGCTGGACTTCTGCAAATGCCCATTCGAGCGTCTTGATAAAAGTAAGTAATACCTCAAGATTCTTTAAAAACATATTTATGTTTGGCATTAGATATCTGATGATGGTAATTTTTTTAAATTACACCGTACGACGTAGACGTCTATAACATGCACACATACTCACCACTATAAATACATATACGTAAACTCTATCCCTATGAGCACCTTCGAAGTATTGAGCCAGCCGATCTCGAGATTTACGAAGTCAACATAGGCGTTTTGCCGTCAACGGGGACGTCGCCTACCACTGAAAGCATAGCGCCGATAAATTCTTGAATAAATCTAGAAAAATGCGGGTACCCATGCCAAGTTGATCAGGACTCTGAGTGGGCAGGACCACAAGGAACCTAACTAACTGATCTAATTTTTGTATGAGTATAAACTTAGTCTGATGTAACGATTATTTATTTATGTATAATATCACAGTGAAGTTCACACAAGTCATTTAATGAAGGTTTAGCCGGGTCTTTTTACCACGGCCACAGACAAAGGTTTGGCCCAATTGATCCGGCCCGCTGACTGCCACTTCTCTTGGCGGGCTTGGGTACCAAGTTGCCAGCCCAAATGAATCCAGACCCAACCCTAAATCCAGCCTACAACTTTTTCTGCAGTACCTGCGCATGGGTGGATGGGTTTGCCAGGTCAAGAAACGCCGCAACGAAGGTGCCCAAAGCCAATGGCGATGGATTCCAGCACTCAAGCTGCTGGTGAATCCCGTCTCTCCTGTTCCTTATCTCACATGGCCACAGGTGGTGGTTGCTGCGGAGCATCGCCGCCGCTGGTGGTCGAGTCCGCACGCAACGTGTTGGACGAAAGTGTCTACGAAGGAAGCGAGGCGCCGCCGCCGCGACCGTTGTGGGCGATTGGGCGGACGTTCCGGCAGACATCCTAGGCCACCGCGCCAGCGTGCGGTCTGTGTGCCGCCACTGGCGCGCCGCCGCGCGCGTCCAGGCCCTGCCCGCACCACTGCCCGTGCTGGTGCTCCCCAGATTCATCAGGTTCTCTTGCTTGACCTCCGATGGGGCGCTGACTGCGGCCCGGCGCGCCCTGATTGCCGTCGAGGCGGCCGGCGATGATGTCCGGATCGTGGGCTCTTGTGATGACTGGCTAATGGTGAAGCAAACCGGTGACCAGTGCTTCTTGGTGAACTCCTTCTCCAGCGAGGTGGTTCATCTTCCGCGTCTGCAGCAGAGCCCTTGCCATTACGATTGGTTGGATGAATCCACAAGTGCTCGTCCCATCCCAAGATTCTTTAATGGCACCAAAGAACAAGAGTCATGGCTGTTGCTTTTCAGTGCAGTATTATTTGCATCACCTAGCTCAGGATTCAATTACATTGTGGCTGCTTTGTCTTGGCACAGAGGTGCACCTGGACTGGCTCTCTGGCAACCTGGAATGACCTCATGGTATCTTTGTCGAAGCGCTCGAATTGATTCTTTGAGCGCTGGTCTTGCCTTCTATCAGGGGAAGTTATACGTGGTTTGGAAGTCCAGACCTAGAATCTTAGCTTTTGAGCTTAGGGAGGACGAGCACGGTGTCAGTTTGTCCTTTGCTGAGCATTATAAGATTAATCGGCTTATCCCTTCCAAGACCATTGATTCAACGAGGTACAACCTGGTGGTATGGCGTGGAAAACTGCTGTTAATCATCAGATTCTTCAGTGATTACACTTGCATGAAGATGGACTGCAAACCTCAGAGTGTTGAGGTAAGCACAAGCCCTTGTGGAGTCACTCAGATTCATAACATTGATGGTGATTGTATCTTTGTTCAGAAAAGCGGTTGCAGGTCCTTTTCTGATGGTTTGCATGTTGGGGTTCAAGGTGACCTTATCTACATTTTAGATGAATGCATCATCAATCATGTTTCTTATACATGTGTGCACAACATGAGAGATGGTACACTGAGGCCTTTTGCTGCCGGTCTACCTCTACTCAAGTCAGGAGATGGTTGCACTGAGGCCTTTTGCTGCCGGTCTACCTCTACTCAAGTCAGGGGTACCAAAGGAGTCCTGCAGCGATTTCCCCGTTTGGATGCTTCCTTCTTGAATCGGAGGTGCCGTTTGCTCTCCGTGAGTAGCTCTGCTATGTTATAGGTTCCCAATTTCTTTTGCAGTGATGAACTGATGTCATATTTTGTTTTGAACTTCCTATCCGTACGATGCTCATATTTCTCGAATGCTCTACATGCAAAACATTTCTGTGGCATGTTACATGCTAACGTTATCCTCTTCTTTCGTTTTTCCAGCACTGAATATACTGCTCTTGTTTCTAACTTGTTACACATCAAACTTGATTTGAATGTTCAGCTATACCGTCAGTGATGCTATTTATCTGAGCGTAGTCTATTTTATGTTCCCGTTAAAAACATGTGATATGTTAAACATGCCAGTTTCACTTCTTACATCCTTCACCGTAATGTTATCTCTTTTCTTCTCTTTTAGAACATAATAAAAGATGCTAAACTAGTTTCATGCAGGGTATTCGACTTGCTTTTTTATAATTGAAACATGCCATGCATTGTCATGGTCTTGCTAGTTCTGTTCTTAGTGTGAATCACTAAGGTTGTACATAGCTCTATATTGGACCTTATATATAAAACTCGAGAGACCAATGTTTAGCTCCGTATATGAAACTATATATGTGTGCCGTTAGTCACCTTAGCGATGTTGCACAGTCTGCCTTATCTAGTAACTACAAAAATGTTTAGACTGTTATGGAGGACATATATATGTATCCAGTAGCCATAAAGCAAATTTTGGAGTTCCACTTCACTAGATAAAAAGCCTGTTCTTTTTTAAGTATATGCTTGAACTAGGAGGGATATAGCAACAGACCATTTTATTTTTCAATACCGTGGCCCTCGTATATTCCAAGATGAGATTGAATACTTTCAATTACCTTTGAAAAAATACTTTTTATTATTAAAATATACCTATTAGCTACATGCTCTTATGTTGCAATGGAAGAAAATCTATCAAGCATACATGGGAAACGAGGACGGGGAATGCTACATAGCTATTACGTTTTCCCCTTCCTGTGAAATTTAAGAGCTATAAGTATAATCTATATTACGATGACCGTGAAACTGAAATACATCCTTAGATAATTTTTTATACCATTGTGAATGAATATTTGCTCTTAACACTAGTAGAGAACAGATTTTCGGTTCAAGGCCCCGGGACTAAAGAAAGGATTAGTCCTGGTTGGAGCTACCAACCGGAACTAAAGTCCCCTGCCCAACGGTTAGAGGTCCAACTTTTGTAGGAGAGGACCTTTAGTCTCGGTTGGTGGCTCAAACTGGGACTAAAGGCCCCCCTCCAGTCCCGGTTGGTGGCTCTAACCAGGACTAGAATAGTACATGTAGTCCGGGTTTATACCACAAACCGGGACTACATGTCCCGGGCTATACACTTTCTCCTTCTTCCTCCCCCAGCCCGAGCCATTTCAAGCTCTCTGCCTGTTCTCTGTTCTTGCCCGTGGAAGGAGTTCATGCTTGCGGGATTAGTGAAGAATTCATTCATCCATCCATTCTTCGGTTCTAAAGGTTATCAACTTCATCCTCCCATGTTTCATTACTAGCATGGCTCATTTCTTGGTCTAGAAATAGAGAAATTTGTGGTTTTTTAGATTGGGAATGATGGTGAATTTGTTTTTATTTATATACCATTTGAGCTCAAAATCACTTAAAAGTTTGAATATGAAGATGAAGGAAGGTTGTAGTAGTTCATCAAAACTAGTATGCACCTTTCATTGCCTCATTTCATGGTCTAGAAATAGAGAAATTTTTGGTTTTCTAGATGGCAACGTATCTGGTGCAAACCAATCTCTCTGTGCAATCGTGCAAACTTCTAATCTGGGCCACATGATTCTAATCCGGGCGGTTAAGCGCAAAATTACCCAATCCCCATGCGCCCCTTGGATCAACATCATGTGGCCCAGATTAGAAGTTTGCACGGTTGCACGGAGAGGTTGGTTTGCACCACATATGTTTCCTTTCTAGATTGGGAATAATGGTGGATATTTTTTATTTATATGCAATTTGAGCTCAAAATCACTTGATAGTTTGCATATGTAGATGAAGGAATCTTATAGTAGCTCATCAAAACTAGTATGCACCTTTCATTGCCTCATTTCATGGTTTAGAAATAGAGAAATAAAAGGTTTTTTTAGTATATAGCTCATTTAATTTTATGGTTCACAAAATAAGAAATTTATAGTAGTTGATGAAAATGAGTATAGAGAGTCGTAGATGGCGACTGCTTCCGGATCCTCGGCCTCGCATGGGGTCCCTAAGCGATTGAGGCCAGACCTCCCTCTCATTGTGTGCGGCTAGTGTGGGTAGATGACTATGAGGGAGTACAGGGTGAAGAAGAAGGGTCCCAACCAAGGGTGCATCTTCTACACGTGTCCGGATCGCGAAGTGAGTAATTTTTTGTCATGTTTTGTTATGCTTTGTTGCCATTTTTCTGATGATTTTGATTAAAGTTCTTGATTTGTTGTTGTAATTTCAGTGGGATGGTACTGGATTATGTGACAGTTGGTACTAGGAGGAAAAGTATGTTGAGCACATCCAAAAATCTCTTGCAGAGGTGACTTAGGTGACTGATAAGAGTGCATCTTTGTATGATGAGGCAATGAACCAGCAGAAGAATGGTATGTCTGTTTTAGTTGGAATTGGTCATGAAATCCTTATTCTGCTGAAGTGCAATGTAGGTTTAGTTTGTTTAGTGCTATTTGGGATTGTCTACATTGTATTAAGGTTTTAACAAATTAATGTTGGAGAGTACGTGAAACAGTTGTGTGGTATAGGATATTAATTAGTCATGTTGATTGATGGATATTTTAGATCTTTTAATTAACTACTAATCATGCATGTTGTATAATATGGGTATTACAAGTTTTTGATGTGGTGTATGTCATGTAATGCAGATGAACCGGCAAATGGATGTACAACGCGGACCGCCGCTCCCCAGAGTTCATTAGGGGCGTGTATGAATTCATAAATGTGGCCAAGGCAAATACGCGGAATGGTTTCATGTGCTGCCCATGTGTTCAATGTAAGAATGAGAAGGATTATTCTTGCTCAAGGGTCCTACACGAACACCTGTTTATGTTAAGTTTCATGCCAAACTATATTTGTTGGACTAAGCATGGAGAAAAAGGTGTTATAATGGAAGAAGATGATGACGATGAAGAAGAAGAAGAAGAAGGGGATGATGACAACATTATTATTCATGGTTTTGCTGAATACAGTGCCTTTGATGATACTGCAATGGGGGAATATAAAGAAGAGGTAGCGGCAGAAGATGATGCACAAAGAGAATGCAAAAGTGACAAGGAGAAGATCAAGTTCGAGCGCATGCTAGAGGATCACAAGAAATTGCTATACCCGACTTGCGAAGAGGGGCAAAAAAAGTTGGGTACCACACTTGAATTGCTGCAATGGAAGGCAAAGAATGGTGTATCCGATAAGGGATTTGAGGAGTTACTGACTAATGCAAAGAAGGTGCTTCCGAAGGCAAACGAATTGCCCGCCACTACATACACAGTAAAACAGGTCATCTACCCTCTGGGATTAGAAATCTAGAAGATACATACATGTCCTAATGACTGCATCCTCTACCGCGGCGAGTACGAGAATTTGGATGCATGCTCGGTAAGCCATGCATCACAGTATAAGATAAGGCGAGATGACCTTGGTGATGTTGAGGGTGACGATGAACGTCCCAGGAAGAGAATCCCTGCCAAGGTGATGTGGTATGCTCCTATAATACCACGCTTGAAATGTTTGTTCAGAAATAAAGAGCATGCAAAGTTGCTATGATGGCACAAAGAAGACTATAAGGTAGACAATATGTTGAGACACCCTGCTGATGGGTCCCAGTGGAGAGCAATCGAGAGAGAATTCCCAAAGTTTGTAGATGACTCAAGAAACTTAACATTTGCTTTAAGTACGGATGGCATGGATCCTTTCGGGGAGCAGAGCAGTAGTCATAGCACTTGGCCTATTACTCTATGTATCTACAACCTTCTTCCATGGTTGTACATGAAGCGGAAGTTCATTATGATGCCAGTGCTCATCCAGGGCCTGAAGCAACCTGAAAACGACATTGATGTGTACCTAAGGCCATTAGCTGAGGAACTTCTACTTTTGTGGAGCAGCGTAGGTGTACGTGTGTGGGATGAGTACAAACATGAACACTTTGATTTGTGAGCATTGTTGTTCATAATAATCAATGATTGGCCTACTCTTAGTAATCTTTCAGGATAGTCAAACAAGGGATATAATGCATGCAAGCACTATTTTCATGACGTGGAAGGTATATTTTTTAAAAAATGTCGAAAGGTCATGTACATGGGCCATCGTCGATGTCTTTCATTGAATCATGCCCTAAGAAAAAGAAGCAAGCATTTTAAAGGTAAGACAGAGCGCCAAACAAAGTCTGACAACCATAGTGGTGAGGATGTATTCAATATGGTCAAGGATGTACAAGTAGCCTTTGGAAAGGGACCTGGCAGCCAATCTGTTTCGAATGACGCTAACGGACATGCACCCATGTGGAAGAAGAAGTCCATATTTTGGGAACTACACTACTGGCAAGTTCTAGAGGTCCGCAGGGCGATCGATGTGATGCACCTAATGAAGAATCTTTATGTGAACCTACTAGGCTTTATGGGTGTGTATGGGAAGTCTAAGGACACACTGGAAGCAAGACAGGACCTGCAGTGTATGAAATAATGAGAGAATCTGCATCCAGAAAAGGTAGATGATGGATGCCAGTACTTAAGTTCTGCCAGCTACACTCTTAGCAAAGAAGAGAAGGAAAGCATGAATGCCTAAATAGCATCAAGGTCCCATCTGGCTTCTCCTCGAATGTAAAGTGGATAATAAATATGGCAGAGAAGAAATTCCTAAACTTAAAGTCTCATGACTACCACGTGCTTATGACGCAATTGCTTCCGGTTGCATTGAGAGGGATTCTACCTCCAAATGTACGATTAGCCACCGTGAAACTATGTGCATTCCTCAACGCAATTTCTCATAAGGCAATCAGTCCAGCACATCTAGCAAAGCTATAGAATGACGTGGTCCAATATCTTATCAACTTTGAGTTGGTGTTCCCGCCATCCTTCTTTAATATTATGATGCACCTCCTAGTTCACTTGATCAAAGAGATTAGTATTCTCGGTCCTGTGTTCCTACACAACATATTCCCCTTTGAGAGGTTCATCGGAGTCCTAAAGAAATATGTTCACAACTGTGCTCGGCCAGAAGGAAGCATCGCCAAGGGTTACGAAACAGAGGAGGTCATTGAGTTCTGCGTTGATTTTATTCCTAACCTCGACCCGATTGGTGTTCCTGAATCACAGCATGAGGGGAGACTAAGTGGAAAGGGCACACTAGGGAAGAAATCATATATTGGCAAGTAGGATGATGATTTCCGTAAAGCACACTACACAGTTCTGCAAAACTCCTCCTTGGTGGATCTGTATATCGAGGTACACAAGGACATCGTACGTGGTGAATTCTCAAGGAGGACTAAAGCCTGGATTACGCGTTGGCACAAGGAAACTTTCGGCGGTTGGTTGCGAAAATGATATTAGGGTGACGAGAGTCTAGATGAGAAATTGTACTTGTTGTCTAGGGAACCATCTTGGCATATCTTGACATTCAAAGGGTACGAGATAAATGGTAATACATTTTACATGATAGCCCAAGATAAAAGGAGCACCAACCAAGATGCAATTAGTGGGAGATCAAACACCTAGGGTGTTACAGATGTGGTGGTGGCAGCCTCTTTCGGGTGAGATGATGGACGAGACCACACTAGATAAGACACTGGAGAGAGAAGAGATTGACATGTGGGGGTCATGAATGACATGTGGGGCCTCTAGTAACAATTTTTTCTAAAATCCACAGTTGTTCAACCAAATAAATTTTAAGTTTTTCACAACCCACAACAGCTTATTCATAGCCTATAGTAGCTTTTCCAAAAGCCACAACTCAACCAAACACAATCTTAGTTCTACGGCATGCTTTGCTTGAGAGTACGATGGATGTGCTCATTGGATCAAGAAACAATTGAGGAAGGGAAGGTCCCCATTGGTGATAGATTTTGGCTTTGAAGTTGCTTATGAGTCCTACAAGAACCCTTCATAGTCACGTTAAACCAAATTGTCACCCTTTGATTAATTGCTTGGTTTAACGTGACTAATAATCTAATTGTTCCTAGATTTGCATCATCCGTGCTATCCACTATGCACAAAACTAGGATCCATTGTAGAGAAGGAATACATAGCTCACAGAAAAGTTTTACTTAATCATGAAAGGTAGTTAAGTTATAACATAAGTTGTTATCATCATTAAGTTCACAAACTCGAGTGCTACAATAGAAGTGTAATTGTACAATAGTTTTAGAGATAGAACTCATGGACCATCCAACATCGATGAGCTATGTATGACTCTCATATGTAGAAAACCATAGGGCTAGGTCACCTCACCTACAAAACTTAAGTGTAGCACTGTGAGTACATAATTGTATTCCACAAGACTTAGCAAGGTATAAAGTTTTACATAAAAGCATTTGTGCATAAAGTAAACATTATCTAGCATCTACATCTAGGCATAGCAAGTGGTATAGCAGAAGCAAGAACATTAGAATAAGGTGGAGCTTGATCTTCCACAAGTACTTTCATCTCAACAATTACTCCAAATCTAGAAGCCATGAATCTGTTGATAACTAGGAGCACAACATTTCAAAATGATCAAGACAAGACAAATTTTGGAGAGGGGTACAAGTTTATCGACCAAGGGATGGGGCATTGCCCATACAACCCATGGTTCTATAAGAGGTAACTTATCACCTCAACATCTCTCATCCTAGGCAAAGTCATCCAATAAACGAAACCAAGATGTACCATGATACTAGCTTTCTAGCTACTATATGTACCAAATTGCACCTAACCCATGTTGTTACATGGCCAAGCATAGTACTAGGCTCACCAATCCCATATATAGTAAGTGATCTGTATAGCAGGCGGTGTTCAAGACTTGCTATAACAGATGCAACTCTAGCAGGAGCCCTTAAATCAAGGCCCCAACTTTTGATTTGAGGGCTCCTCTTACTTTTGAGGTTTTTTTTGCATATACACCAATAGGAACCTTCAAATTAGGACCTTCAAATCCATTCTAGTAGCCATTGGAATATGGGACTCACTCGTCATTTGTCTATAAACATTGTCATTCCAATCGACTAAGCTATGGGGGCGCGATGGCAGGGATCTTTGTTCAAATGGATTGAGCCGCTTGTGAGCCAAAATGAGCCAAGCTAAGAAACATGCCAGCAACTTTAATCAGTCCATATATCCCTTAATCCATGGCCCAACATGATAAAACACTAAAACCCTAGACCAATACAGCTCCACGGCACCACTAGCCCATCCCTAGGGCAATAACGTTCACACGACATTGCAATAATGCTCGTTGTTCTTTCCCCTCACAAGCCGCTACCATCTGCCTCTCTCTCTCATGCACATGTGCACGTGAATCGAGGCTTCATGTCCAGGGATCGCCTCACCGTTGTCGTTTCACCTCACCATGAGATGAGTCCTCTACCCCCTCCATTTTAGATTCATCTCCTCTCCATCTCCGGTCTCCACAAGACCACGCATAATATGCCGACATCTCCTTCTCTCCTTCCCGTCTCGAGCTGCCATGAGTGTTCATGGAGGATAAGGACGAGGTGCTAGAGATGTGTTGTCTACATATATGTAATAGGCTACAAGGAAGAAGAGAACCAGGGACACCATTGTAAAATTCGTATGTACTTTGTTTATTTCATTTTAAGTATGCATGTTTTTTGTTTGTTGCTGAATTGTTATTATAATCTCTATGTACTGTGTTTTTGTCTTTTGCCTTGTGAACCAAACAAGCTAGCTCGAGCTCACTAATGAGCCGAGCCAAGCTAGCCTTCTGGCTCATTTGTATAAGAAGCCGAGCTATAACGAGCTAAGCTATAACAAGCTAAGCCATAATGAGCTAAGCTGGCTTGATATCCATCCCTAGGTCTGAGTGAGGAGATTTTGGGGGCTCCATAAAGTAGTGGCTTGAGTTAAGGCCGAGATTAAGTTTTTTTGCTCTAGCCCCAAAAGGTAGAGTATGGGCCCTATTTAGGGCCTTGTTGGAGATGCTCTAAGGACCTTTAGATTTATTCTACCAAGGTGCATTGTAAATATGGTGCCTAGGTGAAGCTCCATGTCATCTATTGTGATTTTATGAAGTGTAAGATAACTGTATAGGGTGCATAAAGGATTTGAGGTGAGATTCCTCTACTTCAAGCATGATGTGGTTGTGGAAATCAATCTTGATGGATGACTTGTTCTCTTATTTCTTCGCTAACAATGCAAGGGGATGAAAGCACTTCTTCCTCTCCCATAACAATGGTGATAGCCTGAGGTGATGGTGGTGCTTGGGATTTCCTCCAACACTTCTCCTTGCCTCCTTTGACTTCCTTTACTCTTCTTCTCCTTGATTCTAGGGTTCTAAGTGTTCTCGAGTGATGGCCTAGCTTTGATTGTGTGTCAAGTGGGCAGCCCGCTGGTGTTCACCATAGATCCATATTGGTGATTTAAAGATCATATATTGAGGCCCTAACTTGAATTTGTGTCAAGTAGCGAAGTTACTCGTGAGCACCTTATGATCCGGTGGAGAATTCGTGATGCCTGGTGGATCATTGTAACACCCTAAACTTTGACTAGTGTTAAAAATCACTAAAAAATTAAACTTTTTGAAAACTTTGCATAGGAAGTAATATATAGCATTAGCATAGGTATTAGACTAATATAAATGAAATGCGATGTGTGAAATTGCGAGATCACTTGGTTGCTTGTTTGTTGAACATATGGTGGTACACCTCGCATACTTGCATGTTCAAATTTGAATCATTTAAACAAATGCATAACAAATCTGGGAAATGGATAAAGGTTTTGAAAAATGGAAAAGCCGACTGGGCTCCTTTTCTCCCTTCCATGTTGGGCCGGCACAACTCACGCCCAAGCCACCCACAATGCGGCAGCCACTCTCCCTCTGCTCCCTCCCACCGATAGGTGGAGCCCACCGGTCAGCTCTGCCTTCTACCCCTTGCCGCAGCGACAAAAATACCACGTCGCTGCCGGCTCCTCGTTGCCGCCGCTACCGCTTTATCACACTACGTGGATAAGATCGGCGTACACCTCCCTGGGAAGTTTCTCGGCCTCGTTTTCTCTCTCCCCCCCTCTTCGCCTCTTCCCCACTATTTAGCACTGTCACCATGGCCACGCGGCAAGGTACGCCCACCTAGCCATTTTTGCCATAGCCAAGCTCCTCACCCCCGGACAAGCGCATGGATAAGAACGCACTATTCTGAACCGACTTTGAATTTGAGCATGAGCGCGGGCAGTGGAAATATCCAGCGGGTAGGGAAATATCTTGACGCCGGTGAACTACCATGACCGGCCTATAAATAGGCTCGGCCAGTGGTGCTCCGGCATCACTACCACCACTATGAGCTCCTCCACGAGCTAGAACCCCAACTTTCCCCTCCATTCCTCCTTCCTCCCTCCCAGTAGTGAGCTAGGCCATTTACCCCAAATCAGGATCCACCGGCGCCATTGGAGCCACTCCTCTCTTCCTCCTTCCTTGCTGCATCTCAGGTCAATTGGTGAGGCAGGTGAGTCCCAGGGCCCCTTCTTCACTCTATACTTCGCTTGACCTCCCATTATCCCCCTCTGTGCCACCTCGCCCCCATGCACCACACTCCGCTAAGCTGCCATGGCCGGCGACCATCGCCAGCAAGGCTCGATTAAGCACTACACCACCGCTAGCACTTACACCGAGCGCTCGCACCCACACACACTCGACGAAGCGACCACGGTAGGCACTGCACTCGCACCCGCATGACACCACACCGCCGTCATTCCTTCGCATGCCGCCTCCATCGCCATTGACGCTCCTCGTCACTTAGGTCACCACCAACGGACGCAGAATGACCTCCCGAGTCTCGTCCACCTTGTCACTGCTTGCACCGGAGCACAGCGTCACCGGCGAACCGAACTTCGGCGAGCCCGTGGCTGCTCCCCTATTTCACCACCACACCGGGATCTGCCGTTGTGACGGCGTCGCCCTCCGTTCCCCTCTCCTCCTCTGTCACGTGGAACCAGACCGAGATGCCGCCACCCACCCGTCCCACTCCATGGGACCAGGCGGGCCGCACGTCAGAGGCCCACGCCAACACCCCGACCCCACCTGTCACAGGCACACTCACACACAACACGGGGCACAATTAGGTAATTGCTAGGTACACCCTGCAGTTGTACACAGAGAGCTATAAACCCCATTTCCAGACTTAGAAAAATTCCCAGAAAATTTGTAAAATAACTAGATGAAATAAGGAATATTAGCATGTAATTAGCTCATATTTTTATACACAAGAGAAATCATATAAAATATTGCTTAGTAGATTAAATATAGGATATACCTCTAAAAATGCATAACTATTGCATCCTAACTCCATTTCGCGTGAAACCACTTCTAGAATTCATCTAAGATCTAGGCCTATGCATTCACTCTAGTGCCACCATATTGTTCTATGCTTGTTTTTCCTTTTGTGCTATGTTTCAATGGTAGTCTTATATGAAAAGCTCCGCCCAACAGATGAAGGCAACTACCAAGAGGACGAGGACCCGGGCTATGTAAGCGTGCCAAAAGGAGACAACAACGAAAGCAAGTCCTAGCTCCCCCCTTCCACCATCTTGCTTTAAATTCTATTAATACATACTCTTGAATTAATGAGTTATTATCCTAGTTTTGAGCTCCATTATTATGTGATTAATGCTTATTTGAGATAAACGGTACAAAGTTATTTTACGAGCTCCGTAATGAAAATATGCCTAAGATGATAAATTGAGGAACTTGAACTTGGAAATCCTAAATCTCGACAGGGGGCGAGTAGGGGTGATTTATGTGGAGATAGATTACCTGTGGTAGGAACCCCTGGTATGGGTTTCTACGGGAGATCTTCGCCTCAGTCACATAAGGACCGGTTCATAGTCTCTTTCGCCTAGTGAGTTGTTACGTACAACCACATGTCTATATGGGTAGACTTGATCTCACACCCCGTTAGATAAAAGTATAGTTCATACTAGGAGGCCGGTGTAGGCAACAGAATATCAGGAGCAGGCACGGATGCTAGGTGACCTTCCGTGGCCTGGTTGGCATGGTTGCTTTGTGGTCTTCCACATTAAGCCCTTGGATATTTTGGCCGAGTGCAAGCCCATGTTATTGTTTGAATGGCCGGGTATGAGCCATGTTGTGATGTGATTGGCCGGGTACGAGCTGTGTTATGAGATTTTGGCCGGGTACGAGCCTATGATTATCATTGGGGCCGGGTACGAGCCCATGACTATTGAATAGGCCGTGTGTGAGCCGTAATATGGTTTTAGTAGTTAGATGATCGAGTCGATTTCCAACCCCTGAGAAGCCGTAGTAGAACTATATGGACATCTAAGGTCACGTACTCTCGGGTATGAGGTCTCGTTAGAACCATTCGGTCCGCTGATCACGGAATGGATGGCGTCTATCATGTGGGGAAATTTGTACACCTCTGCGGAGTCACTTTAAACCTATTCGAAAAGCCACGTCCTTGGAATGGGCAGATGCTAGGAGATGACACTATGATTAGACTAACCCTTTTGATCATGTGTAACTAACCTATAGTATGAAAACCTTAATACTAACCCGAGCACTAGTGGGAATGATAATGCTCCGCTAGGACCCACCCTATAATTATAAACAACATACCACTTCTTTTCCACCTATGGTTAGGGCTTGCTGAGTACATATGTACTTACCCGTTGTTGACTCACAGACTTTGGCACTGAGGAGGACCGAGACTTTGACGACGAGACGTACAAGGAGGACTAGGAAATTATGTGAGGAACCGACCGTAGGAGGTGGACATAGAAGCTAGGGTTTCAACTACGCTCAAGCTTGCCTGTGGATTAGGAAGTCACCATGATGTAGAATAGTCATATACTAGAGACCACTATGATGTAATAAAATGTTGTTTCCCGGCAATAGTCATCTGCTAGATATGTAACCCTAGTTTGTGCCCTTTGGGCTGCCGTTGTAAAACTCTACTTATTTTAGATATCAATAAAGCTTGGAACTTTTATTATAAATTTGTGTGCCATTTTATGTATTTTTGTGCGTACTTGTGCATGATCCTGGCGCAAGTACTGATGCACCTAGGACTCTCAAAAGGAGGGGCCGACAATCATTGTGTGACAATGTGCCTCAACTATGTGCCAAATTTCTAGAATGCATTGTATGATCCGGTGCTAACTTCAAGGTTGGTAAGGCATATTCCGGTATACTCCCTTTTGATCGTTGGAAAACTAGCCTATATAGGATCATTGTATGATCTAGTGCGACTCCATGGTGCCTGGCAGATCATCTAGTGATGTATGTGTCCTATAGACTTTTCTCTAATAGCTAGTAGGGGCTTCACACCCTATATATGTGGTTTACCTTCCCTAGCTCATTTGGAGCTTCTCTTTCACCATAGCTATGAGACACATATAGAGGGGCTTTTTTGTGAAGTGTGTGAGAGCCATCCAAGTTAAAGATCACTAATTGGGAGAGTGTGCGTTGTGTGCATGCGATGTTCTCGGCTTAGTTTTTGTCATGTTGTTGTTGTTTGTTACTCTTGGTGTTTGCTACTGGATATAGATGGCCCGGTAGAGGGCCAGGTAAGCTTCCCGATGGAGGACTTTTTGTTGGGAGTCTCATACTGGTGTTCATAGTTTGGAACCCACCATTCCGATGTGGAGAATGAGTATTCACTAGTGAGTACTTGAGACTTCATGACTCAAGTAAGCTAAATAGAGTGTTTGTGACTCTTTGGTCCTGCAACTTAGAATGGGGTGTTGTGGCAACAACCCGATACCATGGGAAAAAAATCCAGTTGTCTCTTTGCCTGTTTTACTTTGTTGCATTACTTCTTCATCCTAGTTTTGTGCTTTTATTTTTTGTGTGTGCAAATTCAATGATGTCATAACTAGAATTATATGTTATAGTATGCTAAGTGATAGATTTGCCTTCCTTACCTACGGATTTTAATCTTAGAGTGGACCTTGCTAAGGACATAGTATGATGATCCTAAGGACTCATTGGTGTGATCTTTTTAGTCTTAGGTGCCACTGTGTATGTGGGTGAAGTGGTACTTGCATAGGCTAAGGTTTTGATATTTAAATTTTAAACCCCAATCCTCCTCCTCTTGGGCCATTCAGTCCTTTCAATGCGCTCCCACTATACATCTAGAGTGTAGTTATTCACATTTACCCTTACTTGTTTCTTTACCCACTCGATGCTAAATGCGAAGCCACCACTCACGTCAAACATAATTAGCCTTGCTCACCATTTCTTGTTTCTTTTCTCACCTACCCAAATTTGTTGCCACCTCTCACCCACATCTTAATTAATCTTTACTCAACCTTTCTCAATTTTTTGTCTATCCTAGATTGACTACGCTTCCACCACTTTCCACAATTTAATTGATCTAGCTCATCATTTCTTGTTTCTTCTCCCACTTCAACCTAAATACACTACCATCTTCACCACATCCTAATAAATTCCCACCAATCCTTTCTTGTTCTTTCTTCTACTCAAGAACAATGGTGCCCCACCACTCATCTTCAATCTAGTTAATGCCCACACACCCTTTCAAATTCCTTATCCAACTCAATCTAGATTCCGCCGCCACGCTCACCCTCAACCGAACTAATCCCGCTCACCCTTTTCCCGTTTCTTCTACCACCAAACCCAACTGTCATCCACTCACGCCCAATTAATCCCTACTCACCTTTTTCTTGTTTCTTTTCATACCCGAGCCCAACTGGGCCCCACAACTTACGCACAGTTTAGGATCCCAAGTCACTCTTTCTTGTTTCTTCCCTTACTTACGTCTAAGTGCACTGGCACTGCTCTCCAAATTCTAATAAAGCTACACCCACCGCTTTGTCTTTTCTTCTTCTATACGCATCTGACAATGCTCCCACCGCTCAACCGTAATAATATAATTAATCCTACTCATGCTTTTCTTGTATCTACTACCACGCAGACCTGACTACGCTTCCACCGCTCACCCCAAGTATGTATAATTAACCCCCATCCATCGGTTCTCCTTTCTTCTCCCAATCAATCCCGACTACACCTCCATCGCTCACACCCATAGTTTGTTGCCTCCTTAGGCTCCTCCTCCACCCCAAGAAGACCCTCCCGCATTCTTCACGAGTTCCTCATCAACTCCGGCCATCCCCTTCCGACTCCATCACCACCCTTATCGACCCCCGTCACTCAACCACTGCCCTCGCAGCGAGACATCTCCTCCTTCAACCTACATCGCCAACTGACCATTCTCCAACACAATGGTCGGAGTGTCTCAACTCCACGACATTGTGCCCAAGGGGTCCAATCAATCTGTCGGCCATCCCCTCGAGTTCATCTAATCAGGTAAATCTCCACCGCCAAACCCTAGATCCCCTGTCCCTTTTTTTTCCTTTTCCGAATTTGTGGTGATTCTTTTTTTATTAGGAATAGGAACCATATGTGGTGATTTTTGTAATAGAAAATATGCTGAGCGCTCAAATAAGTTTTATTTGGACAAAGTTAACCTCTTCCCTTATCTGGCAGAGCAGTAGCTCACCAAGCTGTACCTTTGTGAGCATTGCACAATCAGAATCCATTTTGCCCTTTTGGGGTCAGAAGAACAAGACGATCTCAGTCTCCGAGCAATCCTGCCCCTGTCCCTGCTGCAAAACGAGGTCGCCGATTCAATCAGTTGCAGGCTCCGAATTCTTGAGCTACTTTGTCACTCATCGAGCACGAAGTCATAACCTGCTTGATTCTTGCAGGTTCCTCTTTGGCTCAGCTTGCTGGGGTGTTCGAATTCGTCAGATAACGAGACCCCACGGCGCTGGTCCCCGGCGGCGATGGATTCGGGCGCGGACACCGCCGGTGAGTTCCTCCGCTCCCGTACTGAGTACCTCGTGGCCGTCGATTTTGGTTGCCGCGGGGCCGTCACAAACTCAGGTGGTTGGCTGGCTGGCTCGTGCAGGCGAGGCGTTCGACGAAATGCCCCAAGAGAAGAGGCGAAGATTTGACGCCGACCGCGACGAGCCGCCGCCGTCGCCGTGGGCGGGCCTCCAGGCGGACGCCCTGGGCGTCGTGCTCCGCTTCCTCCCCTCCCTCGCCGACCGCGCCAGGGTGCGGTCCGTGTGCCGCAACTGGCGCGCCGCCTCCTACGGCCGTGGCGTGGCCCCGCCGCTGCCTGTGCTGGTGATGCCCAGGTTCAGGTTCGCCGGCATGACCCCCGGGGGCGTGCTGACGGCGACGGTGCGGCGCGCTTGGATGCCGCCGGAGGTGGATGCCGACCATGCCGACTGCGTGGGATCCTCTGATGCGTGGCTCGTGGGCGCCAGGCAGGCCGGCGGCGAGTGCTTCTTGGTGAATGCCTTCTCCCACGTGGTGCTCCATCTACCGCGCCTGGGCGATTCCGATCACAGCCATTGGGCCTGCTCACTGTGCAAAGTGGCGCTATCTGGTTCACCTGACTCGGGACCCAAGTGCATTGTGGCTGCTTTCGCGTTCTGCAGGTCCAAGCCTGAACTGGCACTCTGGAGACCTGGGATGAAGTCATGGCGTGTGTGGCAGCATTCTTTGATTGCTGGGCATATCGACATGGCCTTCTATCAGGGGAGACTGTACATGCTCTGGAGGTTCACGCCATCCCTCTTCGTCTTTGAAATCGTGGAGGACGGGCATGGGGTCAAGTTCTCTCGTATGAAGGATTGTCTGCTGGAGAAGCTCCTCCCTACCCCTCTTGGGTCCAATCATGTATTGAGCTGCAACATGGTGGAGTGGCGTGGAAGACTGTTGTTGATCATCAGATACTATGGTGGTTACCAAGTCAGGCACAGAGTTCTTAAGGTTGAAGTGTTTGCGATGGACTTCAGCACGAAACCAATTAGCCTCACTGAGATCCACAGTTTTGGTGGCGACTGCATCTTTGTTGGTTCAGGCGGCTGCAAGTCCTTTCCTGCTGGTCAGTACCGTGGAGTTGAAGGCGACCTTATCTACTTTGTTCCTGATCATTACAACCCTCATGATGCATTTGTGTACAACATGAGAGATGGCAAGATACAGCTCATTGTTGAGCCATTGCCTCGCCGCATTTGTGCACCAATGCAGAGCCTCGGTTTCCCGGTGTGGTTGTTTCCTCCGGAGTAATCTCCGTCAGGCACAAATCTGATGTACTGGGTGGTGGCTGGTGGGTGCTGCAGTTTGCTGTCAGAGATAATGTGTACAGTGATGCATTCTGTATTGCAACCCCATTTGTAGGAGAAATCTGTATCTTGTTCCCGGTTTCCTGCCTGTATGGTGAGGGATTGCCCAGTTGCAGGAGAACTGAGATCAGGGGAAGAACTCGATCTCTGCAATCAATGCTTATGTATGTGCCTCAAATGCTCGAAATGCAAGTATTTTAATTGGCGCTTCTGATGGTATTTATCCCCTGTCTTTTTTTCCTGTTGTACTGGGCTTAAGCTGCTGGTTTCCTTTGACTT
The DNA here is from genome assembly GCA_022457205.1 of Saccharum spontaneum. Taxonomy (NCBI): domain Eukaryota; kingdom Viridiplantae; phylum Streptophyta; class Magnoliopsida; order Poales; family Poaceae; genus Saccharum; species Saccharum spontaneum. The sequence goes on along the minus strand of CM039598.1, from coordinate 53,633,523 downwards.
GATAGTGGATACAGATCAACCATGATGAAATATTCTGCTATTGATAGTGGCGTGGTGTATCTTGGAGAGTGATATTAGTTCGTACTGTAAGTGGTAACCAGTCAAAATGTGTTTAAATAGCCGTGAACTGTGAATCTGGATTACTTGCTTCTTTCTTGGTGAAACATGAGTGCCTGACACAGCCATGGTTCCTGCTGATCCAATAAGATACAGCGTCTAGTTCCTTCTGTCCATGCCCCTCTGAAGTTTGCAATTGGCATCTTGTCTTGACGGTTCTCTTGAATCAATGTTTATTTTGTTCTAGCGTTCATATAACCATGGGCTACAAATATTTTTATGAAAAATCATGCAGAAAAGGGCGTCTATGTAACTATTGAGCATTTGAGAGTTACAACACCCAATTCAAATGTTTATCAGATATGGGAAGAACTGGATGAATTCAGACAAATGTGTATCAAGAAAAAGCCTTTTGACCTCCTCGACTTTTACAACCGTTTGATTTTCCTCATCAAATGAACCGGGTTTTCGACCCTTCCTCAACTTTTTTTAAAAAATTTCCCACCTTAAGCGGTTTTGATGAAAATTAAGAGAGATAAAAAAACTGATTTTGTATGATAGAAGTAGATCACAGAAGGTTTTTTTTTGTTTTCTTTTGTTTTTTAGGGACGAAACAGATCACAGAAGTTGAGCGAACCTCCTTCGCCAAAACCTGCCTGCTGCTCCCTGCCCGTGAAGCCCACTGGCCGCAGGGCCAGCACTCGGCCAGGCCCAGGCGTGCGTGCCCGGGGCTCTGCTGCTATTTGGGCCGAGCCTGCTTGTGTTTCGAGCTTGCGCAGTTACGCCACCGGCTAGCAGCACCCAGTAACTGCTTGTGGGGCCAAGCAGCTGGGCCAGCATGTGTACAAAGGCTACACTGGATGCACACATTGCACGGCGATGACGTCGAACTCATAGCTAGCAGTAACCGAAAAAAAGTAACATGTGGACCTGTCACGACACGTATTTATTTTTAGCTAATGGAACAAACATCCAGGTTCATTCTCATTCTTAAGTAAGAAACCTGGCTCTGTTTAGATTGAAGAAAATTTCAACCCGATGAATAGTACCACTTTCGTCTTATTTGGCAAATATTGTCTAATCATAGACCAACTAGGCTCAAAAGATTCATCTCGTGATTTCCAACTAAACTATGTAATTAGTTATTTTTTTACCAACATTTAATACTCCATGCAAGCGGTTAAAAATTGATATGATGGAGAGAGAGTGAAAAAACTTGGAACTTTGAGGCAAACTAAACAAGGCGCTGACCATATTATTAAAAATAAGTTCTGACACTATATTTAAAGGAGACTCATAAAAATAATAGAAAATCAGACCGTAATCCTAGATACAACGGACCATCCATAAGAGGAAAAAAAAGGCCAAAACGATATCTCTATGGCCTGACAGGCCTTGTAGATACATTATTTTTTTCTTCACTTTACTGCAGCTGACCTCAACACTGGAGCCAATTTGTTCCCTAAATAAGACCTGTAAAAATATTTGGGACTGTACTTGTCAAAAACAGTATCATTTCTACCATATTAACCCCTAGAATTGGCAGTCGTCCCCCGCGCAGCCAGCCGGCCACGTCGCACCAAATTCCCTGATTGGACCACATCAGCGCCACATCAGCTCCTTCTCTTCCCATTGGTCCACCTCAGCTCAATCACTCCCCGGACGTCTACAGTCCGCCGGTAGAAAATATCTCCCTCTCTCTCTCCCGTCTCTTCCCTTCCCCTCCCTCTCCCTTCCTCCCGATCTCTCCAGAAGCGGACAATGCGGCGGCGCGGGCAGCATCCGCCGGTGCCGATGCCCCGGGCCGGCGGCCACCCTCTGCCTCCTCCTCCTCTCCTCCATCCTCCGTGCGGGCTCCTCTCTCCCTCTCGCTCTCTCTAATCTCCGGTTTCGCTTCCTCTCTCACTCTCCTCGCGCGACCTGGGCGACTACGGCGGCGACACTGCTCGGCGCGGTGGCTGTCACCCTTCTCCGTCCCTCCTCCTCGCGTGGCATGGACGGTGCACCATGTTGGGCCGCCTCCTTCCTGCTATTTCCATCTGTTGGTGCCGTCACCAAACCCTAGCTGCCATTTTTTTGGGTATTATTGTCTAATGCTTCATATCTGCCTGATGCTTTCGTTAACTCTGAGAAGTAATACGATTTCTAGATGCAGGTTCTAGCTTCAAAAAACAGGAACAAAAATCCCTGCGATGGTCCACAATTTCAAAGCAGCAAAGTGAAGATCTAAAATGCAAGGTGCGTGCTTCTGTGTAGTGTTTTGCCCCATGCTCCCATTCATATTTGTCTGTACTTCGCTCATAAATGATTGTTTTTGCATTTAGAATGAGAGAACTTCCGGCAGTTTAGACTTTCTTAGTTGAATTTTTTTTATGTTGTGCCGGTTGGTGCTAAATTTTCTTATGTTGTGCCGGTTGGTGCTTTCTGTGTTAGAGCAGATGAAGAAAGAGAGTTTCTAGCCCACCAAATTTCACCTTGCTCCTGCCCTCCTTAGGTCAGTAGTCTGTCTTCGTCCCTACTAGCATATTTGTGTTATTCCTTTGTGTAAACAAGTTCAAAGGATTTGTTCTCAAGATGTTGTATATAATTAAAGCTGGGTTTAGCAATTTGATTACCAACAGACTATTTACCAAAAAAAAGAAATAGATGCTATTTGCTCTGTCTCCAGAAGCTACCAGTGTATATGTAAGGGATATATTTTAATTGTTGGGTGGTTTCCCGTTATTCTATAATCAAACGTGTTGCATGCTACGTTTCATTCTGATTGTACCGGGCTATCTGAAGGTTCCACCTACGATAAGCTAATTGAAAAAAAAATTGTTGTTAAGTATGCATCATTTGTATATGATCTTCCTGGTTACACTAACTCATCCTCCAAATTCGTTGTCTGCATTTGGGTTCATGCAACAACAAGTGATGGTTTAGGAGATCTTCTCTGAACAATATTAATTAGCCTTTGCTATCTTGTTTATTAACGAACCCTTCTGAAATTTATCTTTGGGAACTACGTTCCATCAGTATCTTTAAAGGCACTAATGCAAGATTTTTACTACGTAACGCGATTTCCATGCAAGCTATTGCTGCTTCCTGAGCCTCCAAAGGTGAAAAATCCTTGTACCAGAATATGTAAAAACAGGTATTTGCATTATCACTGAAATGCACTATAAGAACAGGTATGTGCATTATTACATAATATATCTGTTCTTACAAACAAATAAATATATGCAGATTAGGAACATAGGTCTACATGGTCTTATGAATAAAATAGGTTACGTAAGTTCTTTATACTCCCATGTTACAGAATATATTTGTTTCTCTCTCATTTTCCTCTCTTTCTCTACTTCCTTCCTGAAGGAGAAGATTTATATTTCGTAATTTGGGTTTCCATGCACACAATTACCTCAGAAATTTCGTTTTTGTATGCTGCTTTGTACACCAGATTCGCTGCTGATTTGAGTGCTATATGCTTGTGAAACCTATTGTTTTTTCCAAAGGTTGATTATACATTGATGCCACACTGTCAACTGACAACAGTCCAGGTTATTAAAATATTTGCTGTTCTAAAGCCTGTGATGAAAATGATGTCTCATGTTACTTGGGAATATTGGTCGATGATCTTCAAAGGTCCACAGCATATTTATACACCATCCCCTTCCCTATGTTCTCCTAAATGCAGTTTCTTGCCACTGTGGCCCTCGGCTCCTATCTATATTCTTTTTTGTATGTGCGAACACTTTTATTTATTCTCAAATGAATATCTCTTCTCAGTTTCATGTTATGCTTGCCCGACTTAAAGAGGTTTTTGAGGCTCTCTCTTGGTTCCCTTATTTTTCAATTCCTTTTCTTATTATCCTCCTATGCTTTCATGGTTCAGATGACAACTATCAGATTGCTAATTCTTTGTAAATGGGATGGGGTCTGTCCGTTACATGTTGTGGTTACCTAACTAGAGCGATCAAATGATGCCGTTTTGTTTATTGTTGAGGCTACTTGTTACATAACTTTTTTGCACTTTTCAGTCCTAACTCCTAATTGACGATGGACAGACAAGACATCCTGTCATGCTTCTCTCTATGCCCTAGAATTGCATTGCCGATCTGATTTGGTGCATATCCCGTATGTGTGCCGCCCTGCCAGAATCGTTGTGTTTGGAGCAGCAAACTGCATGTGCTCGTCGCTGGTTGGAGTCCTATATGTTCAAGATTTCCTTCTGCTGCTCTTGGTTTAGTTTTTTGGTTGTTTTACCTGAACTTGATTCGTTCTTTGTTAAGTTCTTTAGATTGGAACATGTTTCTCGCTTGTCCGGCCATCCACATCTCCCCAAAATCTCTCTGCTGTTTGATTTTAAGTCAAGCGACAATTGTCCAGGTTATGGAAATCTTTGACATTCTAAAGCCTGTGACGAAAATGAGGTTTCATGTTACTTGGGAATATGGGTCAATGATCTTGAAAGGTCCACAGCATGTTTATACAATATCCCCTTCCCTATGTCCTCCTAAAGGCAGTTTCTTGGCACTGCATCCCTCTCCATCTATCTATATGCTTTTCTGTATGTTCCAACACCTTTATTTTTAAAATGAATGCCTCTTCTCATCAGTTCCATGTTATGCTTGCCTGACTTAAACAGATTTTTTTTAGCCTATGTCTTTGTTCCCTTATTTTTCAATTCCTTTTCTTATTATCCTGCTATGCTTCTTCCTGTTCCATTATATGCTGTGGTAACCTAACTAAAGCGATCAAATGATGTCATTCTGTTTATTTCTGAGGCTCCCTCTTACTTCAATTCTTTTTTTTTCAATTTTCCAATCCTAACTCCTAATTGATAATGGGACAGACAGGACATCTTATCGTACTTCTTTGTATGCCCTACGATTACCTTGCCGATCTGCTTCGGTGCATATCCCGTATGTATGCTGCCCTATCAGGATCCTTGTGTTTGGGGCAGTAAACTGTGTGTGTTCCTCGTGGGTTGGGGTCTTATCTGTTCAAGATTTCCTTATGTAGGTCTTGGTTCAATTTTTGGTTTGTTTTACCTAGACCTGATTTGTTGTACGTGGGATTCAATCAATGTACATGTGACGGTTGTTTATAGTTTTTTGTTACAGGGTAGTAATGCTTTACTTCATTTCCGGTTCAGTCATTTTAAATCTATGGTACTACAAATTCAATATATGGTTGATGCATTATATTTCAACATTCCTATATATTTCCTAGCAAAACTTAATCCGTCCTTTTCACAGGACCAGGGAATCCTCCTTCAACAACATGAATAGATACCGATTTTTTATCTGACTCATTGCATGGAGTACAGAGTATGGCTCCACTAAGATTCCATTGAACACACAATTCACAGACATACCAATTTCGGTGCGCTCACATACAGCATGCACAATCCTCCCTTGTGATAAGTATGGTAATCATGTGATGCCATTTGTCATCCTATTTTTATTTATCATTATACATGCACACCATTGATTCTTTATCTAACAGAGATATTTGCAGATGTCATTGGTTTCATCATTGATATTTAGCCACCAGTTCCAATATAGTTTCCAGAGGCAACGACAAGCTAGCTCCCCTTAAAGAGGTGCTCATAAAGGATATGTAGTAAGTGTTTTTACCTAAAAAGAGCTCTCAGTACTTGGTCACCACCTTGCATCTTCATAGTAATTTTTTTAAATCGACATATGGAGGGAAAATGCTGTTCCCATATTTTGCAACGACACGGAGCTCAAAGTAACCTTATGGGGTGCACAAGCTAAGGATTTCAACATTGATAGTGTTTGTTGCCTGCTTTCAAAAAACCCTGTAAGTTTTCCTTTCACAGATATAGCAGCTCTATATCTCTAGCCTGTATATAACAATGGACACTCGAAAATGTGCTTCCACTTGGCTAACAACTTTGAACAGTAGTTCCCATCTGTATTTTTTATGTGCTTATCACCACAACTTTGAATGCCCCTATTTAAGTACTAATCTTTGTAGCTCAGAACCAGCAAAATATCTGAATGCTTATGTGGATGTTCCATGACCATTATAGAGGCACATGATTCAGAAGAAAGCCATGTATGTCCTTTAAAAATTTGTGCTAAATGACCAAGTACATACCTCTCAAGAATATATATATATATTAATTACATGTCAAAACTACATTTACCAGCTGCTACTTACCTGGAAAGTACTATATGACTACCAGCTAATTTCATATTCACCGATTCTCTCTTCATACACTACACATAGTACATCTCACCGTACACTTTGTTACGCACCCTGATTATCAGTGTTTCCATATAGCTACCCTTTTTCAAACTCTAGAAACTCCAGAGCAGCAACTGCTACTTACTGAGGACGGCGCTCCAATCAAATGACAAGATCATCAACTTTTGTACCGCTTATTGCCCAAGGTACAGATCCTCTGCCTCCACCCATTGTGTGATCACACCTTAAGCTTTACTTAACTGGTTCCGCTAAATTCCTTAGTCCCTTGCTAACATCTCTTTTACCCTCCTTTTTAGTTGTTACCTATTTCTAGATTGACGTCCCATAAAAAAAACAAAATCTTAATAGTTGCATGTCTAAACCTAGACATGTGTGCTGACGTACGTATCCCTTCAAAATTCATATCTATGATTTCAAAACATGTATGCCATACACAAATTACTATGAATTTGCAGCATTTGATAATCCCTATGACACTGGAATTAGCCACCTACAGGTCCAAAAAAATTTATAGTTTACAATAGCCTTCATAATTAACATATCTATTTTATCATAGCTATGTGTAGTGGCTCAAATTATCCTATTTTGTCATAACTAGGTGTTATGAGTTTAGGGAACACATGAACATAAATTTCTTTTCACATAACCATTCGACATATAATGTTCCAATCACAACAATACTACTTATCTGTTTTCGTTCAAGATCGGAGATGCCAAATAAAATTAGTTGTATTGGTACTCTTCTTAATTCTACATCTTCTCCCTAATTCTGTGTCTTGTGACAGACAGAGAGATGTTCAGACTCCAAATTCAGTGTTAGGCCTACTGGATCCTATCTCAATCTCGCGGTGCGTGCCGTATATGAGTATGTAACATGTCTGACTCTACCAAAAGTTGTTGATGTATGCACGATAAATAGAGCTTCTTGTGTATTTTGTGTATGTATATTTTTGTCCTTTCCATACTACATCAGGAGTCAGCTCAATGCCTGTAAATATGTATTGCTTACATACCTTCTTTGAACTTAACAGCTACAACATTTTGTACCCTGCTGCATCAGTAACTGCAAGTGCTTGTATCATATATGTATTCAGCCTTTTGATTCTCCAAGTGGTGCACACAATATGTAATGCATATATAAAGCTCTTTATATATTTATGTAACTCTTAGGTACTTTTGAGCCCATAAATTAAAAATATATCTTCTACTATCACACAAAACTACATGTACTTATGAACGTGCTCTATGGGAAAAAAATGTGTATCTTACCTGTATAAACCTAAAGGTACTCGCTTGCATCGCGTGCAGGGGCGCGCGCTTTCTACTAGTAAAAACCAATAGGAGGCAACCACCCCTGCTAGTAATAAGATGTTTAAATCTTTTCTACACTGCTTATACCGATTCCCAAAAAGGTTTGTCGTAGTATGCAGGGGGAATAAACGCATGCCAGAGAAATTTAGCATATTTACACTAAAAAAACAGGTGTTGAATACTCTCATAATTACTGCAGAAGCAGTAATGTTTACATCCTTGTCAATTTCTTTTAGCTAGGTTGTCTTTAGTTAGTATTACAACCTTTTTTAGAATCAAAGAAATATCTTAACTTTAACTTGCAGTTTTACTCACCAAATTTCCTGTGTTACCGCGGTGTCATTAGTAATTAAGTATCCACTACTACAAAATTGATTTTACGAGGTACTGCCCAAACATTAACATAGGCAGTCACAAAATCCAACTGTCTCCTAAAATACCCGACGATTAACTGAGGCGGTCGTTTTATTTATGGAGGCGGTTGTTTTATTCACACCTGCCATCAAAAAATGTCCAACTCCAAAAATAAATTTACGGAGGCGGTCTAAAATGTCTGTCTCGGTAAATCATTTATGGATGCAGACATTTATAAGGCGTCCGCCTCCAAAATCAAGCCCAGCCCCACCTTGACTACACCCATTTTCGCCTTCGACCTACGCGCATGATGGGAATGATTTCCGTGCCGATGCCAGTAGGAGTTGCAGTGGCAGGCCCCACCTTATTCCCGCCTCATTCACTACTCTCGGCGGAAAACAACCGGTGCCTCTCCTGGTTTTGCAAAACTGCCGCCACACGGCATGCTCCCAATGGCCACATCCCAAGCCGCCACACACCGAGCCATAGGAACTGCACCCGCACCTGCATCCCGCTGCCCTTAGAAGATTGCACCATCTCGGCACCTGCGTGGGGATTTGGATGAGCCAATGCCCCAGATCGCTGACGTGGAACATCTTGTTGGACGGCTGGATCAGAGGCTACATGGAGTCATCTCCACCGGCCAAGCGTTTGTGCTTCTTCACTAAGAATGACACGCGGGCCCTACGTGACGTCAGCGCGTCCCTGAGTCCGCACCACTCGTTTGAACCATGGCCGCAATGTGTAGTAATGTGTGGGCCCTACCCATTCCTATCCACCCGATGAGCCAGCCGAATGGAGAAATATATCTCTCTCTCTCGTACACCAACTCCACCTCCAGCGCGCTTCATCCAACTCCATTGCTCCCCCTCCCCCTCCACCTCCGGCAGGACCTCACGCAGATTGGGCACCCAACGCAGCACTCGAGACCCGGCGGCGACGCAGCGTGCACGACACGACCAGATTCAAGGAGACTGTGAGCGGAGGCCCGACCTCGGTGGTGGCTCATGAGGGCATGGCCCCAATAGCACTTCTCCTCAGTGCGAGCAAATCTGGTAGCGGGTGGCTCTTCCGGCAATGGCACGACGGTGACGGGTCTCCGATCTGTCGGTTTGGCTCGGATTCGGTGAGGAGCGCCCAAATCCAGCGAGCAGGGTCTCGGATCCAGCGGCCGTGGCTTGGATCCGGCAAGCAGCGGCGACGGTGCGTCGATGGGCGTGGTGTGCCTCATGGAGTGTCTCTCGGCGGGTTTTTCTTTTTTCTGTTTTAATCTATTAACGTAGGCGGGCATTTTGACCGCCTGTGAAAATATCTATTAATAGAGGCGGGCTACTTAGGGTAACCGCCTCTGTTAATGGGCGTTAAAAGAGGGGGGGCACCTTAAGATGACCGGCTCAGTTAACAGATTAACTTAGGCAGGCAAAGCGTTCGTCTCCGTAGGTCTGCATTAACGCAGACCTTTCACAGAGGTAGGCGCTTTGCCCTCCTCCATTAACCCAAAATGACCACCTTGGAAAGGTATTATGTATTAGTGATCAGTAGACCGACCTAACTATAAGACTACCACTTTTACTTAAAGGTCCATATGATAGTATCCTTCCCTGATTGTAAATTTACATCCATAATAGTTGCAATCACATTATTCCATGCCAACAATTATTTCCAATCAGCAGCCTCCTAAAAGTGACATTAAGGGGAACTGTACATGCTGAATACTTCGGCTACTGTTGCATGTTTTTTTTGTGAACTATGCTGATCAAGTTCGGGAATTTGCATCTTAAGGGTTGGTTCCCTAACCAGGTATCTTCCCGAACCTGATGTGAGGACTGTCCATTAAGTTGAACATCACCAAATCCAAAAACTAATCCTTCACGCCAGTAATCCCACCCAAAAGTGAGAACCCCTAGCTTTCCTCTTAACTTGGGTATCCTGTTCGTTTCTCTGAAAAGACAGGTTGAAAACTATTGTTCGCTAATTTGTTGTGAGAGAAAACACTGTACCATGGCTGATAAGTTCAAGTCTTATTTCATAATAATTCCTACTACATTTCATCTTCATTACAAAGTTTGTATAACCATTTATTGAGGAGGCACTTATTCTATAAAACTAGATTTTGAATTCCTAACACTCCTTGTTCCCTAGGTTGGCATGCTAAACACCATTTTATAAGTCTATATTTTTTCTAGTGCTAATAATTTTACCAGAAAAATCTTGATCTATAATAATCTATTTTCTTGAGAACCCCTCAAGGTACCTCGAAAAAGAGAACAGATATATTGGTACGCTGGACAACATGGAATTGAAGACCTATAGAAACTTACTCTTCCAACAATAAAGTCTTTTCTCAATTCTTTCTTCAATAGTCCTCTAGTCTTTATTATTTAATTTTCTAAAATTCATAGGTGTTCCTAGATATTGAAACGGATAGGATCCTACTTTACAACCAAAAAGTTGTGAATATTGAGCTTCACATTCTTTTGCTTGCTCAAAGTAGAAAACCTCACTCTTAAAAAAAATTTATTTTTAGATTCGATAATTGTACAAAAGTACAAAGGTGCAACTTCATATATACCTTTTGTTTGTTCAATATCATGGTCCATAAAAATAATTGTGCCATTTGCATATTACAAAATTGATAAACCATATCCTATGAGATGAGGCACAGTCCCTTTTATCTGATCATCCTCTTTGCCTCTCACAATAATGATCATTCACATGTCCGCCACTATATTAAATAGTATGGGGACAATTAATCAGCTTGTCTGAGCCCTTTCCTAGTTTGGAAATAGTCCTAGTTGATCTTTCACTTTTATACCAACATTCCCTCCTTGTACAAAACCATGTATCCAGTTGCACCAAATTGGAGAACCCCTTTCTTGCAAAAAGTCCCATTTTACCTTACCATATGTCTTTTTGAAGTCAATTTTAAATAAAACCCTATTAAGTTTCTTTTTATGCAAATTTGTGGGATGTTTCACAGAGAACTATGGCTCGCTCCATTATATTCCTGTCAGGGAGGAATGCCATTTGTGTAGGTCTAACTACTTTTTGCGCGACCTTCATAATTATATTGGGGTACGTTATTGGTGAAGATTTTAAAACTTACATTTAACAGACAGATTGGCCTATATGTTGTATTTGTTTCGCTTCACTATATTTTTGGAGAAGAATAACTATGCTGAATGTAGAGGTAAGGTCCCTATGGAAATTCTCAAACAAAGCCATCAAGTCTCTTTTAGTTACATTCCAAAAAGTTTGATAAAACACTTGCGGGAACCCATCGGGTCTTGAGGCAGCACTATTTTTTATTTGAAATACCACCTCTTTAATCTCTATAGTTAAAGCTTGTATAGTGGTTTTAGGGAATTGCAATTCCCATTCAGTACAGACTAAAATTCTATCTAGCTTCTCAAAAGTTGGGATTTGTAGGTTATTAGCCCAAGTAAACTGTCTACCTAATAGATCCAATTCCGTAAGGTTGAAGCCATTGATAATTGCATTAAAAAGAAAAGGTCATCTATCATTGCATCTTGAGTTATTTTTCTTAGATGGTTCTCTTATGATATTAAAATCACCACCTATAACAACAGGTAGGGTTTCTTTCGCGAGAGACAACTCCCATAAGAGCATTAATTATTGTTGTGTGGCACCGTAACCAGAAACTAATAACCATTTGAATGCTGTCTCTATTGCAAATCTTGAACTTTATAAAGAACTCCCTTCTTCTATCTCACTGATGTCAAAAGTTTGTAGGCTAATGCCTAGAATCATACCATCAGATCGTCCTTAGGCAGGTTTTATAATGCCACAAAACACTTTCCCAGCACAAAGATTTTTAAGAAAAGTTTCACAGCATTCCCTCTTGCTTGTTTCTAATAAGACAATAAAATCTAGGCTTTTTGGATAGTTAAATATGACAGAAACTTAAACTTCTTAGTGTCACCCAAACTGTTACAATTCCAAAAATACCGTTCATTTGGAAATTCATTTAGTTTTGATAGATCTACCCTTTGTTAAAAAAACTTGAACAACATATGCGGGAAGGACCTATCAGGGAGACTCACTTAGGGTTGCTCTAGGGTCTGCAAGGCCATCTAGAACACCTGAAACCTCCGTCGAGAAGCTTGTAGAACAGCAGGTCAGGGTTAGAGGAGACTAGGACAAAGGGAGAATCTATACCTAATAATAAATTGTGAAAATTTATGCACACTTTTTAGTTTTCACCATAGATTTCTATCTGCCAGGTGGTCTGGGTTTTCTCGCGGCCCAATTTAGCCAACCCACTTCGGGTTCTATTCCAGTTTAGGTTGTCCTCCGGTATAAAAGTTTCCACGTCCGTCCTCTATATAATCAGATCCACACAGCGCGTTCTCGGCGACGGCCTCAGGCACCCAATTGCTCGTACTGGCTGCCGCTAGGGAGGTGCACGTACGCCAATCGCGATCAGGACCACTGCCTCCAAGTTCAACCCGGTGGCGCCTGCACAGGGATCTGCTTCTGTGGGTTTGGCTTCGAGCTGCGGCCAACGACCATGACACCGCTCGGGATCCCATGCACCGCGATGGCTGACTTCAACGGCTAGTCAAGAAGACCAGACGCGAGTTCAATCTATAGAACCATGCATGGAAGCCAATTCGCACGTATGCATGTACCATACATGCAAGACGATTAATCAACTAGCAAGCAATCAAGAGCACATATGCATCTACAAGATCCAATCGGCTAGAGTCATACTGCATGCTAACAAGCAAGGTCTTGATCAGGAGCCGACGGCCGCGTCTCTACCTCGCTCATCACTACGTCTCTGACGGGTCATCTGGCGGAGGACCCGCAACGACGGCCGAGCGCTAGCATGTGTAGTCCCGCGGCGCAAAGGCCGTATCTAAGGTGTGCCACGCCATCGCCGACATCGCAGTCCGGCTCAGGATCACGGTCACGAGGATGCATGATCTACACAGTCCTATGCATTAGTTGGCTTGCATATACAGGAGTATATTATACATCTATACATATTCAACATGCATGGATGTCGCAAGCACAAACTCGCCCGGCGGCTTGTTGACAAGCTAAGTCCTGTTCCAATAATTCTATTTTAGTATTGTATTGTATGTTTATGTCTCGGTGTATCTACATCATCCATCACGACTCATCGGCCCTCTGCCCCCGACTACCACAGTGACTTCACACACTTGTGAAAGTCATATGTTTGGTGTTGGTAATTAGTGACAATGCCTAAGTACTAATCCTATGCCTAAGTTGTATGTAGCATATGAGGATTAGTACATTCCAAGGTTGGTGGCAAGATGGACATTGTGATCATGAGTGGCCACACTTGGATTTGGACGCAACCCTACGTGATCAAGGCAAAGGTATATGCTTAAGGGTTGTGTTTTAGTAACCAAGACACCTAGTGGGTGTGGTTACATTATAGGATAGATAGCCATACTATAAAGAGGGGAATGACGCGGCTATTGAACCCCTAAGTGCCTCTAGGTGTGCATTTCATAATCATATGCATTTGGATAGAACTAATAACGCCTCGAAAAATGATTGTGAAAATGCTAACACACATGCACATGGTGATGATCACTTGGTGATGTTAGCACGTTTGCGAAGGCGGTGGAGTTTGAGCGGTAGAGAGGGTTTGGGGTCCTCTCTCCCTCCCGCCGAGCCTGCGAGGCAGGATTCAGGCGTTTTCGAGGAGTTGAAACGACTATTTTCCACTACGCCGGAAGTCGGAAAAAGAAACGGAGGCGAACGGAGGTCACAGTAGTGACCGGACGCTGGACCGGACGCGGTCACTGTTTGACCGGACACGTCCGGTCAGCGTTCAGCGTCTGCGCGTTTTTCAGTTGGTTGATCGGACGCGCAGCGCGTTCGGTCACAGTCGACCGGACGCGTCCGGTCGTCCAGGGTGCTTACTGGACTCCAACCGGACGCGGGCACTGTGGCGTCCGGTCGGTTCATCAGCGCGTCCGGTCACTGTTTCGTTGTGCGCTGCTCTGGCTTGACCAGCGCGTCCGGTCAGTCACGGGACCGGCGCGTCCGGTCGTGACCAGCGCGTCCGGTCATTGCGACCAGCGCGTCCGGTCGGCATTTCGAAAAAGAGCCGTTGCGTGACCGGCGCGTCCGGTCAGTTGGACCAGCGCGTCCGGTCAGCGCGACTGCTGCTGAATCAAGTTTCTAACGGCTATATTCGAAGGGGTACGTCTATATATACTCGTTGGCCGGCTCAAAGCTCCCACTCTTGGACTTTTGACATACTTGTGAGCACTTTGAGCTAAGCAACTCCCCTCCCACTCATCTCTCTTGCTTGTTTGCATATTCGAAGTGAGATTGAGTGATCCAAGTGCATTTGCATTGTGAGATTGCATCTAGTTGGCACTTGGTGGTTGATTTGCTGCGGGATTCTTGTTTCTCTTGGTGGTTGCCGCCACCTAGACGGCTTGGAGCAGCTTGGAGGCGTTGGCAAGAGTTGGTGATTGTTCTTGGCCACCTCCGGTGATTGTGAGGGGTTTGTGCCTACCTCGGCGAAGTGCCAAAGGCAACATTAGTAAATTGCTCGTGTCATTGCAACCTTTTGCCATTTGGTAGGTTCTTGTGGCGCCTTTTGAGAGGCTCGGTGTGAGACCGATTAGCCACCGAACCACGTGGTGAAAAGGGACACAACAGGGACTAACGTGCCGGTAAGCACGTGAACCTCGGGATAAATCTTCGTGTCATCACTTTCATAATTGTGATTGATTGATCCCGGTGTTCGGTTATCTTGGTATTCATTGTTGATCATATTGGTTGGCTCAATTCTTCGCCCCTCGGTGAAACTCTCCTAACTCAACTACGCATTACTTTCTTAGTTATCTTGCTAGCTAGTTAGCTTGGCTAGAGTAGCTCTTTTGTGTAGCTTGCTAGTTGTAGTTGTAGTTACCTTCTCGGTTTGGCTTGTGCGGTTGATTGTAAATTTACTAGAATTGTGAATTGGATAGGTGGCTTGCAAACACCCCGTAGGCTAAGCAAAACTCGCATCGCGCTATTTGTTGTATTGATAAAGTTGTTTAGCTTGTCTTTGTAGAAAATTTTAAAAGGCTATTCACCCCCCCTCTAGCCATCAAGACCTTTCAAGTGGTATCGGAGCCGTGGTCACCGTTTGTAAGGCTTAACAACCTCGGTGTAAGATGGCTCAAGTTGTGTTCAACCATGTCGGGGGCAAGCCTCCATTCTTTGACGGTGTCTCATCTTTTGATCATTGGAAAAGAAAGATGAAGCAATATCTTGGCTCTATCAATGAGAAGGTTTGGGAGGTGACACATCATGATTATGCTATCATTGATCCCGACAACCTCACCAACAATGACCGCATCAACAACCAATGCAACACTATGGCTCTCAACACTCTCTACAATGGGATTGATGCAAAGGTCTTTGAGCAAATCAAGGATCTTGAGATGGCAAGTGAAGTGTGGACAAGATTAGAGGAAACATATGAGGGCACTTCAACGGTAAAGAGTGCCAAGCTCTATATGCTCAAGGATAAGTTTGCAAGCTTTAAGATGAAGGATGATGAGTCCATACCGGAGATGTTCTATAGGCTACAAGTTATTGTCAATGATCTCAAGAGCCTAGGAGAAGATGTCAAGGATAAGGACTTCTCACATAAGTTCTTGATGAACTTACCTAAGAAGTTTGCTATCTTGAGGAAGATGATCCAAAGAGAGGGTTTGGACAAGGTAACTCCAAACCAAGTGCTTGGAGATGTCATGACCGATGCTCAATATGATGATGATGAAGATGAAGATGAGAAGAAGGAGATCAAGGTCAAGCAAGAGAGGCCCATTGCATTCAAGGCTTCATCTTCTAAGGGCAAGAGCAAGGTGGAGAGCGATGATGATGATCCATTCGATGATGAGACCATGGCCCTCCTAGTGCACAAGATGGGGAGGTTCATGAAGAAGAAAGGATATGGTGCAAGAAAGAGAAGGGACTTCATGAAGGCAAAGGAGATGCTTTGCTACAATTGCAATAGCCCCGATCATGTAGTGGCAAAGTGTCCCTATGAAGACAAAAGATATCATGATGGGGAGTTGAAGTTGAAGAAGAACAAGAAGGATAAGAAGGAGAAGAAAGAGAAGAAGAGCTTCACTATCAATAAGAAGAAGAAGGGTGGTGGCTATGTGGTCATTTGGGATAGTGATAACTCCGATAGTGATGATGATAGCTCTAGTGATGATGAGAGGACCACTCGGCGAGCCATTGCAAGCATCGCCCTCTCCAACAAGTCATCCATCTTTGACACTACATCGACATGCCTTATGGCCAAGCCTACCAAGGTAAAATATGATGATAGTGATGATGATTCTTGTGCTAGTGATGGTTGTAGGAGTGATGATGAGGAGGATGAGGACTACTCCAAGGATGATCTATTGGGCATAATAGATCAAATGAGCAAGGGCTACAAGAGGACAACCAAGAAGTGCAAAATCTTGGAGCAAGAGCTCATTGCCAAGAGCAATGAAAATGATGCCTTGATGGAAGAGCTTGTTGCTCTCAAAAAGAGTAAGGAGTGCAAAGGAATTGAACAAGAGCTTAAAGCTCTTAGGAAATCCTTTGATGAGCTAGAGGCCTCTCGTGAGTGTCTAAAGGAAGACCACGAGGACCTTGAAGTTGCTCACACTAGACTTAAGGAAGCCCACTCCTCTCTACTTGAGCTCATCAAGGAGAAGGACCTCAAGTTGGAGAAGCTCATGAAGAAAGCTAAGGAAGAGCAAGTGATTGTCACTTGTGATATTGGACTAACTTGTGATATTATTGATGATTCTTTATTTGTTAGTCCTACTAATGCTTCATGTAGCTCATCATCATCCACCACAACCAACTCTACCTCTACTACTAGTGATTCATCACTTGTGGTTGAGAATAAGACTCTCAAGAGAGAAGTGGATGATCTCACCCGCGCATTGGGCAATGCCTATGGTGGGGATGCCCGCTTGCTAAAATGCTTGGATAGCCAAAGGTTCTCTCTTAATAAAGAGGGTTTGGGCTATACTCCCAAGAAGGGCAAGGCGGCCTTTGCTACTCCAAAGTCTTGCTTTGTGAAGAGCAATGGCCGTTATTGCAATAGATGCAAGCAAGTTGGACATCTAGAGATTAATTGTAATAAAATAAATAAAAACAACAACAAGTTTCATGCTAAAATGGATTACATTCCTTTTGATTCTTGTTATGTGCTTACCAAGGGAGAGAAAGGTGTGCATGCTAGGTTTGTTGGTACACCAATTGTGGGTCCAAAGAAGAAGGCCATTTGGGTACCAAAGAGCTTAGTTACTAATCTCCAAGGACCCAAGCAAGTATGGGTACCTAAAACACGTTAAATTGTTTTGTAGGTAAATTACAAGGCCGGAGGAAGGCATTGGGTGCTTGATAGTGGGTGCTCTCAACATATGACCGGTGATTCAAGAATGTTCAACTCTCTCAAATCAAATGATAGTGGCATTGATAGTATCACATTTGGTGACAATAGCAAGGGTGATGTGAAGGCTCTTGGAAGGATTGCAATCTCAAATGATCATAGCATTTCCAATGTGCTCCTAGTTGAAAAGTTGAACTTCAATCTTCTCTCGGTTGCTCAATTGTGTGATCTAGGTTTCAAGTGCATATTTGGTGTTGATGATGTGGAGATAGTTAGTGTTGATGGCTCAAATTTGATCTTCAAGGGCTTTAGATATGAAAATCTATACTTGGTTGATTTCAATGCTAGTGACACTCAACTTTCAACTTGCTTGCTCACCAAATCAAGTATGGGTTGGTTATGGCATAGAAGACTTGGTCATGTTGGCATGAAGCAATTGAACAAGTTAGTGAAGCATGACTTAGTTAGAGGCTTGAAGGATGTCACATTTGAGAAAGATAAGCTATGTAGTGCATGTCAAGCCGGAAAGCAAGTAGGTAACACTCATCCATTAAAAAGCATTATGAGTACTTCTAAGGCATTTGAGTTGTTGCACATGGATCTATTTGGACCAACTACATACACAAGCATAGGTGGCAACAAGTATGGCTTTGTGATTGTGGATGATTTCACTAGATACACATGGGTATTCTTTCTTGTGGACAAGAGTGATGTATTTGACATATTCAAGAAGTTCATCAAGAGGGTGCAAAATGAGTTTGAGACCACAATCAAGAAAGTAAGAAGTGACAATGGAAGTGAGTTTAGAAATACAAGAATTGATGAGCTATGTGATGATCTTGGAATCAAACATCAATTTTCGTCCAAGTATACACCTCAATCAAATGGCTTAGTTGAGAGGAAGAATAGAACCTTGATTGATATGGCAAGATCAATGTTGAATGAGTATAATGTGAGTCATTCATTTTGGGCCGAAGCAATCAACACAGCTTGCTTCTATAGCAATCGCCTCTATTGCCACAAGTTCCTAGAGAAGACACCATATGAGATCTTAAATGGAAGAAAGCCCAACATTGCATACTTTCGGGTATTTGGTTGCAAATGCTACATCTTGAAGAAGGGCACTAGATTGAGTAAGTTTGAGAAGAAATGTGATGAAGGATTCTTACTTGGTTACTCCACTACTAGCAAAGCTTATAGAGTTTGGAATTTGGCTAGTGGTTTACTTGAGGAAGTTCATGATGTTGAGTTTGATGAAACAAATGGCTCTCAAGATGAAAAAAAATAACTTGGATGATGTGAGAGGAACTCAATTGACCAATGCTATGAAAGAAATGGATATTGGTGATATTAGGCCGAAGCAAGTGATTGATGTGGATGACAACAAAGATCAAGTGCTCCAAAGTCCAATTACACAAGCTAGTGGTTCTCCAATGCAAAAATCAAGCTAGTACATCATCTCAAGTGCAACAAGATCAACAAGTGGCTAGTTCATCATCTCCAACTCATGATCAACATCAACATCCAAGCAATCAAGTCCAAGTGCTTCAACCAACTAACATTGCAAGAGACCATCCATTGGATTCCATCATTGGTGACATACAAAGATGAGTTCAAACTAGATCAAGATTGGCATCATTTTGTGCTCACTCTTCTTTTGTGTCAATGGAAGAACCCAAGGACATTGATAAAGCATTGAGAGATCCGGATTGGGTAAATGCAATGCATGAAGAGCTCAACAACTTCAAGAGAAATGAAGTATGGGAACTAGTTGAGAGGCCTAAGGATCATAATGTCATTGGAACAAGATGGGTCTTTCGCAACAAGCAAGATCAAGATGGAATAGTAGTAAGAAACAAAGCAAGACTAGTGGCTCAAGGTTACACACAAATAGAGGGTCTTGACTTTGGTGAAACTTATGCCCCGGTTGCTAGATTGGAAGCAATTAGGATCTTACTTGCCTATGCGTGTGCTCATAATATCAAGCTATATCAAATGGATGTGAAGAGTGCATTTCTCAATGGGTACATCCAAGAGGAGGTGTATGTGAAGCAACCTCCCGGTTTTGAAGATGACAAGAAACCCAATCATGTCTACAAATTGAGAAAAGCCTTGTATGGATTGAAGCAAGCACCTAGAGCATGGTATGAAAGATTGAGGGACTTCTTGCTATCCAAAGGATTTGTCATGGGCAAAGTTGATACAACACTATTCACTAAGAAGATTGGGAAAGACTTGTTTGTATTGCAAATATATGTTGATGATATCATCTTCGGTTCAACCAATCAAGATTATTGTGATGAGTTTGGGAAAATGATGGCAAAGGAATTTGAAATGTCAATGATTGGTGAACTTAGTTTCTTTCTTGGACTTCAAATCAAACAAATGAAGGAAGGAACATTTGTGAGCCAAACCAAGTACATCAAAGATATGCTCAAGAAATTTGGCATGGAAGATGCAAAGGGCATTACAACCCCAATGGGCACTAGTGGAAGCTTGGATAGTGACAAGAGTGGCAACATGGTGGATCAAAAGCTATATAGATCAATGATTGGTAGCCTACTCTATGTGATGGCATCAAGGCCCGACGTAATGTTTAGTGTATGTATGTGTGCAAGATTTCAAGCCTCACCAAGAGAAAGTCATTTGAAGGCAACAAAGAGAATATTGAGGTACTTAAAGCATACACAAGATGTTGGATTGTGGTATCCCAAAGGTGCAAGCTTCGAGCTAGTTGGATATTCGGATTCCGACTATGCCGGTGACAAAGTGGAGAGAAAAAGCACCTCCGGGACTTGTCAATTGTTGGGAAGATCACTTGTCTCATGGTCATCCAAGAAGCAAAATAGTATTGCACTATCTACCGCCGAAGCCGAATACATCGCCGCGGGTAGTTGTTGTGCACAAATCTTGTGGATGAAGGCAATATTGAAGGATTTTGGAATCAATTTTAAGAATGTGCCATTGCTATGTGACAATGAAAGTACCGTGAGGCTAACCAACAATCCGGTTCAACATCAAAGAACAAAGCATATTGATGTTCATCATCATTTTCTTAGAGATCATCAACAAAAGGGTGACATTGCTATTGAGAGTGTGGGCACCGAAGATCAATTAGCCGATCTATTCACCAAGCCACTTGATGAGAAGAGATTTCACAAGCTAAAGAATGAGTTGAACATACTTGACTTCTCCAACATGAGTTGATGCACCTCCATGATATGACATGCCTCTCCTTCGAGCCCCAAGGTACAATTGGTTGACATATAATACATTCTATGCTAAGGACTTGTTTAGTGCATCTAGTCATAATTTACATGTTCTAGGCTCATTCATGAAAATCAAATGACTTTGAAGTTTATATGGTGCCACTATTGTTTCCTTGTCTTGTATGATCTAGTGGTAGCATATAACTTGTTTAAGTAGCTTGTGATCCTAAGTGTTTAATCTAGATCACTTGTCTAAATATTTGCTTCAACATGGTGCATGATAACCCTTCTAGTGAGGTGTGAAGAAGCTTGCCCTTGGATCAAACCGAAGCATTTTATTTATGCAAGCAATCTAGGTTGAATCACAAACTTGATCCTCACCCCATAATTCGACATGTTAATCTATCTAAAATTGGTCCCTTGTGGTCATTGGTGCCAAAGGGGGAGAAAAATGTTGTTCACAAAGATAGATTCTAAAGGAGGAGAAAACTCTAAAGGGAAAATTGATAAAAGAAGGGGATCAACTAACAACTAAAATTTTGAGCACACAAGTAGGGGGAGCAAGCTCTTAAACATGAATGTTGCATTTCCATGTGCACTTCATATTTATGATGCATAGTTATGCATTTCTTTTTCTCCGATACATTGCTTGTGTGGTGACTTGCTAGTATAATTTGAATGATGTAATGAGGTACTAGCATGAATAGGAAGTAGTTAGATTTTTCTTGCTTCATGTTTTTCAAAGCGGTACTAGAACCTTGTTTATAATGTTGATCTCACGAGGTTTCTAGTTATGTTTGTGCTTTTCCAAGTGGTATCTAACTACACAAGGTGCTAAGATGGTGTTTATCGCTACTCCGATGGTATCACGCTTCAAAGGTCTATAATCTAAAACACTTAGCACCTATTGGTAGTCAATGCTCCTAATCTTTCCTATCTAACATGTATGCTTCCTATATCCAAACATATAGCATACATGTAGGGGGAGCCATTGCTATCAATTTGAATTCATGATCACATGTCCATAATTCTTACACATGGTAATATACTTGGACAATGTGACATGGGTTCAATCAAAATTTTATCATAATATCTTTGTGAAAGGGTTGTCACCAATTACCAACAAGCGGGAGATTGAAAGTCATATGTTTGGTGTTGGTAATTAGTGACAATGCCTAAGTACTAATCCTATGCCTAAGTTGTATGTAGCATATGAGGATTAGTACATTCCAAGGTTGGTGGCAAGATGGACATTGTGATCATGAGTGGCCACACTTGGATTTGGACGCAACCCTACATGATCAAGGCAAAGGTATATGCTTAAGGGTTGTGTTTTAGTAACCAAGACACCTAGTGGGTGTGGTTACATTATAGGATAGATAGCCGTACTATAAAGAGGGGAATGACGCGGCTATTGAACCCCTAAGTGCCTCTAGGTGTGCATTTCATAATCATATGCATTTGGATAGAACTAATAATGCCTTGAAAAATGATTGTGAAAATGCTAACACACATGCACATGGTGATGATCACTTGGTGATGTTAGCACGTTTGCGAAGGCGGTGGAGTTTGAGCGGTAGAGAGGGTTTGGGGTCCTCTCTCCCTCCCGCCGAGCTTGCGAGGCGGGATTCAGGCGTTTTCGAGGAGTTGAAACGACTATTTTCCACTACGCCGGAAGTCAGAAAAAGAAACGGAGGCGAACGGAGGTCACAGTAGTGACCGGACGCTGGACCGGACGTGGTCACTGTTTGACCGGACGCGTCCGGTCAGCGTTCAGCGTCTGCGCGTTTTTCAGTTGGTTGATCGGACGCGCAGCGTGTCCGGTCACAGTCGACCGGACGCGTCCGGTCGTCCAGGGTGCTTACTGGACTCCAACCGGACGCGGGCACTGTGGCGTCCGGTCGGTTCACCAGCGCGTCCGGTCACTGTTTCGTTGTGCGCTGCTCTGGCTTGACCAGCGCGTCCGGTCAGTCACGGGACCGGCGCGTCCGGTCGTGACCAGCGCGTCCGGTCGTTGCGACCAGCGCGTCCGGTCGACGTTTCGAAAAAGAGCCGTTGCGTGACCGGCGCGTCCGGTCAGTTGGACCAGCGCGTCCGGTCAGCGCGACTGCTGCTGAATCAAGTTTCTAACGGCTATATTCGAAGGGGTACGTCTATATATACTCGTTGGCCGGCTCAAAGCTCCCACTCTTGGACTTTTGACATACTTGTGAGCACTTTGAGCTAAGCAACTCCCCTCCCACTCATCTCTCTTGCTTGTTTGCATATTCGAAGTGAGATTGAGTGATCCAAGTGCATTTGCATTGTGAGATTGCATCTAGTTGGCACTTGGTGGTTGATTTGCTGCGGGATTCTTGTTTCTCTTGGTGGTTGCCGCCACCTAGACGGCTTGGAGCAGCTTGGAGGCGTTGGCAAGAGTTGGTGATTGTTCTTGGCCACCTCCGGTGATTGTGAGGGGTTTGTGCCTACCTCGGCGAAGCGCCAAAGGCAACATTAGTAAATTGCTCGTGTCATTGCAACCTTTTTCCATTTGGTAGGTTCTTGTGGCGCCTTTTGAGAGGCTCGGTGTGAGACCGATTAGCCACCGAACCACGTGGTGAAAAGGGACACAACGGGGACTAACGTGCCGGCAAGCACGTGAACCTCGGGATAAATCTTCGTGTCATCACTTTCATAATTGTGATTGATTGATCCCGGTGTTCGGTTATCTTGGTATTCATTGTTGATCATATTGGTTGGCTCAATACTTCGCCCCTCGGTGAAACTCTCCTAACTCAACTACGCATTACTTTCTTAGTTATCTTGCTAGCTAGTTAGCTTGGCTAGAGTAGCTTTTTTGTGTAGCTTGCTAGTTGTAGTTGTAGTTACCTTCTCGGTTTGGCTTGTGCGGTTGATTGCAAATTTACTAGAATTATGAATTGGATAGGTGGCTTGCAAACACCCCGTAGGCTAAGCAAAACTCGCATCGCGCTATTTGTTGTATTGATAAACTTGTTTAGCTTGTCTTTGTAGAAAATTTTAAAAGGCTATTCACCCCCCCTCTAGCCATCAAGACCTTTCAACTTGTCCGACTGCAGTGAGCCGACGAACGAACCGCCAAGCGAGTCACCTGGACTACTTGCTCCGACCACTTGCCGTGCCGCAACAATGATCGCTGCGAAGAACGGCGCTGTAATAACCGTGAACGCCGTCATGACGGCAGGCTGGAAAGCTCGAGGGCCGGGCAATTTCGTCAACTCCGACCAGATATTCTTTCTAAAGATAATTACCTTCGTTTGATAGTTTTTTCTTCCATTGACAAGTTGACAATTAGCTCCTATCTAACTTTAATTAGAGATTAAATTATTATGTATTTTATGGGTCATCAAAGAAATTCACGGAGCTCGATATTTGACTATAGGAACATATGCGAATACTATAAAAATTAAAATTACGATATATTTTCATCTAAATATTTTTATGCTTTGTAATGAAAAAATCAACCAAGATCGTATTTTAGTTCCATATATACAATCTTAACAGATCATTGTCATTTTTAACTCATATTTTTAAAGATGTCATGGTCTCAAATAATAAATTATAGATTCAAAATTTTAACAAAAAGATCAAATATAAATAAACATATATCATTTTCATCATTGTTTCCCACAAATATTTGATACTTTCTTTCTCCCGTTGCAACGCACGGGCATATTTGCCAGTAAAAACTAAAGACAAAAAGATAAAAATTATCGACTGGATCCTCAATCAGTTGTGTCCCTTTATATTTATTATTAGGTATAGATAAGGCGGAAAGTCTACGGTGTGGTAGAGTCCAAATACATCACTAAAACCTGACCCAAAACAAATACGGAATTTGAGTCGTTCTTAGACCTAGGTGTCATTTGGCGTCCATGCACCAGACTGTCTGGTGCTTGCCTTTTGTGCGGGTCTTACCAAATTAAAGTGGGATGTGTGCAGGATCTGGAATTTCCGCGTCCTCACCTCCTCGCACAACAGTTTTTTAGCAAACACACACACAAACACACAATAGCTCTTCTTCCCTGACTCCGACGCCCTCGCCCCAGCCGCCGCCACCGCGCCGCCGCGGCGAGCTAGGGTTTTGCCTCGAGAATCATGGGGTCTGACCAGTCGGGCCCGAGTCACGTGTCGACCAGGATCATCCCACGCCTGGCCGCCTGCACCTTCCATCATCAACCGTGGTGTACGAGAACGGCCCATGGCCCACTTTTTGCGCAGCGCGGTGCATGGTATGGACGAACAATATGTTGAGCCCAGGTACATAAATGTGGCCCAGGTGCATAAATGTGTCACATTTCTTTCCTTTTTATTATACTTTCTTATTACTATATGTTCCTTTTTTTCTTTTTTCTGTGGGTTTTATTATTGTTTATATTTTCTAATCTTTTCTTTATTATATTTCTAGATTCTATTTATATGTTCCATGCGTGTTCTTGTTTCTTTTCCTTTTTTATTTTCTATGGTATTTTATTCGTCTTTTAATTTTATTTAACTTTCATTTTTATTTTAACTCTAGTTAATTATGTTTCTTTATTTCATTTTTTATTTTCATGTTTTTATTTTTCTTTCTTTTCCTCTATTTACTTTTTTCTCTTTTTTCCTTTATAGATTTTTATTTGTTTCATTTTCTATTTTTTATTTACTCTATTGTAAAAATCATTTTCATGTTTTAGTTTTTTATAAGTTTTTTATTCATTGTTACTTTTTATGTTCGCGCATTATACATGTCATTTTCTTTAATTTTTTCCTTTCCTTATTTAAGTTATTCATTTTTTTTGTATATTTAGCATTTGTTATCCATGTTTTATTGTAATTTTCTTCTTTGCTATTTTGTTCTAATTATTTAGTTTAATACTTTATTTTTTATTTTTATTTCCTACATTTCATGAGATATATTTGATGTTCATGTAGCATACATACGATGTTCAGTAGTATACTTGTGATATTCTCGGTTATATTTTATGATGTTCTTGTAGTATAATGTGATGTTTTATTTATGATGCATTTGCGAGGTTCATTAGCATACACGTGATTGTCTATTATATATTTTATAACATTCATGTATTATGCATGTGATGGTCTATGATGTATTTTGTAATATTCACGTGGTATACATGATGTATTTTATCATGTTCTTGGGGTATACATTTAATGTTCAGTAGTACACATGTGATGTTCTATAATGTATTTTGTTATGTCCACATTTTACAAGTGAGATGTTCTAGATTATCTTTGAGTGAGATTCAATAAAAATAAAATTTATCTTTATATAATATATTTTGTTATGTTCCTGCAATATATCATTTTTGTTTTAGAACATTTGTCTTAAGAACTAGAAAATTATATCTGCTCAATAAAAAAGGATTCTATCTTTATGAGAAAAATGTTATTTGATATTTTTTCTAAATATACCCAAGTGAGATCTTGTTGTGAAGGATTTACCGTAGGAAACATAACGGCACAATTGGAATTTAATTTTAAAACTAGGTTTAGAAGTTACAACTTTTTTAACATTGAAACACTTTGCACATGGATTATCAGCAAAATCATTTCACTTGCAAGCATGATATTCTGCGTTTCCCTCAACCACACCAATTTTTCGGCCCAACATGCAGTTTTGGGCCCACATATAATAATTCGCGCGATCAATTTTTGGTGGTCGGTAAGGTGCTGGACGCAACCTGGTCGGAGCTAGCATGCCCCTTTCGCCAGTAGCTCCGCGGCCGCCGACCCCTTCTATACCCGCAGGAGTTGGGGGAGATGATAGGGAGAGCTTGATGGAACGCTAGCTCAGAGATCCAAGAGGAGGAGAGAGGAGAGAGCACAGATCCGCCGCTGCCGCCACCGCATCCGCCATGGCTGGCGCAGGGAGGAGGTCGCCGGTGAGGTGCTTGCCGGAGAGAGAGAGAGAGAGAGAGAGAGAGAGAGAGAGAGAGAGAGGGAGGGAGGGAGGGAGGGAGGTGTGCGGGCTGAAACTCTAGATCCTGCGCATTTACTTTTTAGCTTAATTTCTGGAACTCCATAGAAGCATTATTCAGCAAATAGGAAAAGTAATCCCATGATATAAACTACAGTACTCAACCAGAAGAACCAGATGAGATGATGCCTCCAATTGAATTCATAAAGAACAAAATTGACTTATGGCCTTTTATCTGATTATTATTGTTACTGCTAATTCACAGAAGATCATGGTGTCACGCTTATGCCTTTTTTAGAAAAAAAAGAGAACAAACTGTGGCAATTTACTTACGATATTTATTTGATTATGTTTAGAGCAAATTACATTCACCAGACTTTCAAAGAGCCACATGCCACTAACAATAGCAGAGCCCCACAACTCACACTGGTCCAGTCAAACAACATCAACATATTCCAGGTTCAGAGAAAGAGCGAGTACAAAATAAAAGACTGCCATCAGATCACAGATTCAAAGACTTCAATTATTGCATACAGAAAGTCCATGACTATCATTAAATTTATGCAAGAATCCAATCATATATATCGACAGCAACTCAAAGAAACACAAGTGCCCTAAAATGGTTCTAAAATATAAGAGGCATATTGTAATTAACTCAGAATCCTGCAAATTTAAGCAAGTGACAGCACCAGGTAAGATACCAGACTGAATCTGCAGTTCATTCGGGAGGAAACATCCACACTGGGTCCGCGAGATTGTCCTCTGCTGGGTTACCCGACAATAACTCAGCAGGGAAGGGCTTCACTGTACCATCTCTCATGTTGTACACAGTTGTCACATAACTAGGCTCGTCGTCCTTCTCATACTTTTCGACAAAGTAGATACAGTCACCTTGGACACCCTCATATGAGCCGGCAGGAAAAGAAGTGCAGCGGCATCGATCGACAAAGACACAATCGCCATCGAAGCTGCAGATCTCAGTGACTCCACAAGGGTTTATGCTTAGGTCCAATGCAAACACATCAACCTTCTCAGTTTGGAACAACGATATGTAAGGATCGGCATATCTTATGATCACCACCAGGCTACCACGCCATTGCACCAAGTTGCACCTCGCTACCCAGTGCAGAGGGGCGGGCCGGGGGAACGGTGGCATAGTCATTGGACCCTTAAGGCGAGAGACATTGACCCCATGTTCATCTTCCCCGAGCGTAAAAGCGAAGAGCCATGGTGATTGGTCGGCGTACCATGACCTGTGGAGCATGTAGAGTTTCCCCTGGTGGAACACAAGGTCACTCAACCAGTCAACCCAGCGAGATTGGTAGACGTACCATGTCTTCATCCCAGGCTGCCACAGCGTAATCCCAGGCAAGCCACGCCAGTCTGATGAGAGCCCGGGCACACGCCTGCGGTACGAGAAGCCTGCCACTATGCACTTGGTCGCCGAGCCAGGCGGAGCAGATAGCACGACGTGTTCGAGTGACCTTGAATACTTGGGGTTGGGGTCATCGTTGGCAGTCCAGGGGAGCTCACCGGAGGTGGTGCAGTAGGGAGCACGCAGGCGGGGTACACAGACGACCTCGTGGGAGAACGCATTCACCAGGAAGCGATCGCGGCCGGTGGCATCTTCGCAGGGTCTGGCCACAAGAAGCCACCCTTTGGAAGATCCCACACAGCCGACATGGGCATGGCCGGTGACCACCTCCTCAGGCATCCATGCACGGCGCATGGCGACGATTGCCCCCTGGGTGGAAAAGGTGAAGAACCTGAATGTAGGGAGCACGAGCAGTGGTAGTGGCGGCGGCAGGCTGTGCCTGTGCGTGGCGGCGCGCCAGTGCCGACACACGGACCGCACGGCGGCACGATCGGCGAGGGAGGGCAGGAAGCGGAGCACGACGCCTAGTATGTCCGCCAGAATGAACGCCCACAGCGACGCCGCCGCCACGTCGTCGATGCTTGTCGTCCTCTGCCGCTTTTTGTCGAGCGCCTCGCCTGCAAGAACCGCAAGAGGGCTGCGGCCGTCCCCTGAGGCTGTGACTACAGACTCACCAGCGGTGTTGGTGACGGGATCCATCTCCACCCTAGAGCTCCGCCCCTGGGTTTCTTGATCTGATGAAGCCATGGGTGACGGATCTAGGATTTTACATGGTATACCATTAGAAAATTTTTATATACAATCTGGTGAATTCCTGATCTCACTATATTATAAATGACTTGATAATGTTAGCAATCAAATAGACATGATTTTTCTACAATACAAAGTAGTTGAAAGAGCTGCGATTGAATCTTACCTCGACGGCCGGCACTCCGCCTCTGCGTGTCAGTCGTGCACGTGCTGCGAAACTGACAACAGCAATAGGCGGATTCTGGACCTGACGATCTCAATCAAAATCAGTCACAACGATCGCCACTTCGTTGTTCATCAATTCGAGACGGCGGCGTCGATGGATAAGCCTAAACTCTGGAAGCCAAGCATCAGGATTCACGCCCTCCTGGCCGAATCCTATCGTGCGGCCAGCAGCCCGCATTACCACACGTACGTGGGCCATGCGAGTCGCGTTTGCCGAGTTGGGAGTTGCAAGGCGGACGCAGGCATGGTTTTTTTTTATCGGCCGAAATCTCCCGATATTTTTGGTGCCGATAAGAAATAATCTATCTTTTTCATATAAATTTTATTTAAATTTACTTAAATTCAAATTAAATTTTATTTGAATTTGGTCTGATATTTCCGATATATCCTGTTTATCCTCTTTATCTATGACCCCCGATAAATTTTAATTTCCGAAAATGAAAACCTTGGCCGCAGGCAGGTAATCAGTAACGTTTGACCCTTTCCAGTTTCCAGGTACGTTTTTTTTTCAAATTTATTACATATACATATTCTACTAGATAAATACCCATGCGTTGCACCGAAATCATGAATTTTTATACACACCTACAGCCACATACTTGATAACGGTAAACATCGGCAGTTAAGTAGTCCTTACCGTTGCCGCAGCCACCTGCTTCATCCTGGTCGTGATGCTTATGCATGATGACGTGTCGTCGCACACGCGTTGGGTGGGCGCGCAGATCAGGAGCCGCGGGTGGGCAAGCGGACGAGCGCATTTGGTGGGTCAGTGGGCGGACACGATCAGGAGTGGGCAGACGGACGAGCACTACCCCAGTTCTTCACATCACTATCGGTTCAAAACCCCCCTTCATTGCCGGATTTTGAACCGACAGTGGCAGTGATGACGGGAGCTCATCACTACCGGTTCTAAAAAACCGAAAGTGATATGGTTTTAAGAAAATCCAAACGAACATGCTGAAAAATAGGGAAAAAAATTTAATACAGGGAGCGGCCCCCCACTGTATAGCTATACGGTCACGTGTCACAAGTCACAAATCACGCGATTTTTTGCGCGAAAAACGCGCACTTCACTGCCACCAGCATTCAAACTCCCGACCTCCTACTTTGCATGTTCATCCTTTAACCACTCCACCTATAAAGAAGCTTGTATCCAAATGAGATTTTCCTCTTAGCCATTTTATATTCATCTGATTTTGAAATGAGTATTTGGGATTCTAAACGAATTCAAATGAAAAAGTTATCAACTACAAAGTTTTATAACTTTTCGAAATCTACAACTTTGGTTTTGGTCATGTCTCCATCCGAGGTCATTTGAAGAATTTAAATTTTAAATTTAAGAAAATTCAACTATATTTTACACTACATAAATTATTTCAAACGAAAAAGTTGTCAACTACAAAGCTGCATAACTTTTCAAGATCTGCAACTTTTGTTTTGGCCGTTTCTCTATCTGAGGTCGTTTGAAAAAATCAAATTTTAAATTTTAGAAATCAAATGTGATTTTCATTAGAATATTGATTTCAAACAAAATGTCAACTACAAAGTTGCACAACTTTTTTAGATCTGCAACTTTTGTTTTGGTCGATTCTTTGTCCGAGATCCTTAAATATCACTACACACTCACTTATGACTATGGAACATATGGCCTTATTTGGTGTTAACTTA
Source organism: Saccharum spontaneum (assembly GCA_022457205.1). Classification (NCBI taxonomy): domain Eukaryota; kingdom Viridiplantae; phylum Streptophyta; class Magnoliopsida; order Poales; family Poaceae; genus Saccharum; species Saccharum spontaneum. The sequence goes on along the minus strand of CM039598.1, from coordinate 53,603,014 downwards.
TATGAAATGTTTCAAATCAAAAAAGTTTAAACTACAAAGTTGTAGATCTCATCAAGTACTACAACTTTGATATAAAGTTTACATCATATGAGAAAGTTATGAAGTTTTCTTGCAGCATGTCACTGTCGGTTCAAGCTACGAACCGACAATAATATGAACCGATAGTGAAGATCCGAATACCAGTGTTGGTTAGTCCTGTCACTGCCGGTTTCAGCCAAAAACTAGCAATGATGTGCTATCATTGTCGGTTTCTTAAAATCCGGCAGTGATGCAGCTGGCAGTGAAAGTCATATCTGTAGTAGTAGAGGGCACGCGTCGGGTGGGTGGGTTGCAGCGGGGCGGATGCATGGATGCGATCGCGGCGAGCGAGCGGACACGACGACGTGGGTAGAGGCACGCGCGTTGAGTGAGATTGAGTCGGCGAGTGTGAGGCCTAGCGACGGCACAGTTTGTAGAAGCGGGGATCTAGGGAGCGGAGGACTCAGCGACAGCGCGGTTTGCAGAAGCAGGGAGCCGGGGAGTGGAGGGCTCAAAAGCAGGGAGAGGTTGCAAGAGCGAACCATCCCACAGGCTCCCATCAGTGGTAACCACTGGTATGAAAAATGATTTATAGAGAAGTCCCTATTTTATATCAGAAGCAGTTTATTTATAGTCGCCTCTACAAATGCAAACGAGAGACTCACCTCAAACCGGAGTCATACACGGTGATCGCGGACATGCCTTCGTCAATCAAGGTGACTGTGTTGAATACTCTCATAATTATTACAGAAGCAGTGTTGACGGTCACTAACGTTAATTATAAATCATCAAAGAAACATGTATAATGACACAAATGATATCACCAACAAAGGTTTAGGATTTAAACTAATAAATTCCACGAGTTTTAGTGAATCTATATTTTCAGCAGGGTTATTACAGAAAACCGGCAAGGAGGATCAAAATGTGAAATAGAACCAAACTTAGCCGCGATGAAAACTACCCCAAAAGGTTCCAGAGGACACCAGAAGACACCATACCGCGGTGGACCCCGAGAGGCTACCAAGTGGGGCCGGCCGGCCCCACCATGATGTCGACCGGCCCCCTATGGGCCCTGCTGTCAGCTCGCTTCTAGAATGTTCCTCCACCGCCTCCTAGGGTTGCATCTACGCCGTTATTCAAGTCGGTTTGATCCAAGGGCTCATGTTGAACCTTCAGGGCTATATAAACAGACTCCTGCCCCCCTCCCTGGAGCCATCCCTGAAACCTTAATTCATGTTCTCTAGTCAAGATCAAATGAGAGGGGTTCCATGAAAGAATCAACCTCTCAGAGCCAGCTATCAAGAGAAGATTAGTCCTCATTAGGATTTAATCTTTAGAAACAGAGAGTGGAGAGGAGGGAAGAGTTTGAAGGAGGTGCCGGCCTGTCGGTGCTCCCTCTATGGCTTATACCTTGGCGGAAGTTAACCTACGTCTGAGATTTCTCTGGTAATCAACTTCTTATTCAAGTAAGCATCGTGTTTATATTGTTCTTCTGGTTTACGAGTCTCTTTTGAGTGCTTTAATCTACGGCCGTAGTTTAAGGTATAATTCGTAGTGTAAGCGTGGTGCTTAGGCTCGGGTTACTCGTGGATGCACCCTATTTTTCGGATCGGTGGTAGCTCGCGAAGGTGACAGCTTCATTGAATCCTCTGTAGTCCACCTCCCGTCAATAGGACTAGCAGGGCTTTTAGTTGCTTGTAGAGAAGAAACTCTATAGTTGTAAGACATCTCCCCAGATAGAGCAGTAGAAGGCATAACTTACAGAGATTAGAACTAGAAGACCTTAGCGATCTCCTCAACACTCCCGACTTTCTTAAGTCTTGTAGCTGCTCCGGATTAAGTTGGACCATAGTTAGCCTCACGCTTTTCCCTATGGATACAATGCTTGGAATAACTTCAGGGGAAAGCTAAAGTGGTATCTGTGCGCTTACGGATTTATCTGTGTACGTTAAAATATACCAACAAGCAGCAATATTTTCATCCTTGTCAATTTCTTTTACCTTGGTCGTCTTAGTTATTATTACACCCCTTTTTAGGAATAAAAAATATTTAAACATTAAGTGGCAGATTTAGTCGCCAAATTTCCTATGTCATCATGATGTCATTAGCAGTTAAGTACTTGTATATCCACCTAACTATAAAACTACCACTTTTACTTAAGGTCCAATATGATAGTATCCTTCCGTGCTTGTAATTTTACATTCGTAATAGTTATAATTAGATTATTCCATTCCAGCAATTTATTCCTAATCAGTGCCCTCCTAAAAGAGAGATTAAGGGGAACTGTGTTGAATACTTCATTTACTGTTGCATGTTTTTTGCGAACTATGTTGAACAACTTCATGAATTTGTAGCTTAAGGGTTGGTTCACTAACTAGGTATCTTTCTGATTTGAGAATTGTCCATGAAGTAACCTCACTAAATCCGAAAATTGATCCTTAACTGCCATTAAATCCATCCAAAAATGAGAATCCCTAGCTTTCCTTTTAACTTGGGAAAGTGCTTTATTATTTAGGTACTAATTTCGTAATAATTTCTGCCACATTTCATCTACATTCACTAGTAGAGAAGCTAGCTGTAGTCCCGGTTCCAAACCCCCTTTAGTCCCGGTTTTGGGAACTGGGACTATGCAATTGGGACTAAATGTCTTGATTTTTAGTCCCGGTTCCGGGTTGGTTCACTAACTAGGTATCTTTCCAGAGCCTGATTTGAGAATTGTCCATTAAGTAACCTCACTAACTCTGAAAATTGATCCTTAACTGCCATTAAATCCATCAAAAAATGAGAATCCCTAGCTTTCCTTTTAACTTGGGAAAGTTCTTTATTATTTAGGTACTAATTTCATAATAATTTCTGCCACATTTCATCTACATTCACTAGTAGAGAAGCTAGCTATAATCCGGGACTAAATGTCTTGATTTTTAGGTATTTCTTGGGTTAAAAAAGATGCAACTGTAGAGATTGGAACTCAAGATCTCCCACTTTGGCCCTTGCGCGCATTGCCATCTCAACTCCCACCACATATCTGACTTAGATAAGATACTTTTTCCTTTTAAATTCACTCTGGAGGCATCTTTAGTCCGGGTTTGAGACACAAACCGGAACTAAAGGTACCTTTAGTCCGGGTTCGCGTCTCAAACCAGGACTAAAAGTCATACTTTTAATCTGGGTTCGTGTCTCAAACTGGGATTAAAGCTTCTGGCACTGACACGTCTCGGTAACCATTAAAAAGCGGGACTAAAGGGTGGAATTGGTCCCATTTTTTATTAGAAACCGAGACTAAAGGTCTCATGCCTCCTTTAGTCTTGGTTTACAATTTGAAACCGGGACTAAATGTTTTTTGGCCATCGACGGAAAGTCGTTTCTCTACTAGTGATTACAAAGTTTGTATAACCATTTGTTGAGGAGGGACTTATTCTGTAAATTTGGATTTTGAATTTCTAACCCTCCTATTCCCTAGGTTGGTATGCTAAACCCCATTTTACAAGTCTATATTTTTTCTTGTGCTGATGATTTTCCTAGAAAAATCTTGATCCATAATATTCTATTTTCTTGGAAGACCCTCGAGGTACCTCGAAGAAAGAGAACATATACATCAGAAAACTGGACCACTGAATTGAGTAGCACAAGTCTGCCACACACTGATAGAAACATACTCTTCCAACTACAAAATCTTTTCTCAATTCTTTCTCCAGTAATCTTCTAGTCTTTATTATTTATTTTTCTAAAATGCATAGGTATTCCCAGATATCGAAAGCGATAGGATCCTACTTTCCAAAGAGTTGTGAATATTAAGCTTCACATTATTTTCCTTGCCCATATTAGAAAATCTCACTCTTTTGAAAGTTTATTTTTAGACCCGGTAATTGTTCAAAAGTCAAAGGTGCAACTTCATATTTTCTGTTTGTTCAATATCATGGTCCATAAAAATATTTGTGTCATCCACACATTGCAAAAGTGATAAACCATCTTATATGAAATGAGGCACTACCCCTCTTAACTGATCATACTGTTTGGCTCCCACAATAGTGATCGCTAACATTTCCACCACTATATTAAATAGTATAGGGGATAATGAATCACCTTGTAGCCCTTTTCTAGTTTTGAAATTCGATCTTAGCTGACCATTCACTTTTATACCAGCATTCCCTCCTTGTACAAAACCTTGTACCCAGTTGCACCAAATTGGAGAAAACTCTTTCATTCTAAGAGCTTGTTGCAAAAAGTCTCATTTCACCTTATCATATGCCTTTATGAAGTCAATTTTTCAAAAAAACCATTAAGTTTCTTTTTATGCAATTCATGGATTGTTCCACGTAGAACTATGGCTCCCTCCATGATATTCCTGCCAAGAAGAAAAGCTATTTGTGCAGGTCTAACCATTTTTTGTGTGAGCTTTGTAATTCTGTTGGTGGCTACCTTGGTGAAGATTTTGAAACTTATATTTAATGGTCCAATTAACCTATACTGTTGTATTTGTTTCGCTTCACGAGATGTTGAGAGAAGAATAATCATGCCGAACATGGAAATACTCAAACAAAGCTATCAAGCCACTTTAATTACATTCCTTTAAGTTTGATAAGAGCCTAGCAGGAACCCATCGGGTCCTAGGGCAGTATTATTTTTTTTTCAAATATCGCCTCTTTCATTTTTGTTTTGGGAAAGTTTTGTGTCCCTCATTTTCCTTTTCTGAAACTTGAGGAATATCTTCTCTTCTTGATTTGTCCATTGATAATGGAGTGATGTCTAGTGGAGTGAAAAGATTTTAACAGTATTTGGTGGTATACTTTTTTAGTTCCGCATCACCATACACTATAGCTTCCTCTTGTTCCAGATGGAAATATGAGTTTTTCCTATGTTTCCCATTTGCCACTAAATGAAAATATTTTGTATTTGCATCTCCCTCTAGCATGTTCTTTACTTTTGCTTGTTGGTACCATATTATAGCTTCCTCTTGTTCCAGATGGAAATATGAGTTTTTCCTATGTTTCCCATTTGCCACTAAATGAAAATATTTTGTATTTGCATCTCCCTCTAGCATGTTCTTTACTTTTGCTTGTTGGTACCATTTAAGTTCCTCCTCTGAGAAGATTGGCCGATCTCTCATTAAGGACATGTTACAAATTCAACTCATCCATGGTCAGTTATATCTGTTCCACTTTCTTATCAAGTTCATCTAACTTGTTCAACATTTTTTTCTTCTCTTTTTTGTACGCTCCACTAACATTTTTGGACCAACCCCTTAGATGTTGGTGAAATCATGTTATTTTCGCTTGCCATATCTCTAATGGACTAATGGAGTATGACCTTCATTAACATTTGACCAGATCTCACTCACCATATCATGGAACCCATCCAATAATAACCAGCCCAAGTTCGAATTTGAACATATGCGATTTATTTGGAAAAGCTCCTTCTCCGGTGTTTAATAGAAGAGGTGTATGGCCTGAAATCTCTCTAGTTAAAGCTTGTACAACAGTTTTAGGGAATTGCAATCACTAGTACAAAAAATCTTAATGGAGGCGGGCAAAAAGGGTTAATGGAGGCGGGCATTGCAACGGCCTCCATTCAATGGTCACGGTTAATCATGACGTAACAGAGGCGGTTGAATGACCCGCCTCCATTGATCTATTAAAGGACTCGGGCGTTAGACCACGCCCGCCTGTGAAAATGAATTAAAAAAAATAAAAAAAGGCAGAAGCCCACCAGCGAGCCTATTTTCGAGCCCGCTAGTGAGCCCGTGCCGCTAGGAGCCTCGCCGCCGGATCTGTGAGCCCCGATGCCGGATCGGTGAGCCCCGATGCCGGATCTGTGAGCCCCGGCACCGGGGCTTGAGCCTCGACGCTGCATCCGTTGGATCTGCGAGCCCCAACACCGAAGGACGCGCCGCCGCCTAGAGCTTCGTGGTGGGGAAGGGGCCCGGATCCGCCACCGTCCGTCGGGGTGGAGCAGCGGTCATCGGCGTGGAGTCCTGCGCTCGCTGCTGCTGCGGCAGCGGCGGCTCCTGTGCCCACTGGCCACTGTTGCGGCTCCTATGCCCGCTGGCCGCCGCTGCATCTCCAGCGCTCGCTACCGCTGCTGCAGCACCGCTCGCCGGCCGCTGCTGCACCGCTGAGGGAGGCATGGGGGAGGACGGCTGAGAGAGGGAGGGAGTGCGGGAGAGAGGGAGGGAGTGCGGGAGGGCACGGTCGCACGGGAGGGCGCCGTCGGTGTGAGGAGAGAGCGAGTCTGAGACAGGGTGAGAGTGAAACCCTAACCAGCATTATATATACTCTGGAGTCAGATATTAGGCTGAGATGGGCCAAACAAGCTAGTAACAGGCCTGGACGATTAAAGGAGGCGGGCCTCATAAGTTGTCCACCTCCGTTAATGGATTAACGGAGGCGGTTGTTTTAAGGTGACGACCTCCAAAAATAGAGAATTTTTGGAGGTGGTTACCTAAATATGACCGCCTCCATTAATCCATTAACGGAGGTGGTTGAATTACAGTGACTGCCTCCGTTAATATGTGATTAACGGAGGCGGTCCAGTTAAGGCGACCGCCTCCATTAACATTTAACCGAGGCGGTTCCTCGAGGGCCTGGCTGAGGATGGGCCGGCTAGGAATAACGGAGGCGGCCGAAAAGTGTGCCCGCCTTCAATCAAAAAACCCCAACGCCACCTAAAAGAAATCGTGTACTAGTGAAATCCATTCAGTGCTGACTAAAATTTTGTCTTAGCTTCTCAAAAGTTGGGATGTGTAGGTTATTGACACAAATGAACTGTCTACCTGACAGATCCAATGCTGTAAGGTTGAAGCCATCATTAACTGCATTAAAAAGAAAAGGCCATCTATCGTTGTATCTCTAGTTATTTTCTCAGACAGTCCTCTTATGATATTAAAATAACCACCTATAACAACGAGTAAGGTTCCTTTCGCACGTAAGAGAGACAACTCTGATAAGAAAACCTCTTTTAATTCTTGTTTGTTGTGTGGCACCGTAAACTGAAACTGATAAACATTTGAAATCTGTCTCTCTATTGAGAATCTTGAATTTTATAAAGAACTCCGGTTAATGCCTAGAAGCATACCATCAGATCATCCTTGGGGAGGTTTATAATGCCACAGAAACTCTTTCTCATCACAAAAAAGTTTTTATAAAAGTTTCTGAGCATTCCCTCTTGCTTGTTTTCAATAAGACAATAAAATCAAGACTTTTTTTTCCAATAGTTAAATCTGACAGAAACTTAAACTTCTTAGTGTCACCCAAACCCTTAAAATTCCAAAAAGTACCATTCATTTGGAAACTCGTTTAGTTTTGTTAGATCTACCCTTTGTTAAAACACTTGAGCATATGCAAGAAGGACCTATCGGGGAGACACACTTAGGGTTGCTCTAGGGTCGGCAAGGCAACCTAGAACACATAAACTCCATCTAGAAGCCTGCCGAGCAGCAGATCGGGTTTGGAGGAGACAAGGGCAAAGGGAGAATATAAAAAGTAAAGACAAAAGATAAAAAAATGTCGATTGGATTGCTCAATCCGATATGGCTCTTTATATTTATAGGGTGGAGTCCAAATGCATCACCAAAAACCGACCCAAGAAAAATAGGAAATTGTGTCATGCTCAGACCTATGGCGTCGTCCGGCGTCCATGCACCAGACTGTCTGGTTGCCTTTTGTGTGGGTTTTGCCAAATTGAATTGGGACACAATACAAAATACAAAATAATATTAATTTCTCAAACTCAATAGAAACACTATTACTATTCAGCGATAGGAAAATCATCCCACACAAAATTGAATCCATAAAGAACAAAACCAGATGAGATGATACCTCCAATTGAGTTCATAAAGAACAAAATTGACTTGTGGCCTTTTATCTGATTACTGCTAATCCACAGAAACGATCATGGCAATGTCACTCTTATGTTTCTTTAACAAGAAACAGCTGTGGCAATTTACTTACGATATTTTATTTGATTATTTTCAGAGTAAATTACATTCAGCACACGTTCAAAGCGCCACATGCTACTAACAATTGCAGAGCGCCGCAACTCACATTCGTCCAGTCAAATAACATCAGAATATATATTCAGTCTCAGAGAAAAAGCAAGTAGAAAATAAAATAGTGCCATCAGGTCACGGATGCAAGACATCAATTGTTGCATATTGAAAGTCCATGACTATCAACAAATTTATGCAAGACTCCAAATCATACCGACAGGAACTCAAAGAAACACAAGTGCCCTAAAATTAAATGGCGTTCTAAAATATGAGAGGCATACTGTAACTGAGAATCCTGCAAATTTAAACAAGAGACAGCACCAGAGGTAAGATATATCAGACTTAATCTGCAGTTCATTCGGGAGGAAACATCCACACTGGGCTCGCGAGCTTGTCCTCTGCTGGGTTACCCGACAATAGCTCAGCAGTGAAAGGCTTGACTGTACAATCTCTCATGTTGTACACAGTTGTCACATAATTAGGCTCATCGTCCTTGTTATACCTATCGATAAAGTAGATACAGTCACCTTGGACACCCTCATATGAGCCGGCAGGAAAGGAAGTGCAGCGGCATAGATCGACAAAGACACAATCGCCATCGAAGCTGTGGATCTCAGTGACTCCACAAGGGTCTATGCTGAGGTCCAATGCAAACACATCAACCTTCTCAGTATGGGAGAACGACATGTAAGGATCCACATATCTTATTATCACCACCAGCCGCCCATGCCATTGCACCAAGTTGCACCTCGCTGCCCAGTGCATAGGGCCGGGACGGGGGAACGGCGGCATAGTCACTCGATGCTCAAGGCCAGAGACATTGACCCCATGTTCATCTTCCCCGAGTGTAAAAGCGAAGAGCAATGGTGATTGGAAGGTGTGCCAGAACCTGCGGAGCATGCAGAGTTTCCCCTGGTGGAACACGAGGTCACTCAACCAGTTAACCCAGCGAGATTGGTAGACGTACCATGTCTTCATCCCAGGCTGCCACAGCGTAATCCCAGGCAAGCCACGCCAGTCTGAGAGCCCCGGCACACCCGTGCGGTACGAGAAGCCTGCCACTATGCACTTGGTCGCCGAGCCAGGCGGAGCAGATAGCACGACGTGGTCGAGTGACCTTGAATACATATGGTCGGAGTCATCGTTGGCAGTCCAGGGGAACTCACCGGAGGTGGTACAGTAGGGAGCACGCAGGCGGGGCAGACGGACGATCTCGTGGGAGAACGCGTTCATCAGGAAGCGCTCGCTGCCGGTGCCGTCTTCGCAGGGTCTCGCCACAAGAAGCCACCCATCCGAGGATCCCACGCAGCCGACATGGCCAGTGGCCACCTCCTCAGGCATCCACCCGCGGCGCATGGCAACGACTGCCCCCTGGGTGGAAAAGCTGAAGAACCTGAACCTGGGGAGCATGAGCAGTGGCAGTGGCGGCGGCAGGCTGTGCCCGCGCGCGGCGGCGCGCCAGTGCCGGCACACGGACCGCACGGCGGCGCGGTCGGCGAGGCAGGGCAGGAAGCGGAGCACGACGCCGAGGTTGTCCGGCAGAATGAACGCCCACGGCGATGCCGCCGCCGCTGCCGCGTCGTCGATGCTTGTCACCGTCCTTTGCCGCTTTTCGTCGAGTGCTTCGCCTGCAAGAAGTGCAAGCGGGTTGCCGGCATGACGCTTCCGAGAAACAAGCTCTCCTGACCCTGACGCGCTGACTACGGGACACGTTGTGGGTGTGGAGTACAGGAGAGGAGAACTGGACTCACCGGCGGTGTCGGTGACGGGATCCATCGCCGTCCGGGAGCTGCGCCCCGGGGTTTCTTGATCCGATGAAGCCATATCTCTGTACCGACGATGGCAAACGATAGCAACAAATCTGATGAACTCGATCAACTAAAAACAAGACTCTTCTCTACCTATAAACTAGTCTTATCGACGGGAAACCGAAGAGAAACAAGGCGGGATCGTTTGTATTGGATACGGTCACGTACGTACCACACCAGATGCTCTGCCGCGGCTCGTAGCCTCGTAGGTCTTGGTCAGGCGCCGTGGCCACAGGATGAGAGAGGGAGGCGCCGCCGCAGTCGCGCCACACTGGCGAGTCAGCGACCGTGGTTCCTAACCCTTCGCGTGTGCATGTGCACCACACTTACTGAAAATTCAAAATGTGATGTACTTCTCTCCTTTGTTGTTTCGAATCCTTTACAGCTAATAACTTCATTAAACTTTCCCATACAAAAAAAAACTTATTTAGAAAGCATTGAAGTACTATAGTTTTATTTGAGGTAACCATAATAGTTATTTTACTATTCTTTAAGCTTCTTTGATGTAATGGTTTTTTATAGTACTATATCCTTCAATCGTCTAATTGAAACATTAGATTGCCGGGTTCTTAGTGTCTTGCTTGACCAAGGGCTTTAGAAATGGTTGAGATGGCCTGTTCATATGAATTCCATTGATGAGAAGTATAGACAAGCTAAAATAAGGAGAGAAACATACGTAGCTTTAATGAATCGGAAATGCTTCGTATAGGGCGTTTGGATGGCCGGACGCTGTCAATAACTTCCCCAGTTCGCCCGTCGCTGTGTTCACCGCACCGTCCGCCCCTCCGCCTCTCATCACGGCATCCACTCATGCCCGTGCTGGCACATCGTAATCCAGGCCGCCATAGATCCCCTCCCATCCAAGCTTCCTGCTCCAGCCCCCATCCGCCCTCTACGTCATCGTCACTGTTGCGCCCTACCTCATCCACCGAAGTGATCCACCACGGCCTTCTCCAGCGCGCGCCCCACTCCGCCTTGCGTCCTTCTCCAGCGCGTGGTCCGCTGTCTCCACCGGAGCGACCCACCGCTGCCTTTCTCCACTAGAGTGTCGAGCTCCACGCCGGCGTTGACGAGCCTCCATTCGTCTAAGTAGCAATTAGATGTTACATTGAAAGCACATGTTATAAGAGTATGTTTCAAGTGATTCATATATTTTAGAGGTATGTTACAAGTGTTATATATCCATGTTACAAAAAGTATATCGGGATATTGCACATGTTGTAATGGCTATACACATATGTTCCAAATATTTCATCTGTTCTAGAGGTATATTGCAAGTGTTTTATCTGGACATTGCAAAAGTAGATATAGATGTTGCATATACATGCATGTTGCAAGCATACGTGTCAAGTATTTTCAGGTGTTTCATATGTATGTTTGCAAGTGTTTCATCTGGATGTTGCATATATTTGCAATAGTTTTGAAGTGTTTTCAGACATTTTGGCAAGTGTTTCATACACTTGTTTCAAGTGTTTCATCAGTCTTCTTTTGTATGTTGCAATTATTACATCTGGATGTTTTAAAAGTAGATGAGATGTTGCACATGAGATGCGCATGGGAAGCGGCTAGCAGTGCGAGCGACTTTCAGGGCGATACGGGCCCACTGATGCGGCGCTCGCTTGTGAGCCTGACACGCTAGGGCGCTTGCTGTGCGGCACCGTGCAGACGCTAGCACCCTGGATCGGACGTCCGGGTGCTAGCAAGTCCATATGCAGTATTGCCTTAGTATCTAGGCTTAGGCATATTAAAAACTCAAAATAGAGTATTTCCTTTGATCTTCACCCATAGCCTTGCCATTTGTTTTTGCTTACATGTAACTTCCCTGAACCAAGGGCTGAAGCTATTCTGACCAACTGCTACATAATATATTGTTTTGACATCCCACAGCAATTTAATAAAAATCTTTTGGTTTCGGAAAAAAGGAAAATTTCCTTTTCAGTGAGAAAGCTGGTCCTAAGATCGAGATAGAAATGCAGTAGTAGGGGGACCCACGTGTCAAACTATAAAACCAGGCAACCCGGTTGACTCGGGACCGGAGGTGTCGAATCCCGCGCCACGCCGCCACCGCAACTCCGGCTGCATGGACTCTGCCACCGTGAATTAACCTGGATGTGATTCTCCACCCACGTCTGACGGTGGACAAGACAACATTAGGCTGTGTTTAGTTCCCAAATTTGGAGTGCTAAAATTCACTGTAGCGATACTATAGCATTTCGTTTGTATTTGATAATAATTGTCCAACCGTTGACTAATTAGGCTTAAAACGTTCGTCTCACAAAGTACAACCAAACTATGCAATTAGTTTTTGATTTTATCCACATTTAGTACTTCATGCATGTATCGCAAGTTTGATGTGACAGAGAATCTTTTTTTTTGTATAGTGCACTTTTCAATGGAACTAAACAGCCTTAGAGTAGTCGGCGGTTCTCGTGCCGGCGAGGCGTCTGACGCGACGCCCGGTGGGTCGTCGAATCAAGAAACGCCGATGATCAGAAGCGCGGAGCCAGCCACTCTATTGGAGGCGATGGACCAGGACGCCAACACCTCCGGTGGCGGTGACCGATGACGGTGAGTGCCTTGTTCCCCATGTCCTATTATCGCGTATCGCATGGGGCCCAGGTCGCCCATAGCGCGCCATGGGTTTGCGTGCTTGCCGGCTAGCGTGGCACGGCCCCTGGTGCTGGTGGCTCGTGCAGGTGAGATGTTTGATGAAATCCCCGCGCCCCAACGGGTGTCTTCAAAACTCGATGCGGCCAAAGACCAGAGTCATCACGTTGGGTGGGCATCCTTGGAGAGAGTTGGAGGTGTCGTCGTCGAGGAAACTGATTAAATGAAGAGAGAGCATGTAGTCTGTTGTCTCATACTCCTAACTCATAACACGACGGCTTCAGCTTGTTTTCTCGGAGCGAATGGGGTTGTTTGGATGAGAGTCTGAGCTAGATAGCTCATGCCAGGCAGCACATCTGGCCCCAGACGTTCATGTCCCAACACCTGGGAATGTTGCTTGTGTCTGGGCGTCGGGCAGTTCTGTGCAGCTCTAAACGAAAAAAGCTCTTAGTGTCAGCCCACACCTCGCGCTGCAGCAGCCGCTTCGAGTCGACACCATCTCGTCTCGATCCAGTGTAGCAGGCGGAAGAAATCAGCGATGGCGTCAAAACCTCTTCCCCGCGCGCCAAATCTGTTCCCCATTTTACTTCACCAGCACCGGCTACAAAATCAAACCTTCCTCCCAAGCAGCAGGCGGGGTAGCATTGCAAGACTTTTGGAATATCTCCAACTCTCTGTCTAGGACATCCATGTAGAGATAGAAATTACTACTGTAGTTATTTAGGGACGAAGGGAGTACACATATGGGCACCATCTCCTCAAGAGAGTTCTGAACAAGATCATCCTACCATCGATTCTTGGTGGGGGTAGTAGATTTTGAACCTTGGAAAGGAGGTTTGGAGAACATGGCCCTCGCCATGCTGAAGGTTCTTTATTTGGTTAGCCTCACTAAATCGCTGCTGGACTGCTAATCACTTAGCACATCGAGGTCTTGATCATCCTGAGACGCTGCCCTTTGTGTGACCAAGAGGAGGAAAATATTCAGCATCACTCATGATCACACCTTTGTGTGTTCACAACAAATGTATGGTTTTCGATGTTCTCTAGTTAGGCTACGACAACACTTATCCCTAAGAATATAAGATTGCATTTATATGAATTGGTGGCGCCTAGCTTCGCATCATGTTCCTAAACATCGTTATAAGGGTTTCAACTCATTGGTCATCCTAGGGGCACTGTGGATTTGGAAGCATAGAAATTGTTGCATCTTTGAGGGATTAGCCAACTTTAGTTCCATCGTGCAGGATATTAGAGATGAGGCCAAGTTGTGGTGTATGGTGATAAAAAAAAGTTGTGGTGTATGGCGGGAGCTAAAGGGCTCCGTAGCATATGGCCATGACTATTTTGTCAGTCCTTGGTATTACTTAGTTTTTGTTTTTTTTGTTGTATTGGTCATGCCCTTCTAAGGGGTTGTGTGATAGGCATAGATTGGTTTGGAGGAGGCCGGCTAGTGGAGAGGCCATGGGAGAGGGAAGAGGTGGTGGCTACGACAGGAGGGGGCTGCGACATCGGCCAGAGAGAGGAAGAGGGCACAGGGGCAGGGAGGCAGGAGAATAGGAGGATGAATTCTCCATTTTTGTTGATTATAATGAATATACATGACCTCTATATTTATAGTCCCTCTGGGACTTGAACTGCAAGCAATCTATAGGTATGAGTCCTTATAGGTTTGGAGACTCTCCTTTCCTAAACAATCTCTATTTCCTTTTATTCTTTTCCTTATCTAATTCTATCCTTAATTCTTATTTACTCCGAACTCCTCCAGGAGAAGGTGGTCGACTTCACCCCTAGAGCCATCACCCCCTACTATGTGTGCGGCCAAGCCACCTTGGCCTAGGCTCTGGCTAGCCAGGGCCCTCCTTTGGTCCTCATTGGGCTAGCACTTGGGGCCGGGATCAGCCTGTGACATTTCTCCCCCAATTTTCTATCAGCACGTCAAACACTAAATCATCGTCCATGCGTTGATGCTGTCTAGGGAAGCATACCACTAGGTGGTATTGCCTAAATTCCTGTGGTGAGGTGTCCCAACATCATGCTCGCATGGATAATGTTCTCATGTGTGCGATCGATGGTGAACTAAAAGACGTACTAGAAGTTGTTGATGTAGCCGAAGAGGAAGCAGTCATATGGTGCATGTGGAGATGCGGCACCATGTGTTGCTTGGGCAGCGTCAATGATGTAGCATGGGATGCTAGTGTCAGTCAAGGTCATCTGCATAGACCTGGGGGTCTATTAAAACTGTGTACCTAGATGCCGTCACATGGAATTATGTAGTCTAGTAGCCTCATGCACAATGTGGACGTGATGCCAGAGTCATCATGAGGTGGAGTCTGTTCCACAATCTCGGGGATGCGGAGGACTTGGATTTCTCCATCTTCTCCTTGAGAAACGCGCACACTGCTGTTTCCATTGCACGTTTGGTGTCGTTCTAGAGGTCCTTGCTTGGCCAATGGGGTCACGGTCCTTGCTTCGCCTTGGTCGTTGCTGTGGCATGGGCGTCCTCCTTGTTGGAGGTCGATCCCTTGTGCTCCATTGCTATCAAGTGGTTGTGACGTTAGTGAGGTGCTCCTACACCTTGTACATGAGCTTAGTGAGGTTGGTGGAAAAAGATCTAAGTGGAAAGGCTAGCGCCCGGACGTCCAAACGAGGGCTAGCGTCTGGACACCCACGCCGCATGCCTGTGCCTGCTTCACGTGGGGACCTGCGCTGCTCTGTGTCCTGTGCCCACACTGTATCTTGCACCGCTCCATGTCCCGCACCCACTCTGTTTCGATCTGCACTTGCACGGTTTCCCGCTCGCACCCCTCCACACCCACGCGCATGCTGGCAGGCCCAGCAGCTGCAGCAGGCGGCTGCTGCAGATAGGTCCCACTACAACATGTGCAACATTAGATCTACTTTTGCAACATTTAAAGGAAACATTTGCATCATACGTCTAAAACAGTTGAAACACTTGCAACATACGTCTAAAACACTTGTGAAACACCAGAAAAGAACTTGAAAACCACGTGTGTAGCCATTGTAAACATTAAAAACATCCAGATGAAAACACATGCAACATACGCATGAAAACATTTGAAACACTGTCATATATATGCAACATCCAGATCTACTTTTGCAACATCCAGATGAAACACTTGCAACATACGTCTGAAACAGATGAAACATTTGAAACCTACACTTGAAACATACATGTATAGCCATTGCAACATATGCAACATCCCGATCTACTATTGCAACATCGATGTGAAACACTTGCATCACACCTCTGAAACATCTGAAACACTTGACACATACGCTTGCAACATGCGCTTTTCAGTGCAATATCACCCTGCTGCTTGGATGAATGGAGGCTCATCGTTGCGGAGCTCAATGCCGGTGTGGAGGTTGGTGGCGGCGCATGGAGCTCACCGGTGCCCCAGCGGAGACAGCGTTACTGATGCCCCAACGGAGGCAATGCGCTGGGCGAGCACTGTGCGCAGCCGCGAGAGCAGCGTTGGGCGAGCACCTGTGCGAGGAGCAACTGGCGAGCACGGCGGCCTGCTGCTCGGTGAGCACCCCCTGTAGCACCCCTTGGCGAGCCACCAGCAGCCGACGAGCACCCCCTGCCTGGCAAGCATGAGCACCACCTGCTGTCCAGAAGCTGGTGAGCACCCCTGCCTGGCAAGCACACGAGTTTGAGATGGAGAGGAGAGTCACAGGCTCTAGGACATCCTTCCTCTCCCTATTGCTGTGAATGGAGAGAGAGAGGAGATGGAACCAGAGAGGATAAGTCTGGCCACTTGACCGGAGTAGATATTTGTGTGGTGGAAAAAAATATGTGGACCGCATGAGGCCACATAGCATCCGTCGTCCGGGCGTGGGACGAACGCTCGCGGTGGAGCATTTCCGTTGAGCCAAACCTTCAAGGTAGTTCTCATGTTCTTGTTCTCATTCGCCATGGGTTCCTGGTTTTTGGATAGATTGTTTTGGGGGGAGGCAGGCTGGTGGAGAGGGCATGGGAGAGGGAGGAGGCGGTGGCCACAGCAGGGGCTGCAGCATTGACCAGAGAGAGGGAGAGGGTACAAGGGCATGGAGGCAGGAGAATAGGCGGATGAATCCTCTATTTTCTTGTTGATTATGAGTACATGACCCCTATATTATAGTCCCTAATGGACTTTATCTCCAAGCAATCTATAGGTACAGTCCTTATAGGTTTGGACTCACCTTTCTAAAAAATCTCCATTTCCTTTTGTTCTTTTTCTTCATCTAATTCTATCCCTAATCCTTATCTGCTTCAGACTCCTCTAGTGGGGAGGAGCGTGCAGCCAGGCACCCTTGGCCCAGGCTTCAGCCAGCTAGGGCCCTCCTTTGGGCCTCATTGGACCTGCCACTTGGGGCAGGGGATCGGCCCATGATAGGTTGTTTGAGTCATGTAGACTCTTATTCTTCTTAATATAATAATACGTAGTTTTTCTGTCCTGTGCTCTAGAAAAAAGTTGCACCTTATTAGTTTCTTCTAACCAGCTGTGTGAAGAACTAGAAGAGTCTAACCCAACTCATTGGAAAAAGCAAAGCCCATTAGCATTTAGCAGATCCGAGCTGCCAGATTCCTTGCTGCTGCCTAGAAGGCTAGAACTCGCCAGTCACCAACACAGTAGCAAGATATGCAATTGTTAAACTGGAGGACAACCAAGAATCTTGGGTTCTATGTATTGCTACATTGGATTCCCAAACTTTGCTCACTTTGAGTCGCTCACAGGGCAACAAAACAAAAAGATGGTACATGATTGACCCCCTTGAGGTGGACCAGATCGGGCAGATAACAAGGAACGGCGGAGCCCTTCTTCACTACTTATTACTAGCATGCCTTTATTAATCTTTATCTTTTGAAAGTTCTGCAACGGTTAGCTGGTTCTTCCAAGCAAAGAATCATCTTTATTTCTTTCTTGTCTCTTTCTTTTCCTCTAGCGAGTAAGCAAAGAATCATCTGCGTGGTGAGCATACAGGCACACTAAAGAAAAGTTTATCTCGATGTTCGCTAAAAAGCAAAGTTTATGTACACACAGCCGGGCCGGCAGTTTTGTGTATTCTCTCTCTCTTTCTCTCTCACGCACACACAAGCAAATACACACAACTGCTGGTTTGGTCCGTTCGGCTGCTGTCTACCTCCTGGTACTGCAAGCCAATTCAACATATCTGAGGTATGCAATTTAATTACTCGACCCCTTCCATTGCAAATTCAAATTCATATATATATATACACTACTGGACAGGCAGGCTTTGCCGAGAGCCCCTCTCGGCAAAGGGCTGCCGGCAAAGCGGCGTCCGGCAAAGGGGCCTTTGCCGAGAGCCTTCTTTCGGGCACTCGGCAAAGCCTTTGCTGAGGGCCACGGCGGCTCTCGGCAAACAAAAGTAGCCGTTAGGAGCTTTTCGCCGTTACCGGCCCTTTGCCGAGAGCCTGGCTCTCGGCAAAGAATTTTTCAACTTTTTTTTACTTAATTTCTTTGCCGAGAGCCCAGATTCCCGGCTCTCGGCAAAGATTTTTTCCTTTTTTTACTTAATTTCTTTGCCGAGAGCCCCGGCGCCTGACCCTCGGCAAAGATTTTGGTTTTTTTTCAAAAATTTTTTTACTTAATTTCTTTGCCGAGAGCCCAGATTCCCGGCTCTCGGCAAAGATTTTTTTCCTTTTTTTTTACTTAATTTCTTTGCCGAGAGCCCAGATTCCCGGCTCTCAGCAAAGATTTTTTCCTTTTTTTACTTAATTTCTTTGCTGAGAGCCTAGATTCCTGGCTCTCGGCAAAGATTTTTTTCTTTTTTTTTTGAATAATTTCTTTCCCGAGAGCCCCGGCGCCTGACCCTCGGCAAAGATTTTGGTTTTTCTTTTTTTTAATTTCTTTGCCGAGAGCCCTCTGGGCCGGCTCTCGGCAAATAGTTGGTCTTTGCCGAGAGCCGGCCAAGAGGGCTCTCGGCAAAGCTGCCATTTCGTTGTCCACTGTCTAGCTTTGCCGAGAGCCTGCCTTAAAAGGCTCTCGGCAAAGAGCCTTTGCCGAGGGTCACCCTCGGCAAAGTGACCAAAATTTTTTTTATTTTTTTTATTTTTTGTTTTCAATCCCTGTAAACACGACAAATGTATATATATGTTTATATTATCCATCACAGATATACCACATCCAGCACCATATATATCACATCCATCGCATAACTCACATCCAGCACCATATGTCACAATTGTTCACAGATATTGCATAAAACTGTCTCAAATACAAGTCCACGTGCATAACAAGTTCGTGCATAGTTCATCCACATGCATGCATACCAAAACAAGACATGAAACTACCAGTCCTACTCACTGCGCCGGCCGCCCTTGATAACCTTGTGACGGCGGTGACGGAAACACTTGGTCGCCCTGAGCGCCAGGAAGTGGGTTGTTCGAACCCGCCGACGGAAGCTGCACACATGAGAAGAGTTTGCATCAGAGGAGATTGGTTGATTAGCTAATGTTGCAATTCCTTGCATGTGTGACTCACAGGAGTTTGCATCAGGGGAGATTGGTTAGGATGCGTCGGTGGACCCATTAACCCTGGAGGCACGGGGGAACCCGTCGAAGATTGCATCCAGGCAACAATTTCTGCAATCCTTTTGTCCTGGGCCTCCCGCGCTGCCCGCTCGGCCGCCAACTCCAACGCCAGCTCGGCGGCCCTCCGGTTTGCTTCTTCCACATTGGCCTACAAATTGGTGCTAAGCTAATGATACAATATTGCAAAGGAAATAAAGTTGTGTAATGATCAATGTACGACGAGTGCCACAGGAATAACCTCAAGTACTTCGACCCGGTGCTGTGCAGTGCTAGGCCGCGTGCGTATCTCCGGGAGTGAGGAGCTGCTTGTGGTCCGTGCTCGGATCTGGGAGAGAGTGGGAGTAGATGCCGTGTCGATCACGCTGTCGCCAATCCAGAAGTGGCCATGCTTCTTGCCTTGTCCAATCCTCATGACGGTCTCTGCATCAATGTTGTCGGTCTGTGGATCGTACTCCGGCCCATGGATCGACCTTGACGCCTCCGTGTATGCCATCATTTTCTCGTAGGCGGTCGAGCTTGTGTATGCCTCGGGCGGGTCATCCGGGTTGAAGGAGACGTCGGACGTCGCCTTGCCCTTGTGTGACATGGACCATGCGGCGAAGTTGGAGCACTCTTGGCCTTGATGTGCTGCCGACTGCAAGAACAAAAACAAGATTATTACAATTTTTTGCCGAGTTGAACGAAAGCAAGAAGAATAGAAACATGACCACGTACCCATGCTTTTTTGTATCCGGAGAGGTTGCGGTTGCCTTGATGGTGTGGTATGCCTTGCATGCATGCACGCCGTTGCCGGGAAGCCTCGTGCTGAGCAGCCCACTCCGGACTTAACCACCTGTCCACCATCTTCTCCCAAGCCTCGGGGCACGCATTGCACCACCAAGGAATCACCTACACGTCATCAAGTAGTCACATATTAGAAAATCAAGTCAGTCATTCGTACGTAATCTCAAAAGCAGCCAATTTGAATGTTCTTTAGCTACCTCAAGGAATTGTGGTTTGGTGAGTGTAATGTCATTTTCTCGGATGTCCTTCTTGGTGATCTTTTGTCCAAGCTTCGTCGCATGGTAATCTATGATGGCCTGGAGTCGCGCCTCGTGATGGACGTCGACGACGCGTTTCCTGCAAGCTCGCCTAGCCACTGCCTCCGCCGTGCCCTCGAATCCGTTGTCCAGTTTGAAGTAGTCCTGCGTATACAGACATGATGCATTAGTTATTTCAAGTAGAGTACAATGAATGCGTTGTATTGAGCCTGTAGTGCGATTTTTATCTTACCCAGAACTCATGAATGACGAGCGCCCCCACGTTGCCAAATTCCGCGTCTGGCTCGGATTCGTAGTGGGCAAACGTGTAGGCGGGCTCGTCCTTCCCAGCATGCGTGACTATGCCAGGGAAGTGGGTCCTGCATAGGAGACCTTGGATGCCATTGACATGGCGGGAGGCAGTGTTCCCCGACACAACCTCCCACCCGCTGCACAAGTGATTAAGAAAACATATTAATGTCTTTCAATTTCGAACGTAGCATATGAAGTAATAGTGATAACATGCAAAGTCACTTGCCTTTGCCCCACTAGGCGAATCACTGGGCGTAGAGCTCTTTGCGGCTTGTTAGGAAGGGTGGAGGGACCTCGCAGGTAGACACCTGACGAACTAGAGAAAGCAGTAGCTCCCTCCGCAACGCCCTCCTCGTCCTCCTCCTCGTCCGCCTCCCCCGCCTCCTCCTCCTCCTGCGCCACCTCCTCCTCCTGCGCCACCTCCTCCTCCTCCTCCTCCTGCGCCACCTCCTCCTCCTCCTGCTGCTGGTGGACCGCACTCGTGGTCCTCGAGTTCCTCCTGCTCGTGGTCCTCGTCCTCCGCCTCGTCGAGGTCGTCCCCTGCACCTCCTCACCCCCGCCGCTGGAGCCTCTAGAGCCTCTAGGGTAGAACGAGCTCAGGTTCCTCTGACGGCCGCCTGACATTTTTTCAGTAACCTGCAATTAAAAAGAAGAAAGAAGTAATTAGATATAGATGCAATATAAATAAAACAAAATTATGAGACTTACAAAATTACAAAATTTAAAAATATTACATGTATGTTACAAATATTCTTTGTCATCGGGATTAGCTGGATCGTAACTCTCATCATCACTATCAACCATGTCGAAATCCTCTATATTATCTGACGGAGGAATGTTGTCTTCATCGTCAATGCCTATACGTAATCGCTCAAGCATTTGTAAGTCCTTAGCATTTTGCACTTCATATCCATCGTCAGCATCATCATCAACCATAACATTGTCTACATCCATTCCTATCTCACCGGTTAAGTCTATCTCGAACCTCCCTTCTAGACCATCTTCTTGATAGAACTCTCCATCATACGTACTTGGGTTGAAGATGTAGTCTTCATCGTTTGGGGCAGGTAGTCGGCCGTGTGGCGAGACCTTATGCACAACAAACCAACCACTAAGATCCGGTCTAGTCTTGCAAGCATATGGCGTATAATAAACTTGTGTGGCCTGTTGCGCCACAATATACACATCGTCTCTTGGATAGACGGAATCTTGACGAATTTCGACTAGACCAAGATGCGGGGTCTTCCTCATTACACCTGGGTCAAACCAATGGCATCTAAATATGACAGGATGATGTGTGATACCATGGAATGAAAGTTCGTATATTTCTTCAAGTCTTCCATAATAGTCTACGCCATCAGTGCCGGGCGTAAAAACCCCGCTATTTGTGGTTCTACGATTGGGTTGCCGTCGCTCGTAGCTTGCTGTGTGAAATCGATATCCATTCACGTCATAAGCGGACAATGACTTGACCCTTTGGTCACAGCCTCTGGCAACCTTTCTCAACTCGGGACTGATAGACACATCGGTTCGGGCCTAGAATTTCAAGCAGGATACATCGTTATATTAATCGAACGTACAAGCAACAACAAAACAGGAGGAAATTGGACAGTACCTTGGTTTTGAACCAAGAAATGAAATCGGGGCTCCCTTGTACCGCACCATTTGAAAGAAGGGTATCATATTCCACTGGGGTTGGATCCCTTGAATGGGGCCAATACTCATGAATGAATTCTCTGTAACGACAAAAACGGGGGTTGGATGTACAATAGTGGGGAATTATTGAAAAAAGTCTGTTGAGGACTTACGCAATATATGGGTCCACCTCTTCAAGGTTGGTCAGCAAATATAGCATGATTTTGCGCCACTCCACATTTGTCAAGAGCTTATTGGTCGAGTCGATGTGCGGTGGACTCCACCTTGAAGAGAGACTATTTATACCTTGCGTGGCAATGGAGTCAACCTAGCGGAGCAGTGGCGACTGGCGAGTCGATGTGCGGTGGACTCCTAACCTGCAATTGTATTTCAGTCATTCGTTCAGGATAGCACAATGAAAAAACAGCAAACATAAATTCATTAATAAAAAAACATTTAGTCATGTCATGGATCAGCAAAAAATCAACCAGGTTATCAAACAGCTAGCCTGTCATAAGTAGGATCACCAAACCACAGATTGTGCTAGCTGACACAAAAGACAATACAAAATTTACTTGATAGAAGTATTTGTATTCACAAAACAGACGTCTAGAGCTAACCACATTAAAAGAATGCTGCTCAAAATTCTGATGTATTCACAACATAAATAACCCACACCAAAATGGCCATCCCAGATTAGCTTAGTTCTAGATTCCTGCACTTGTAAGTACAGCATATGATACTCTTCTGTATATTTATCCTTCTATAATAACACAGTAAGTTGATTCTGGTGACAACATCTTAACTTGGGACCTTATGTAAGTACAAGAACTAGCAGCATTACAAATAGCAGTTTGGTTAAAGTAAAATTCAGGGAAAAAACATACCTGCAGTAGAATGGGATGAATGTGATGCCTTCCAAACCCTCAACAATTAGAAATATCATTAATTAGAAACTTGCCAACCTGAAATGAATGAATTGCTCAATAAGACAGCAGGTCCTGAGCACAGTCGGTACATTAAAAGAATGCTGCCCTCTGCTCTACTGAAAAATCGATTTATTCCAAGTGAACTTCAATGTTTTGGCATTGTTTATCTTCTACATATGAGCCAAACAGATTATATATGGCATGAGAGCAAAAGAGCAGCAGCTAGCCTGCGCTATGAAAATAATCACAGGCATGCACAAGTGTGTGTAAAACAGAAAGGAAGGGAGTATTAATGTATACATGTGTATTTGTCATGCTTTGTGCTTCTTAATTGTAAGCCAAAACCATAAGTCTCTGCCAACAAATATAAAACAAATAAGTGCTGAGCCAATGAGTGCAACAAAGTCAGCTTCTATATTAGGCACAAAAGGAGCCCAGTGCCTGGCCAAAAGGTGTGACTGCAGTAGCCCACTCCAAAAGGTAGGTATTTTTGACTGGGCTGATGATTCTAGTAATGATGAATGCACAGCCATTATGATTTCCAGTGTTCATCTACTACAAGGAGAAGATTGTGATTGCATTTAAGTGAGATAAGTATTGGTCTGGTTCTTCTAGTTAGCTTTACAAAGATCCTATGAATTTCTATTTTTCTTAAGTTGTGCTACAGTGTTAGAGTTCCTACTCAATTGTACTGATACAGGGCAGAGTTCAGATACTACTACTACGATTAAAAATGTGCTTTTCTAAGCTCTTAAAAAGTTCTTCTTTGTTTTGGCATGGCATGAGAAGCAAACCAAGCACTCGTGCGTGCTTGTTTAGGATTATTAGTAAGCATCTGCTTACAGCTTCAAATATTGAAATTGGTTGGTGAAACACTTTATGTGAGACAGAGACTGGAGTATATAGCCTAAGTCTAGCATACTTCCACACTGACGTATATATAAATATAAACTCTATGCCCTCATCTATTACATCATTGATGACACATGAGCAATATGTTGTGTGGCATCATACTTACTCAAATGGCAGCTGAAGCCATGGAAGCATTGTCCAATGCATCAACTTTAAATTATGTAGTCAGGGAGAATGCACATCCTGAAAGTTCAGTTCTTAGAACAGATTTGGGAAAAGAATGCAAAAGCGATAAGATATGTTCTGAATCTCCAATACAAACGCGAATTGGTGGAACTTCAAGCGATAAGACATGTTCTGAACTTCAAGCTTTACCTGGTATGTAGTAGTGATTTAGAGGAATGAAAAATTGAGTTCATGATTAAAAGGCAATGTAGAAATGAACAACAGCAGCCTACTTCTAGTGATTTAATCATGAACTGGGCCGGCCAGGTTTCATCCCCATATGAAACTCACATGACTAAGAACACTCCAGATCCGATTTATTGCCTACCTCACAGCACTGACATGGCTTCATCCACCCAGCCATCTCAATAACGAGCACAAGTACACAACAAGGCAGGCAGGGAAGCAAGCAAATCTAACCTTTCTTCTGGATGCAGCGGTCGTTGCTGCGGCAGCAGCCGTAGACGTCGTCGCAGGGCACCTCTCCCTCGCAGCCACTCCAGCCCACGCTGCAGTCCTTGCCGTCGCAATTGAGGGCCTCGCACGACGGGCTACACAGCGGGGGATAGGCCGGGCGCCAAATGGACGGCGGCGGCGGCAGTGTTGGGCGGCGCCGGAGGAAGAGTTGGTGGGTGGCGGAGGAGTTGGGCGGGGCTTGCGATGGCGTGCGAGAGCAGAGAGCAGGCGGCGGCGGCGGGACTTGCGATGGCGTGCGGGCGCAGAGAGCAGCCGACGGCGGCAGCGGGACGAAACTAAACGCAGGTGAAGACTTTGGGCCGGATTTTACTGCGAAGGCCTTTTTTTGTTTGCCGAGAGCCCCCCGATCTGGCTCTCAGCAAAGTTTTTTTTGCATTTTCTTTGCCGAGAGCCCCCGATTTGGCTCTCGGCAAAGTTTTTTTTTTGCATTTTCTTTGCCGAGAGCCCCCGATCTAGCTCTCGGCAAAGGTTTTTCTGCATTTTCTTTGCCGAGAGCCTCCAATCCGGCTCTCGGCAAAGGTTTTTCCACTTTTTTTGCTCTTTCTTAAAAAATTTCTTTGCCGAGGGCTATTTCTGGGCCCTCGGCAAAGAATTTTTTTTGTTTTCGCATCCTTTTTTTTACAGCATGTTACAATACTAATAGCTTAATTTTAAAATTTGATACTTTTTTTAATGCTTTTTATTATATATTTTGAGTTTAGTTCACTTATTTACATTTCTCCGAAAAATGCAAGTTTGAACTGCAGGTGCATACAATAGTGAAACTTAGCGATTCAAAAAATAATATTAATGATATTGATTGTATTTTGAGACCAAATCCATGAGCACTCAAGAAATTTCAAACATCTCGCGCACGGAACATGGCGACAAACTTTGCGATGAAGTGTATTTTAATTATATAAAATGCAAACAACTTCCGAAAATCATGAAACTTGACGGCACGTCTTGAAATCACATGTGGAGGCTAGGATAAAAATTTAAAAATGTTTCACGCACGTTGCCTCATACGAGGGTTAGAAACCTAGACATCTCCTTTTGTTGATCACTCTTATTGCACGTGAGATGTCTTGGTTTATAACCAGCTTTGTTTGCAACATGCGTGAAATATTTTCAAATTTTTATCCTAGCCTCCACATGTGATTTCAAGACGTGCCGTCAAGTTTCTTGATTTTTGGAAGTTGTTTGTATTTTATATAATTAAAATACACTTCATCGCAAAGTTTGTCGCCATGTTCCGTACGCGAGATGTTTAAAATTTCATGACTGCTCCTGGATTTGGTCTCAAAATACAATCAATATCATCAATATCATTTTTTGAATCGCTAAGTTTCACTATTATATGCACCTGTAGTTCAAACTTGCATTTTTCGGAGAAATGTAAATAAATGAACTAAACTCAAAATATATAGTAAAATGTATTAAAAAAGTGTCAAATTTTAAAATTAAAATATTAGTATTGTAACATGCTATCAAAAAAAATGGATGCGAAAACAAAAAAAAATAAATTCTTTGCCGAGAGCCCAGAAATAGCTCTCGGCAAAGAAATTTCTTTTCCGAGAGTGTATTTTTTTGCCGAGAGCCTACCTGAGGACCCTCGGCAAAGACTGACGGCGGTTAGCCTCGTCAGTCCTTTGCCGAGGGCCTTATTTGCCGAGAGCTGGGCCCTCGGCAAAGGACGCCTTTGCCGAGAGCTGACCTTTGCCGAGGGCCTGGCTCTCGGCAAAGAACAAATTTGCCAACGGCCGTTCTTTGCCGAGAGCCTGGCTCTCGGCAAAGAGATCTTTGCCAAGAGCGTCTCTTTGCCGAGAGCCCGGCTCTCGGCAAAGAGCTCTTTCCCGAGTGTCCGTGTTTTTGCCCTCGGCAAAGATAATCCCTCTCGGCAAAGGCTCTGTTTCCTGTAGTGATATATATATATATATATATACAGTATGTAGCTTGCTCATCATGGAAATCAACTACTAATTTGAAACTGGATATATCATATATATGGCACAAAAATTGCAAATGCATGACATCGTACATATCGGGATAACATATATGATATGATTGCTCTTAATTAGCTAGTTTCATGCTAGTGTGTGTTGACCAGATCGGCGGATAGAATAAGCGACAGGTTAGATTCCATATATAACCGAAATAGAATCGGTCTGCAGGACGTTGGCATGTATGTACATGGACAATAATCTTCCAAAATGAAGTGGAGGTTGCAGCATTATAAATTGCTGAATACATAGCAGCTACACCGCACCAATAATACACTACACCAAGCCCAACTCACCGGCATGCGTACTGAGGTAAAGCTCCTCTCTCTCACAGTCTCACTCTATCTCTCTCTCTCTCTTGATCTGCCATGACATGATGCATGTACGCAGGTTTTTGAGGCCGATACCATACATGAGGCTGCTGAACAAATTCTCAAAGTGCTGAAGGAACACAGGAATACTACTAGAACCTTTAGTACCAGAAGCAATGTTATCTACTTCGACGGCTGGGACGGGCTTGGGGCATCTGCAGTCCTCCGAGCCGTCGCAGGGCGCCTCACCACAACTTCTCCAGCTGGGCAGAGAGCCCCACCACCAGCCGGACTTGAGTTTGATCAGGTCATCCACATCGACTGCTCATTGTGGGAGAGCAGGAGAGCACTTCAGAGGGCGGTCGCGGAGCAGCTGAAGCTCCCGGATGAAGTGATAGGGCTGTTCGACAGGCAAGATGAGGAGGACGATTTCGCCGGTTTAGCCCTGGGCTCCCGTGCTGAGCTACAAGGGGTCGGCAGGGAGATGTATCAGTACATGCAGAACCGCAGATTCTTGGTGATTTTCCACAATGGGGGCAGCGAGGAGATGGACCTGGCCACTTGTTGTGGCTTCCCTCTGTCCGGGTACTCAACCAGCATGGCGCTGTGGACATTCCAAGGAAGATTCCGGATGAAACCTCGGGACAAAGTTGAGACGGCCATGAAGAGCGTGGGAGCAACTGATACTTTTATCTCAATGGCTCCACACAAACAGAAGGAAGAGCAGGTCTGGTCCTACCTTGTACTTGAAGAGGCTGCGGAAGTAGTTGCAGAATGCAAGAAGTCTCACGGAATAATGGTTAGGCCTGCACAAGTGGCTGAGTGTTTCTTGTACATGTTGGAGCTGTGTTGCAGAGGAAGCCACTGTCTCGACTATGATCTACCCACCCATGGCGCCAATTACTGGGTATGTGACTTCACTCTATCATACATCATCAGCTACAACAGGGGAGAGAGATGTCAGCGGCGGTGATGACAACAGTGATGGGCTGTGGAGAGCTGCACATGCTCTGCAGCGTGAGATGCCATTGGATATGGACCACCATCGATATTTGCCCTCCCCTCAATTACCAAGGTTTATCAAGAGCAAGCCATACTGGAGTTCACCGACTCGTGGGTTTACCCGGATCTCGGATGGCCTTATTCATAACGGGGATATGTTCCAACACTCCTTCGGCAAGAAGCTTAGTGTTCTCAAGCTCTCAAGCTGCACCTTTGATTTCCAGTCACCTCCATTTGTCTGCTGCCATGGTCTTAGGTTTCTTTGGCTTGACCATTGCCAAGGCAAGAGCAGGGCAAGCATAGCTGGAGCAGGGAAGGAGGAGGACATCCGCCGGTTCTTTCAGGGGCTGTGGGTGCTCGTCGATCGTGCGCTACACAGACTGTGATCAGATCTTGTCCACACAGATGCTGGATCTCATGACTCAGCTCCAGGAGCTAATTGTGATGGGAGCCAAGAATTTGGACATGGGCCTCCTGCAGGGAAGATTGCCTAACATCCACAAGCTCCGAGTAACAAAGTCTTTTATTTGCTCTAGGTCCCCAGGAAATCGCATTTTATTGGAAATGGACAAGATGGAGCTTCTTGAGTTTTCTGTAAATAACAGCGTGCATCTTATTATGAAGCCACTTGAACTGGGGGTAAGCAGCAGCAACCTTGAGACTGTCATTGTAGGGGAGTGTAGTGAGTTAAAACGGATGTTCTTCAGGGGATGTACTAAACTGAATAATCTATTATTCAGAGGAAGAAATGTGGTCCGGAACCTAGACATCTCAGGCACGGCAGTGAAAACGCTAGATTTCAGTGCAACAGCCTGGGGCCCTTTTTTTGAGCTATGTCTACTTAATTGTGAGAAGCTTTGTGCGATCTTGTGGCCACCAAGGCTTCATCTTCCAGATGACAAGTTTAAGCTGCTCATTGACACCACGCAGTCAGTGTCCAGTGCCCGTTATAGGGAAGATGGAGGGCAAGTGGGTAGTATTGCCGCTACACAAACAGCAGTAGCAGCGACCCACGAACATGGCAATCGACGGACCATTGAATTTGGTTGGCATATTTCTGTTCGGGATGCAAGGCTCCTTTTCTCACTTGAGTCAGTATATGGCAGTTCTCGGGTGGCATATGTGGTAGTGTCCTCTCCTGCTCGTCCTACTGTGACTGCTGGCTTCATCAAAGATGAAGCAATTATGTGTGGCAAGAACAATGAACATCAAGTGGCGGCACACCTGCAACGGCAGCCTGGCCCTGCAGTATATGCAGATACCACGGTGGCCCACCTGCACTACAGGAAACTGGCTCTTTGCCGACTGCAATTTTCTTTGCCAACTGTTTTTTTTCGACACTCGGCAAAGAGGCCCCTTTGCCAACTGGAATTTCCTGCAGTCGGCAAAGCAGGATTTGCCGACTGCCTGGCTTTGCCGACTACCAGGCAGTTGGCAAAGAATTGCAGTCGGCAAAGGCAGGCCATGGTTGACGCCATCCACACCGTCACCTTTGCCGACTGCCACTCCGTCAGCAGTCGGCAAAGGTGCAGGCTTTGCCAACTGCCATCCTCCCTGGCAGTCGGCAAAGAATTTTTATTTTTTTTGATTTTCGATCCCAGTTTTTTGTGTTGCCTTGATACAGTAAGTACATGATATATTCCAAGTTTGGGATCATTTTGATTTATTTTGCTATATTCCGTAGATTTTTTCTGTTTCTTTGATTTTTTCCCGGCAGCTCCAGATTTGAGCTGCAGGTACATGAAATAATGGAATTCGGCCATTCAGAAAATGATATTCATGATGTTTGGAGCATGTTGAGGCCGTGTGCAGGGCCTCGCGTGAAATTTCGATCGTGTTGGTGTCGGAACACGCCGAGCCACGCGCGTGAAAAGTGTTTTTAAATTTTATAAAATCGAAACGGAGTCCGAAAATGACGAAACTTGACGACGTGTCTTGTCATCGCATGCGGAGGCTGTGGTAAAAATTTGAGAAAGTTTCGAGCAAGTGGCGACGTCGGGTGGCTAAAACCTGGACATCTCCACATGTGATAAGACAACAAGGTGTTCAAATCTAGATATTGTAGTGCACTTTTTTATATTTTACTAGCAAACATGCCCGTGCGTTACAACGGAAGAGATGAAAAACACTAATTCCGACAACTCAAAATCGTACTAATCTATTTTGTCAAAATAAAATTATAAATTATGAAAACTTATTTTTAATAACAACACAAAGACTCTAATCTCAAATAAATTTGTCGTGGATCCATGTCGTGGATTCATGAGATAGAAATGTCCCTAGTCGGAATTGAACCCAGGACTGAGCAAAAAAGAAGAGCACCACTTGACCCTTTTATTCAAGTTTCTCTAAAATAGAATAACCTTTTTATTTGGGTTTCTCAAAATAGAATGAAAATAGCAGAAAAAAATGATGCAAACCAAAATCCAATCAAGGACCTCACGAATGAGAACAAGATGCGCTGCCACCATGCCACTTTTGCTTTTGTGTGTTGCAGAATTATTTGGGCCCTTTAACATTTTATTTCTGGTTTTACCAAAAAGAATGAAAATAGCAAAATAATTGAGGCAAAACCAAGGTCGAACTCAGGACCTAACAAGAAGATGATCCACTACCACTGCGCCACTTAAACTTACCGTGGGATAGTTCAAGCTATTTAGTATTTAATACTTGTTTACCAAAAAGAATGAAAATAGGAAAAAATTATTTGCAAGTTCGGATCGAACCCCACACCTTACATTATGAGAATATCCAGTCATACCACTGCACCAGTGCCTTTTGTGTGATAGAGGTGGTTATTGTATGGTTTTGTTGGCATATACACATAGATGTTCCAACCGCAAAGAGGCTAGAGTTCAGCCACGCTGAAACGAAGTCACGATGGCATCACAAAGAACATTGTCTTTTCTAAAATAAAACCCCAATACACTATATATACATTGTGCTCGAACCCTACATGTCATTCTAACATAATTTTTTCATATGAGTTTTTAGTAGAAAATAAATTGTTGAAATACTGGAAAAAATTAAGAACATGAGCACAAGGTTCTCTTTTTAATCTGCAGTCAAATTCTTTTTCCTATATACTTCTAAGATAATGATTGACCAACCATTGGGCTACGAATGATGTTTGAAGTTCTCAAATTTTAAAATTTAAATTCTAAAAATTTTGAACAAGTGTGGTTTCTCTTTTTAATCTCTTATTAAAACTTATAACTAGTCTTTCTCCCTCATACTAGCTTCAAATGTGACGATTCTTGTTCATAAAAGTTTCTAAAATCATGCTTTATGAACTCATGGCATTCTTACAACTTTTTACTGGTGCTTATTGGTCATTTTATTTTTCACACAAATACAGAACAATCGTTGTGAAACTATCTTAGGAAAAACACCTTTCATACTTCGAAACTTTTTTGATAAGCAATGGCCTACATATATGTTGTTGTGGAGGAGTTTCAAAATTTTTCGCACATGTTTGGTATTTTCTGTCGTTTAAATGAATTTTCTGCGTGCTTACTGAAAGTAATTCCAAATTGAACTGTGCATACTTCAAATGGGTTTCATAAAAATTTATAAAAAATATATTTATGCTCATACATTTCACTCTATCCCATAATTCAGTGTTATTGCGAAAAAACATTTGTTTGCTAGGGGTAATTCATCATTTTATTCCTAAATTACCATAAAATAATTATAATAATTCTAAATTTTGTCATGAAATTCTACAAATTTGCATGGTAACATGTTTTTGTTATATAACCACTACATAAAAAAATTAAATGTTTTTAACATGGTGGCAATACATTGTTCACAAAATTGATACATCCATCACATAGTTATAAGTGAACAATACAAAGAAATACCCAATTGTAAACAATGTATACTAGCACTTTGTCGAATGGAGAAATAACCAAAATAAAAGTTGTAGACCTCGATGAGTTCTACAAAATTGTTGTTGATAACTTTTCCATTTCAAATAATTTAATATCCTGAAATTATGTTTGAAGCTCTAATATTTTGAAATTCAAAATTTGAACTGTTCAAATACAGTCATATGGAAAAATGACCAAAATAAAAGTGGTATATCTCGCTGCATTATACAACTTTGTTGTTAATAATTTTTGCATTTAAAATAATTTACTGCCCCAAAGTTCTTTTTGAATTTCTCATATTTTGAAATTCAAATTTTAAATTGTTCAAATTAACTCGGATGGAGGAATGACCAAAACAAAAGTTATAGATCCTGATAAGTTCTAAAACTTTGTAGTTAATGACTTTTTTATTCGAATTCATTTATAGTCTTAAATAATAACCATAAACTTTACTATAAATTATAAAAATAATAAACACTGGACAGTATTGGGCCTAAACCTCAAAATCGATCAATTACTGTGCTTAGCCCATAGTTTGCTGACCATGGATTCAAGATCAAACAGCCCTCATTGCGCCGATGACTTATAAAAGAGGACTTCCTTGCTGAAACCCTAGACAAAAAATCCCCCTCCCCTGCCGCCGCTCAAGCCTCAAACTGCTGCCTCCCCAGTCCCCACCCGCACCCCTCCCCTCAGCGACGTCGCCTCCGTCCTGCCCTGCCCCTGACGCCTCCTCCTCTTCTCCACCGAGCTCACCCCGTGCGCTTGTTGTCGCGATGGCCGCGTCGCTGCTCCTGCTCGCCGTGGCGTTCGTGGTTGGCCGCGCTTTGCCGGCATCAATGGGCGTGCAGCGGATCTGAATAGCGAGCGGTGGAGGGCCATGACCTAGCGCATGGTGGTCCTTGCCGTGCTGGCCTCCTCCACGCACGCCATGGTCGAGGCGCAGGTCCTGGCCAGGAGGAAGCAGATCCAGCGAGGCGTGCGCGGGTCCCGGTAAGGAGGAAGCAGATCTGGTGAGGCGGGTGCAGGATACGGTGAGGGGGGCACGATTCGGCGGGGAGTGGCGTGGCCTCGTTGCCAACCCGGCCTTCCTCTGCCGCCATGCCATCTCCAGGCTGACTACTGCAGGGATATGGAGGGCCTCGAGCTCTGGGTCCCGGCGGTCAAGTGGGGCTCAGACCACCGCCTGCTCTCTGTGACAACCTGCTGCGCTGCCTGCAAGGCCATACTCCCTCACCCTGAGGATAGGGCTTGCCGCTGTGACTCATGGATCTTCTTCGGTGACGAGCATAAATGCAAGAACAGGCTTGGAGAGGTAAGTCCAGTCCGTTTCAATCCCCTCTCTCATCTACCATCTACCATCTACCTGTAGAAGCCAAGTATTAGCATTTTCATTGATTTATTCCTATACCCAGTTCTGCAAGGTGCATTATTTTTCACTATTATTAATGATCTAGTAGTATTACCTAGGTTAGAACATCTCCAAAAACTCCTGAATTTTGTTCTATCATGCAGATATATATTTGTGTCTCAAACTAAGGCTTAATTCCTTAGACTATAATGATGCAAAAATTTCAGCATCATGCTGGACGATGTTATATTCACTTCATAGACCTCCACAGGTAATGTTTAAGTGTTTTGCTAATTCTTAAGCTCTCGCATCTTTGGAAATTGTTGAGCAGTTTATAGTATATATTTGATAGTCATCTATTGATAGCCACACTGATGTTATAGTGTCTATCATTGCTTTTTTGTCAAATTGAAATGTGGACAGTGAGTTTATGTCATTGTACTGTTGATGCATTGATTTTTTTTCTGCCGAATTAGTCAACCAAATTTGAGCTGAAATCTAACACTGGTATCTCTATCCAAGTGACACTGGGTAGTAGGCTAGATAACTTTTTCTGTCGACACAGTGATGTGCTTTTTCATTGCACCTGCTCATGTCTAGTCATTTATGGCAAATCAGGCACCCAAGTTTAAGTTAGATACTAGGCTAATAATAATTGTTTTTGGTTGGTGCTAACATGTATTTTCATTCTCAGTCATCAGTACAGTGCATTTTTCCCCACCATATTTCTGTGTTCCCTTCTTGTTTACCACATTTGCATGCAAATCGTTAGATGGATCTGTTCTTAGGTTTGTACCCTGATTGTAAAGAGGAACACTGAAAGAAAAGCTGTTTGGTAATATCCTGGTATCCAATTAATGCTATTTAGTTTTTATACTGCCATCATGCAGCACATTCTAATTAGATGTTAAATGTTACAGTGAGTCCTACATGGATCTAGCTGTTATAGAACTTAGTAATTGCAGGAATATATATTGACTAGCTGATGGGTTCCTCTGTTGATTTTTTTTCTATCTGTGATTATCATTTCTGCTTTGTGTGCCATAGACGTGCAAGTATCTTGAGATGTGCTATTTCATGTGTTGGATGAGATGGAAGATTGTTGCAGATGTGTGGATGAGATGGAAGATTGTTGCAGATGGTTTACACAGGAAGTAGTGTTATAGAATATGAACTGTATTTGTCGTTACTTTGGTTCGGTCATTCCTGAAATGTGACCATATTGTAAATACACTGCATGAACCTATAGCGAACAGAACATGGGCTTTGTATTTGAAGCTACAGTACTGTTCATTTGAATTGTTGATTAATATATGACATGGGCTTTCATGTGATGTTAAATAAGCTGGG
The DNA here is from genome assembly GCA_022457205.1 of Saccharum spontaneum. Lineage (NCBI taxonomy): Eukaryota > Viridiplantae > Streptophyta > Magnoliopsida > Poales > Poaceae > Saccharum > Saccharum spontaneum. Next base: position 53,568,721 of record CM039598.1, on the reverse strand, counting down.
CTAATCTTTTATCTGTATGGACTGGGCTTATAATCTAGGATTGCAAAAATTAATGGGCCAAAAATCCTGTATTTATGGGCTGTTAATTTGAGACCTGAAAATTGGGCTAGGCTAAAAAAATAGTGGGCTCGGCCCATTATAAGCCTGCCTACTACGTGGGCTAGTGTAATAAGAGTGACGTAAAAGTAATTGTCATAAAACTTTGTGACTTTAAAATCAATGTCATAGATTTATGACGAAAACATATAAATGACACAAAGCTTGGTTTAAGGCGCATGGTTTTTGACAGCAGCATTTTCGTCATCCATGTGTCACAAATGCTACTATGTGACATAAATTCCATATATTATGACGAAGATTAATGGTCATAAACCCTCACATTTCTTGTAGTGCATGCAGACGCCCGGGGCGTCTACACCGCCTCCTCCTCCAGAGTTTTTTCCTGTGCCTGCTCCTATCGCTCCTGGAGGGACCCCGGTGAGTATATTGACTCTTGCTTTAACTTGTGCGTCCATGCTGCAGATACTAATGACATCACTTGGCGTTTAACTTGTGCAGGTACAGTCGGCGGGTTCGAACCGTCTCCTGGAGGTCCCGGCCATCAGATGATGTCGTATCCACCACCTGCACCCTATCCACCGTATCCACCTCCGCGTGGCCCTCCTCCGACGTACTCGTGGCCGCCGGTGCGCGGAGGGTGGCAGTACGCGCAGGCGCCTCAGTTTGGTCCAAAGGGGTTTCCGTGGGCAAACCCTGGGGGCTCTAGGGGCGGAGCGGACGACGAGACCGGGGACGGCGCGACGAGCTAGGTACTTGTCGATTCTGTTATCATGTATCCACCGTATCGTCGAAGTTGTTGTCATGTATTTCTTTTCTTCGTTATGGACCTAGACTTGTTATGTTGAACTTCGTGTGATGGACGTCGACTTGTGGTGTTCGACGTGTTGGACTTCATGTGATGGTTGTAATGCACTTGTGTGGTTGTTATTGTGACATATATGTGAGATATATGTGATGTTGTGCGTTATTGTGATATATGTGGTGATGTTGGCGACAAATGTGATGAAATTGTGATATAAATGGTGCTACCGGTGCTTCTGGTGAAATTGGATTATAATTTGTGATTTTGCAGGGTTTTGATGCGAGAAAACAGAAAACAAAAGCAAAAAAAAATTCCAGCTTACAGTCGGCAAAGCTGGGCAAAAAAACCCAGGACAGAGTCTTTGCCGACTGCAATGGGAGGCAGTCGGCAAAGAGGTCAAACCTTTGCCGACTGCAACTCCGAAAGCAGTCGGCAAAGAACATTTCAAAAAAAATATTTTCTTTCTTTGCCGACTGCCGAGCTGGCGGCCAGTCGGCAAACAATTTTTGAAAAAAAAATTCTTTGCCGACTGTCGAGGAACCAGCAGTCGGCAAAGCCTGCCGTCAGGGCTGACGGCGCCACGTGGCTATGCTGACTGCTGGCGTGGCAGTTGGCAAAGGCTTTGCCGACTGTGTGCCACGTGGCAGTCGGCAAATCCGCCTTTGCCGACCCAGGCTTTGCCGACTGCTCTTTGCCGACTGCCACGTGGCTTTGCGGTCGGCAAAGCCTTTGCCGACTGGGTTTATGCCTTTGCCGACCGGGGCAAGCAGTCGGCAAAGAGGCATTTTCCTGTAGTGGCAGCAGCAGGCTAAGGAAGACCAAGGTGATGCTCCGGTGATCATGTGTATGTGGCCTTGTCCGGATCCTCCCAGTCTTCCAGAAAATAGTTGCTACATGCACATACAAGACCGGAATTGGACAAAGGTACCAATAGGTGGTGAAGAAACTAGTGCTATCGTGGTTCCAGTGTTTGTACATACTAGTGCCAACATCCTGCATGTGCATGATAGCGTGTCTCACTACAGGAAAACGCCTCTTTGCCGACTGCTTGCCCCGGTCGGCAAAGGCTTAAACCCAGTCGGCAAAGGCTTTGCCGACCGCAAAGCCACGTGGCAGTCGGCAAAGAGCAGTCGGCAAAGCCTGGGTCGGCAAAGGTGGCTTTGCCGACTGCCACGTGGCACACAGTCGGCAAAGGCTTTGCCAACTGCCACGCCAGCAGTCGGCAAAGCCACGTGGCGCTGTCAGCCCTAACGGCAGGCTTTGCCGACTGCTGGTTTCTCGGCAGTCGGCAAAGAATTTTTTTTCAAAAATTGTTTGCCGACTGGCTGCCATCTCGGCAGTCGGCAAAGAAAGAATTTTTTTTGAAATATTCTTTGCCGACTGCTTTTAGAGTTGCAGTCGGCAAAGAAAGAGAAAAATTTTTTTTGAAATATTTTTTGCCGACTGCTTTTGTAGTTGCAGTCGGCAAAGAAAGATTTTTTTTTTGAAATATTCTTTGCCGACTGCTTTCGTAGTTGCAGTCGGCAAAGAAAGAAATTTTTTTTTGAAATATTCTTTGCCGACTGCTTTCGGAGTTGCAGTCGGCAAAGGTTTGACCTCTTTGCCGACTGCCTCCCATTGCAGTCGGCAAAGACTCTGTCCGGGTTTTTTTGCCCAGCTTTGCCGACTGTAAACAGTCGAGAAAGCTGGAATTTTTTTTGCTTTTGTTTTCTATTTTCTCGCATCAAAACCCTGCAAAATCACAAATTATAATCCAATTTCACCAGAAGCACCGGTAGCACCATTTATATCACAATTTCATCACATTTGTCGCCAACATCACCACATATATCACAATAACGCACATCACATATATCTCACATATACAATAACAACCACACAAGTGCATTACAACCATCACATGAAGTCCAACACGTCAAACACCACAAGTCGACGTCCATCACACGAAGTTCAACATAACAAGTCTAGGTCCATAACGAAGAAAAGAAATACATGACAACAACTTCGACGATACGGTGGATACATGATAACAGAATCGACAAGTACCTAGCTCATCGCGCCATCCCCGGTCTCGTCGTCCGCTCCGCCCCCAGAGCCCCTAGGGTTTTCCCACGGTAACCCAAACTGAGGCGCCTGCGCGTACTGCCACCCTCCGCGCACCAGCGGCCACGAGTACGTCGGAGGAGGGCCACGCGGAGGTGGATACGGTGGATAGGGTGCAGGTGGTGGATACGACATCATCTGATGGCCGGGACCTCCAGGAGACGGGTTCGAACCCGCCGACTGTACCTGCACAAGTTAAACGCCAAGTGATGTCATTAGTATCTGCAGCATGGACGCACAAGTTAAAGCATGAGTCAATATACTCATCGGGGTCCCTCCAGGAGCGACAGGAGCAGGCACAGGAAAAAACTCTGGAGGAGGAGGCGATGGAGTGAACATTGGAAGAGGAGGCGGTGTAGACGCCCCGGACGTCTGCATGGACTAGAAGAAGCTAGCCATGTTCTGCATCTGAGTGTTGTAGTGCTGCTGCAGGCTTTGCAGGTAAGCCATCTGTTGCGCCATCATCTGCGCGTGCAACGTGGCGATCCTCTCCTCCATCTTGGCCTCCATCTGGGCCTGCAATATTACATCCGCAGTGTTGATTGTATGTACAGGTGCGAAACGAGTTAACGACGAACGAAACGGCACTTACCTGTGACGCTGACTGCCGCCGGGGCGCTACGGGGATGTCGCTGGAGCTCGTGGGCGTGGATCGAACCTGGGTCAGCGTAGGAACCTGGGACGGGTCGAGGGCGCTGTGGGCCATGTAGTAGCGGCCGTGCTGCTTCCCTGGTCCCAACCTCTGCAGGAGGTCTGTGTCCAAGGGCTCGGTGGTGGGGTCGAACGTCTCCCCGTAGCGCTGGCGAGCCGCGATGGTGTACTCGGTGGCCTTCTCGTAGGCGGTGGGGTTGGTGTACGCATCGGGCCCGTCCTCCGGGTTGTAGACGTTGTTCGGATCCGTCGCCTTGCCCTTGTGAGAGAGGAGGTACGCGGTGTACTCGTTGATTTCCTGCCCACCGTGCGTCTGCGTCTGCATTGAAAACACAAACATGGTTACAAGTATTGACAATTGAGCGCAAGGATTGAGACATGAATGGACGCATACCCATCTTGTCACGAACTGGGGAGGGGCTGATTCCCTTGGTGGTGTGACACCCCTCGCATCTGCGCGCGGCGGCCCTGACGGTTGGCGCGCCTCGCGTACGCCTCATCCGTGCGCCACATGCGCACAATCTCCGTCCAGCATTCCCTGTGGTTGTCGCACCACGACGGACACACCTGCATGACATCAAGTATTTGACATGCGAGAAGATTAGTGTAATGTTTCACTGAAGGAATCTGAACGAATGTTGTCATACTTAATTACCTGCTCGTATTGTGCTTGGGTGAGGTCGGCCTCCCTCGAGTTCATTCTCTGGCGGATTTGGGGCTTCTTGATGTTCTCTCCAAGCATGTTGGCATGGAAGTCGCGGATGGGCTGTATGCGCGCCTCATGGTACAGGTCCTTGAGACGATCTTTGCAGACCGCCTCCTGCACTCGTGCCGCCTGGGCCGCTTTACCCTCCTCGCACGTGAAGAAGTCCTGCACACAGACACATCATGTACCATTTCCTTTTTGCAAGAAGTCTGACGAATGCGTACTATTTAGCAATGCGGTGCGATGAAAGACTCACCCAAAACTCCCTCTTTATCTTTGCCGCGATGGTCTCGCCACCCTCCTCGACGAGGTAGAAGTGGGACCACTTGGTGGGCACCTTCATCTCGCCGTTGACGTTGACAAGGCCAGGGTAGTACTCCTTAATCAGGAGGCCCTGGATGCCATTGATATGGCGTGCTTGACCTGCTCCACTCACAATCTTCCAGGAACTGCACGAGTCATTAAGAACAATTGTTAGTCTTCAGTTCGATTTTTGACATGTCATATGAACAAGTAGTGAAATCAATAATGGTTACTTACGTCTGGCCCACGGGTGTGATCACCGGGCGCTGGTGGAATTGCGGCCGCACCCTAGGAAGCTACATGGGCCCGCGTGAGTACACCTTGGCCACGCCTGACGAAGTCGAAGCCGTCTCGCCTGGTGTAGGCGCGTCGTCGCCGTCGTCGTCGTCATCATCGTCGTTGTCGTCGTCATCGTCGCCACCGCGCTTGTCGTCACGCGACGTCGTCCCCCCTTGCGAGGACGAGAACGGCAGCCTCTTGGTCACCTGGTGACGTCCGCTGGGGGCCTGGGACCCCCTACTAGACGACCCGCGCACCAACACCTCCTCCTCCTTGTCGTCGATGGTCTCCTGCGGGGGGACCTGGTACGCCGAGCGTACTGCTCGATGCGGCTGCTGCCGCCGTCCGCCTGGCATTTTGCCGAGTGCCTGCAATGACAAAGAACAAAACTGTTAGCATAAATAAATGACAAGTACTTGTAAAGGAACATAATAATAACAATATAGTATTACATGGCCTCGTAATTATCTCCGCGAATGGCAATATCTCGGGTGTGGAGTCGTCATCTCTATCACTATCGTCGTCATCGCTATCAATATTGTCGAGCTCCCTTAAGTCATCACTGTCATCATCATCCTCATCGTCTCCATAGTCATCATCATGTACCTCCTCCTGGACAACTCCATCGCGCTGCATCTGCCATCGCTCAAGCATTCTTAAGTCCCTGGCATCCTGCACCTCCTCACCCTCGTCCTCATCGATTTCGTTGTCTACTTCCATGCCCATGAGCGAACCAATGTCGATCTCCAAGGTACCTTCTAGCCCCTCAGGTTGATAGAACTCATCGGTGCTTGGGTCAAAGTTGTAATCGTCGTCGTTTGGGAGAGGCGCTTTGCCGCGCGGCGACACCAAATGCACAAGGCTCCACCCCGCAAGCTTCTCGTCTTTTTGGCACGCCCATGGGAGGTAATAAACTTGCGTGGCGTCTCGGTTGGCCACAATGTAGACATCGTCTCCTTTATAGCTGGAGTCCTATCGAATCTCGACTTGACCTATCGTAAGGTCTTTCCTCGTGATATCAGGATCGAACCAATGGCATTTGAATACCACCGGCGCTAAAGTCCCGGCACCCTTAAAGTTGAGCTCGTATATCTCTTCGACTATGCCGTAGTAGTCCTTCCCATCCGTGCCGGGCGTACGAACTCCGCAGCACATGGTTTTTAGGTTGGGTCGACTCTCCTCGTAGCTTCTCGTGCGAAAGCGATAGCCATTCACATCATAAACGGTGAATGACTTCACCCTACGGGAGAAGCCACGGCCCACCTGTTTCAATTCATCGCTCATTTCTGCATCTGTTCGGGCCTGCAAGGGTAGGAGATCGTTACATAACTCACTCCGGGGAGCAAAGTGGAATCACAAAGTCGAAAAGAGGTTAGTTGGTTGGTACCTTTGTACAGAACCAGGAGATGAAATCAGGCACACCGTGTCTAAGAAGATTGTCTTCTTCTTGCTCGGTAGGAGCCCTATTGCCTCTCCAGTATTGACTAATAAATTCCCTGAAAGAAGGAAGAAACTAGAGGGTCTGACCATGATAGATGGAGGATAGTGACGGTGTAGGTAACAAGCTCATTGAGAACTTACTTCTGATAAGGAATCACTTCATCAAGGTTGATCAACAATGTGAACATGATAGTCTGCCACTCCTGATGGTTCAACTGCTTGTTGGTACCTGCGCTTCCACTCCCGAGATCCCCTTGGAAAAGGCTGAGTATCGATGAGTTCTCGTTAGCGTTGTAACGAGGGGTTGGATTGTGCATGCTGGGAAGCTTCTCGGTATAGTACGCCTGTGTGAAGGTCGACACCTCCTCTAGAACGGAGGCCTCTCCCACGGAAGCCTCAATCTTGGCTTTATTTCTACAATTTTTCCGAAGAAGCTTTAGACACCTCTCGATTGGATAGCACCAACGGGCCTGCACGGGACCCCCCAACCGTGCCTCGCGCGGTAGGTGCAAGATCAGATGCTGCATGGACAGAAAGAAGCCGGGTGGAAATATCATCTCCAACTTGCAGAGCAACAGAGGTGCAGCCTTCTCCAGTTCAACACAAACATCCCGAGACAACTCCTTGGCACAAAGCTGGCGGAAGAAGAAGCTCAACTCTGCCAGGACGCGCCACACATGCTCTGGGAGGTATCCCCGGGTCATCGCAGGAAGGATCCGCTCAATCCATATGTGGAAGTCATGGCTCTTCATCCCTAAGACTTTCATAGTCTGCAAGTTCACACCCCTGCTCAGATTCGCCGCATACCCATCGGGGAACTTCAACGTCTTGATCCACTGCAGAACTTCCTTCCTATCTGACCTTTTCAGGATGTAATCGGCCGCCCCCCTTTTCCATTTCCTGCCAGGCGCAGGGGTCTTCATCACCAGGTTTGGTCTATCACAGATCATCTCCAGGTCCAGTCTAGCCTTGACGTTGTCCTTCAACTTTTTGCCAACGTCCATGAGTGTTGCCCAGAGTGCCTCGGCCACATTCTTTTCTGTATGCATTACATCGATGTTGTGTGGAAGAAGAAGGTCCTTGAAGTAGGGGAGCCTAGTCAAGCCCGATATATGAGTCCACATGTGGTCCCGAGCATATCCCTTAAACCCTCCTGTTTCCTCAAGTTTGAGAGCCTGTATGTCGGCAAGGACGGCGGCAGGGCTCTTAACCTGCGGAATGGGGCCGGTGACTTGAACGCCTTAGCTGAAGTGCTTTACATCTAGCCTAAATTCATGGTTCTCAGGCAGGAATTGGCGATGCTTGTCGAAAGAAGAAAACTTGCCGCCCTTGGCCAGCCAGGTGAACATCACATCTGTCTTGCATGTCGGGCAAGGGAACTTCCCGTGAACACACCACCCGCTGAATAAGCCATACGCCAGGAAGTCATGCATTGAATACTGGTACCACACATGCATTCTGAAGTTCCTCTTCATAGCCCGGTCGTACGTGAGTACCCCCTCTTCCCAAGCAAGTTCCAATTCATCCCACACCGGCTGCATGAACACACTCATATTTTCGCCCGAGTGTCCAGGTATTATCAGCGTCAAGAGCACGTTCTTAGGTTCAAACATGACGCCGGGGGGGGGGAGATTGAGGGGGATCACAAACACTGGCCAGCAAGTGTACGGGGCCTCCATCATTCCAAACGGGTTGAACCCATCTGTTGCCAGCGCTACGCGTACATTCCGAGCCTCCATAGCCTTGACAGGATTCATGTTATTGAAGTGCTTCCATGCATCACCGTCCGCCGGGTGTACCATCTTGTCAGGATGGTATCTTTTGCCATTCTTGTGCCACGTCATCTGTTTCGCGGACTCCTGCGTCATATACAGCCGTTGCAGCCTCGATAGGAAAGGAAGGTGACGTACGACCTTCTCGGGGACCTTAGACTGTTTCATGCTGCCATCAGAGCCTTCTACCAACACAAACCTAGAGGCATCGCACTTCGGACAGGTTTTTGCTTCCTCGAGGTCTCCCCTGAACAGGACGCACCCCTTCGGACAAGCATGGATCCCCTCATACGGCATCTTAAGTGCACGAAGGAGATTCTGTGTAGCGTAGGTGTTCGTCGGCAGGACATGATCTGCCGGAAGCAGTCCCCCCCCAACAATGCTCAACACGAGATCGAAGCCGTCTCGACTAATGCCCAGCTGCGACTTCAACCCTATCAGGCGTGAGACGGCATCCAGTTGCGTAAGCTTTGTCTTCTCGTGAAGGGGCTTCTGTGCCGACTCCATCATGTCGTAGAAGGCCTTCGCGGTTTCCCTCCGGATCTTCCTCCACATCCATTCCTTCGCCAAACCGTGCTTCGTGGAAGTCTGCCATCATGTCTGCCATCCCCGGCATCGCCATCATACTCCTCGAGGATGGGTCGCACCACCTCGTCCCTAATAGGATGGTATTCACCATGGTGGCGCCAACGGGTATAGTTTGGAACGAACCCGTGCTTGAACAGATCTCTCAACACTTGAGCCTTTACTTTCTTCTTCTTGTTCCCTGCACTCGCTGCAAGGACACGGCATCCGAATCGACCCTTTAGCAGCTGGGCCAAATGCATGCTCCAGGAACTCAGTCGTCCCCCTGATCCATTCGTGGCTCTTACTTGCGAAGCCCGAGTACATCCACTCACGGTCACCCATGCTCTGTCATGCGGCAATGTTAACTTCCATGCTCCGCTCCTACCATCTAATAGGTGAAGGATAGGTCCTAATCCCCACCCGAGCATGCGCAGACGAGGTTAGCTTCCATGCTCCACTCCCGTCCGAGACAAAATTTCGGCAGCACCTCCCCCGCTGTTCTCTCCCGATACACCGTCCCGGCGGGGAGAGTGTGTATCCAGAGAACAACGGCGAGGTCCTGCCGAAACTCCGACTCGGACGGGAGCGGAACATGGGAGCTAACCTCGTCTGCGCATCCTCGGGCTGTCCAAATAACGTGGACAATCCGAAACGGATACGGTTATACATATGCGAAGAACGCATACTTCCAACCTTATCCGTTTCGGACAGGAGACGCCTAACTGGGTAACGCGACCTACGAGTACATGTGGCGGAAAGAGGGGTCATACCGCAGGTGCCGGTGAAGAAAGGCTAGCGGGGCAGTGCCGAGTCGTGCTCCTCCGGCTAGCCTCCAATGGGAGCCCTCCTGAAAAAGAAAAACAATTAGTGAGAACGAAAATATCTAAGTTCATTACAGGTTCATAGTGCACAAATAAGATTTTCACTTTTAAGAAAATATCTAAGTTCACTGCTGAATTACACTAACAGAGTCTAATGTTCTAAAATGTTGGCTGAGTTAGAGCTTTACTTGCTGATTTTGATAGATTAACTAACCATCAACAAATATTCACCAGTTAAGATTAAAAAAAGTGAACTAAAGCTAGCAGAATGATGGACAGAGGGAGTACAGTCCTAGTAAAAATGTGTTTGCAGACTCGCAGGCAAGTGACACAAATACAAATACCAACACACCTTCACTAGGAAGTCCTTGCTGATTTCTCTTTTCTGTTTCTCGTAGCATTTTTTTATTCAAGCTCAAATTTTACAAGACAGAGACGGTTGCATGATTTATCTGTCCATATTTTTTTTGGATTTTTCATGCACTTTTTTATATTTGCAAATGTGCACCAGGAATATGGGAGCACCTAACCTGGTGGGAGCATAGGGTATTTTCTCAAATCTCGATAACCAAGCATCCTTCAAAGAAGTTGAGATGGGAATTTATTACAGTTTAAACAGATCAAGTAGGGTTGATGGTGCTGGTCATCCTTTGTTTCGCACAACATCTCACTCCCACCTCACCAAGGAAAAAAAAGGCCAGAAAAGATACTCTCAAAAACGTACACAATAACAAACTCTAGCGCAATCATTTGTTTGGTCTTTTGAAAGTCATGGGCATTCAATTGAAGTCAGATGAGAGAGATTGAGAATTCTTACACAAAATTATCATGCAATGTTCCAATCTCCGGATTATCAGGGAATTTATTTATTAGTCTTAGAGGTGAGTGTGCAGATCTGCAAGACAGAAAGAGGTGATGTAAGAAACCACAAGAAGCAAAATGCAGCTTAGCGTGTAAGCAACCTACCTGTACACATTCCACTTTCCAGTTTGCAGCTTCTCAGGGAGAACAACACTGTAGCCCTGTTCTGTTAAAGAAAAGGTATGAAAAAGTCAACTGCTAATGAAATCTTTGGTTTGGATAAGCTATTCTTCAAATCGCAAATGTGGCATGCTGCCTCTAAGAAATGGTCCAAGTTAACTGAAACATAAACAGTTGAATTGGGATGATATATATGGGACCGATGACAGGTAAGATACAGATAGCAGCAAGCAGCAAACCATCCATGTCCATATTAATTATAATTATAAAAATTCAGCGTACGGATTTGAACTTGGGGGATGACAGGATAGACTCATAAACTTGCCACTGCATTAACTAATAATAGTTATATGCTACCGGTCTTTATACTGTGACATACTATTGATACATGTACAGTTGGTGAGTTGGACCTGAACATGAAACAACCAGTGTCCTGTCTCGAGCACTAAAGTGGGGTGTACTATACCGTGATCAGCTATTCAGCAAACACAGGACAATAGGCAGTAGCAAAATCCAAACAGGCTAGCTAACTGAGCGTATTGTTCATTCACCGGTTTCTGCATCAAAACTGCTGGTTTACCCACCCACCCACCCAGATATAGAAGTACGGAAAATCCACAATATATATGGGGTAACTGAGCAGATTATACAGATGGTTTTAGGTTGTTTAGGTACTTGATTTAGAGTTGTGGCTTATATATACTCTTACTCCGTAGGAAAATCATCGTCAATACTACTGAAATTGTGTGTGCCACCTAAAAAGCAAGTTAGTAGTGTAAATTTTTAGGATACTGTCAATTACATGTGAGCCTGTCATTGTGCATGAACCGCTAAGCATCAGCGTGTACCGTCTCCAGGTGGTAGAGGCTAAAATCTCGTTCCGTTATCTAAAAAAATGAACCGCTGAGCAGAAGCCCCCAAATCCCAATGCACAGCATAACTATGAGACAAAACATTAGTGCATCTCACTGTATTGTTGAAACAAAAAACATCTTGTTATCTCCCCATATTTATCTGCTCTCAGATTGTCAGTTCATTTTAAAAAACAAATAAAAAAGGTAAAAGGCTTTTATTTGCTCCCAGTCCCAGCATGCACCACCCACGTCCCCCTTCTGCTGTGCTGTGTAAAGCAAAACCGGTGGAGTAACTCAGAGTACCGTTGTAGATCTGGTTGACTTAAACAGAGCACAAAACTCATTAATAATCCCAGGCATTACAATTCCAACCATTTCATCATGATAAGAAGTAGAGAAAGAAACAGAGAACAGAGTTCATTATCATAACTAGACATGACAGGAGGTTATGACTTATGAGCAGTGTACATACACCTTTTACGTAAATGAACGGAATTCTAAGTTTTGCACCTCTAATGTTGCATATATGACATATGAGAGTCGCACTTGCCAGTTTCCACAATTTTGAGTGTTTGGCCGGTTAAAGTGTAGAAACCAAGCTGTAGAAAGCCCCTGAATTTCAACGTTTTCAAGGGGAAGCCGTTTAAGAACTGAACACCAACAGTGCCTGAATCATGTATCTGTGCAGACAGACAGACAGCTAACCAGATGCAGCAGCAGCTTGAGATGCATTAGAAGCACCAGGAGTCGACATTGCTGAGAAATGCAAAAAGGCAAACACATGGGATGAGTCACTATACTAGATTGACACTTAGATGCGAGGTATGAAATTCGAGATCCATTAGTACAGGGAAGGGATAAGCTGCCGTACCTGCTGGGTTCGCCTCAGCTCCGCCCCATACCTGCTCCGCGGCTTGCCGCTGCCCCTGCCTGGGTGTGTGGGCACAGTCAGTGTGTGGGCACCAAGTCTAACAAACATCCAAGTCAATGTGGGAACACACCACACATGCTCTGCAGATTCCAAAGTTTTATTTCATAGGGATTCCGATCCATGATTTTTTTTTTCAAAAAAAATTTGTTTCACAGGGCAAATCTGTTATCTACATGTCTCTGTTACCAAATTTTACAGTGTATTTGTATGTATCTACCTAATATTTGTGCTCTTTTGGATGTCTTTTGCCTATGAAAGTAAAAGGGTCGGTTGGTGCATTGTCTTCTGTGCTTTGTGTAAAGCAAACCGGTGGAACAGAAGCAAGGACAAAAAAAAATGAAACCAGTCAAATCAAAGGAATCAAATTCAAGATATTGGGCCACCCTAGAAGCAAAATTTTCAATTTTTCAGGCATCTTGAATTAGCATTTGTAGTTCTTTTAAAACTCTTTTTTTAAGTGGGCAGGAAATTAAACAGTGCCCATTCTGAATCTTCTCTGTGTCCCTCATGAAAGCTGGGGAAGTCGATCAAATCAGCTGCTCTATGTTCCGAACACTAGATATAACTATTCTAATGATTGATGAAACAACTCTAGCTAAGATCCCAGGGTGGTCAGATGTTTTTATTCCACCGACTCAATTTTATATTCCCACTGATTGTACTGAAAATCATTTCTTTTATGAAAAAGAATGAATTGCGCTGAAACCATTTTTAAATAAGTAGAAAAAGGTGGCACTGAAAAGTGAAAACATTAACCTACCAGAAAACAACATGTTGTTACTAAGAATGATAGCCTGTGCAAAAGGTCTATTATTTTTTTCATAAAATTATTTTTTTAAATTTTTTTAAAAATACTTTGCCGACTGCTCTTCTCCCTGGCAGTCGGCAAAGGTTATTTTTTATTTTTTTCTCAGAAATTCTTTGCCGACTGCCATCCTCCCTGGCAGTCGGCAAAGGCTCTTTGCCAACTGCCACTGATGGCAGTCGGTAAAGAATTAATTTTTTTTCGATTTTCGATCCCAGTTTTTTTGTGTTGCCTTGCTAGAATAAGTACATAATATATTCCAAGTTTTAGGTCATTTTGATTTATTTTGCTATATTCCATTGATTTTTGTTGTTTCTTTGATTTTTTCCGGCAGCTCTAGATTTGAACTGCAGATACATGAAATAATGGAATCCGGCGATTTAGAAAATGATATTCATGATGTTTGGAGCATGTTGAGGCCGTGTGCGGGGCCTCGCGTGAAATTTCGACCGTGTTGGTGTCGGAACACGCCGAGGCACGCGCGTGAAAAGTGTTTTTAAATTTTATAAAATCGAAACGGAGTCCGATAATGACGAAACTTGACGACGTGTCTTGCCATCGCATGCGGAGGCTGTGGTAAAAAATTGAGAAAGTTTCGAGCAAGTGGCGACGTCGGGTGGCTAAAACCTGGACATCTCCACATGTGATAACAAGTTAGCCACCCGACGTTTCTCAATTCCGACACCAACACGGTCGAAATTTCATGCGAGGCCCCGCACACGGCCTCAACATGCTCCAAACATCATGAATATCATTTTCTAAATCGCCGGATTCCATTATTTCATGTATCTGCAGTTCAAATCTAGAGCTGCCGGAAAAAATCAAAGAAACAGCAAAAATCAATGGAATATAGCAAAATAAATCAAAATGACCTAAAACTTGGAATATATCATGTACTTATTGTAGCAAGGCAACACAAAAAAACTGGGATCGAAAATCGAAAAAAAATTAATTCTTTGCCGACAGCCATCAGTGGCAGTTGGCAAAGAGCCTTTGCCGACTGCCAGGGAGGATGGCAGTCGGCAAAGCCTGCAACTTTGCCGACTGCTAACGGAGTGGCAGTCGGCAAAGGTGACGGTGTGGCAGTCGGCAAAGGTGACGGTGTGGCAGTCGGCAAAGGTGACGGTGTGGATGGCTTCAACCATGGCCTGCCTTTGCCGACTGTAATTCTTTGCCAACTGCCTGGCAGTCGGCAAAGACATGGCTTTGCCAACTGCCTGGCAGTCGGCAAAGCCAGGCAGTCGGCAAATCCTGCTTTGCCGACTGCAGGAAATTCCGGTTGGCAAAGGGACCTCTTTGCCGAGTGTAGAAAAAAAACAGTTGGCAAAGAAAATTACAGTCGGCAAAGAGCCAGTTTCCTGTAGTGTCTATCACTGCTATACAATCAGCTATGGTGCCATCAGAATATGCAGAATGGATGCAAATAGAATGGTGTAGAATCGAGAGGTGCCCCGAACTGAAGAGTGTCTTCGGTATTCCCAAAGTTTCCAGACTTAGTGGCGTCACAGCTTTTGAAGGCATGCTACATCTTCAGATGGAATGAATTACCATTCTTACACAGAACTCGTAGGTTTCCATACCTGACGTTGTTGCACCTGGACTACTGCCCCAGGCTTATATATGCATTCCCTCTGTTCTCATTAGGAGGGGGCAGCTTTCAGCGACTGGAGATCATTGAGATCATGTGGTGTGGTGACCTCATAGAGGTATTCCCAGTGGGCACCGAACCAAAGCCCAACTATGATACCTATACCAAAGACTTCCCTGCTCTGAAGCATATCCATCTGCATGAGCTCCCTTCGCTACATAGCATCTGTGGGATCCGAATGTCCGCACCCAATCTTGAGACGGTCAAGATCAGGGGCTGCTGGAGCCTCACACGTCTTCCGGATGTCAGCAACAGCAACAAGATAGTGGAGTGCGACTGCGAGAAGGAATGGTGGGGCAGGATAAAGTGGGAAAATAGTTCACAAGCGGACCATTATAAACCGATCCACTCACGGTATTACAAGAAGACACTGCTCAGGGGCTCCGTGCTCAGGTGATCCCTTTGGCCCAACATCCTATCTACACAGTATATATAGCTTTAACAAAATTTCATCACACTAGTATGCTGCTTGTTGTGTTTACGGTCCTAATCAATCGCTAGTCATTGTTGATGAATTAATTATATATTACATGTTCCTATTATAAAGTGCTGAGTGCATGCAAGCGACTGGCTTGCCTACACGCTTTTGATTTGTGTCACCTGAACTGATGGATCATTTGGTTCTCTCCTGTCTTGTAATCCTCTCAATCTCCTCTGCAGGTGAGGTATATATATATATATATATATATATATATATATATATATATATATATATATATATATATATATATATGGAGAGTATAATCTGTAGGTAGCTCTAAAATACCTTATTTTGTAGCCAAGCCATCCCACGGGTGGAGCGCGAGCCATTCATCGCGCCAACAGCAAGCAGGCTCGTAAATGCAGGCCTAGCTGCCACCGTGTCCGTGAGCTACACTCCGTAGATGGGAAATAAAAAACCGTAATTAGTAATTACTTCACGTTAATTAGTGCATGCAGATCACGCTGATTTCGGTGGTGTCCCAACAAGGTAGCGGTCTACTTTCAGTGGTTGTTACGAGAATATTTGAACTACTGTACACATGCAAGTATACGAGAATAGATTATGAGCTTTAATTTATTTTTTTGTCCAGCCGCATGCAAATATTCTTGTTACGAGAATACAAGATACCTTAAAATAGTAAGGTTACGAGAATACAAGATACCATAATTCCATGAACAAGTTACTATAATAATGCATATCAACAAAAATTCTATTTACGAAAATCGTGAATGTGTTATGAGAACACAGAAGTGTAGATGCACTTATGCACAAGCCTTAAAATAGTAAAGGTTACGAGAATATATTGTCCAGCCGCAAACATACTTAACATACCTTGAAATAGTAAGGTTACGAGAATACTATTGTCCACAGAAAATAGTAAAGAATATACAATTCTAGTAAATAGGAATGGGTTACGAGAATACTCTACATGTAATTGTTCAAGTGTTACGAGAATCTGAGCACAGTGACGAGACCGATTTTGTCATAAGCTGATTAAAATACTTTGAATTTCTCAGACAAAATTACCATTAAAAAAGATTTACCATAATTTCGTGAACAAGTTACTATAATGCTATGCATATTTATGAAAATTCTGCTTACGACAGTACTAATAATATTTACAAGAATTTGCAACTAATTACGAGAATTGCTACTCAAGAGCAATTGGATGCGTGCTCCAATTTCACGAGAAAGAAACAGGACGCCGCCTACATCAGTCAGAGAGCCACACCTTGAGCCTGACATCAGGGAGTCACCGGTGAAGGTGCGGACGAGCTTGTGTCTGAAGCAGCGCCGCCGGAACAGAAGGACAGGAGTCGCACCGCCTGGTGGTTGGATACAACGCCAAGACCTGCCGCCGATGAGGAACCACCGCCGTTGTAGGGTTACTGCTGGATGTGCGAGACTGTAGGCGACTTCACGTGGTGTGCCTGGCCTGACGCACGCCATCACACTCGCCTCCCCATCGCCGTCGTTGGTGGGTAAGGGGCCATTGCCGGCCATAGGAATGCAGCCGCCGTCGCTGGTGACATAGGGGCTGATGCCGGCCAGCGTGAGATGGAGGGGAGCCCCACGGCTGGTCTGGTTGCGCCACCGCCGGGGCCGCCGTGCCCGCGCATCTAGCCATGTGCGCGAGTCGCCGCGGGACCGCGGACAGAGCCGGGGGGCATCGCCGGCGGAGCGCTGACGGCGTGCGGGGGCTCGCCGTGGATGGAGCGCTGCCGGTCGGGGAAGGGGCCGGGCCGGGCCACGCCACCGTTGGTCGCCAGGGAAGCAGTGGACGCTATCGCCATTGCTGGGAGAGAGAGAAGGGATGCGTCGCTGTCACCGGGGAAGGAGCTGTCGTGGGGCGCAGGCCGCAGGGCGAGGCACACCGTCGCCGGGAGCGTCATCCGCATAGGGCCATCGGCGAGGTCGACGCGGTGAAGGTCCCTGTCGGTCATGCGGTGGAGGTCCCCGTCGGCCACGCCGTCGTCGGTTGCAGGGGCGCCGGACCATGAGGGGAAGCCGTGCGCCGCCGGTCGGGGATGTCATTGGACTAGACAGCGCCACCGTCGGGGCTGCCATTGGTGGACGGAGGGTCGACGCCGGGGGTAGGGGCGCTGCACCATGCGCGGATGTGGCCTTCTGGCCGGTGGAACGAACCGGAAAAATCAGGGGATTAAATTAATCCATGCATGCATGCATTGGTGAAAGGGGACCACCATCCATAACCACGCGCGTGACCTGCGGTTGAGAAAGGGCGGCGTGGGCGGCAAGAGCTGGCCCCAGCTGGGACAGTAAATGAGGATTCTTTAACGAGGATTAGGCGTTGGTACACAACATGGTTGGACCAGACCAGCCCGGCACGACGGAGCAACCCAGCTACAAAATTACTTATTCTATAGCTAGCTATGGACTAACAGTTATATATATATATATATATATAGAACTGTTAGTCCATAGCTAGCTATAGAATAAGTAATTTCATTCGACCAGAGGCTGCAGCAGTCACTACGCCTGCTGGTGTCTCGATCTCCTTGGACCTCAGCCTCTGCTGCTCATTCTGCTTCGGCGTCTGCTTGATTGGTTTGTTGTGTGTTTGTGTGAGAATGACTGTTGGGCATTCTTAACGTCACTATCAAAAGTAGACTTAGTTTTCTAATTCTGATAACGGCGCCAAAAATGCCAAACCTATCCCTCATGCCACTTAAGCCAAGTTGTCATCCCCAGCATGACATGAGAGACGCAGTATTGAAATATGCATTTGCTCATCAAGATAAATAATAAAAGGGATCTGCAAGCGCACAGATTAATACCGATGTAGCATTTTAACCGGGAAGTATTCCAGGTATCGTTATTTATATTTTTACCACTGGGAAGGGATTTCTAAGTATCATGGTTGATAATGGAATGAGAATATGGAACTGAGTACACATCATTGCATGTATAACCGAGAGTATTTATCAATCTCTTTATACAGGTATAAATGTCACATTAAGTAAAGGTAAAGTGATAATGGTGACAAAGATAATTAATCTGATCAGCTAGCCACATATAATAATGATAAGCACCTCAACAGATATTCTAGCAAGTCATTAGCATGGAATTAGGATGAACTACAAAGATATTCCCTAAGTTATTATTAACTATAAAGTCTAGCATATCATAGTTAGTGCAATTATACTTGGCAATCATGGTGAGAAAAGACTATATCCATGCATAGTGAATATTAGCAAGGAAGATGAAGAACATAGCAATCACTCCCCTGTAATAGTGTTGCTCTGCCTGCCCTATACACGAGAGGGGGACTATATAAGAATCAACGAAGCTGTCACTATCGTGAACTACCCCACAATCCGGCATATAGGGTGCAATCGCAGATAAATACGGTATAGACACCACGTCTACACAATAATTATCATTCACCCACTGTACACATGGATAAACGCTATACGATCCTAAGCATGTATATAATTCCAATCTAACTAAGCCAAGCATATAACTATGATAAACTAAGAACAATATAATTGCAAATATAATCAAGTAGAGCAAAGTCATAACCAATATATTGAAATAGAACAAAGTCATATTCATAATATTGAAGAACAATGATGAACAATTGAAGAACAAGAGAGGAATTACCAAGAATCCTCTTGACAGATCCGGGAACCAATCGAAGATTGACTCCTTCTAGTTCTAATCCTATGTAGCTATGCTAACTAGAGATCTAGTTGATGTGGTGGCTCTAGGGCTTGATCAGAGGCTCTCCTCCTGAATTAGGGTTTGAAGTATGAGACGAGGGCCTCTCCTCCAGGGCCAGGGGCCTTGCTTATATAGCCCTTTCGGATGAATCTGGGCCGTCGGATCAAACCGACATTGAACGGATGGTTTTCCTTGATCCTCTAGGTCGGTAGAGCATAATCCTTGAGGCGGAGCCTGATTGGCTCCGGGGCCAGGGCGGGCGCCCTAAGGACCAGGGCGGGCGCCCTGTCCCCGGCTCTGTTACGCCTCCCGTTCGTTCTCTAGGCTTCTGGACTCTTCTAGATGTAAGATAATTACGTGTTCGGTTAATATCCCGTCATTAATCCGACATGTGGGCCTTTCTTCCGTATTTCCTGATAACCCCCTGCAGAAATAGATAAACAGCAAAACTCGTGGAATTCTGTCAGATAAAACCCTAAGTCTAGGTGTTGGTTTCATTTGGATCCTTTTCTCTACTTATTTGATAGTTATAATTGATACTTAAGGACCGTCAACAAACTCCCCCAAGCTTACCTCTTGCTCGTCCCTGAGCAAGGAGAGACTCAGTAGTTGCTGAAATGCCTTTGAATTTTGACGGTACACATGCTTTCAAATAGAGTCTCATCTCTGAGTTAAAGTAAACTGTCAAGACTTAAAACTTACTCATTATACCTTTCACCATGGGGCTTGCAACCGTCACCTTTGTCTTGAGCGGTTAAAAGATAGAACAGTCTAGTCAAGCGCCATGTCTCTTATTCTTGATTAGCTATAGCTCTTGGAGTTTTTTTTTGCAGATTTTCAAATAAAACTCAGAGATTCCTTGTATGACTCTCTCAGGTCTCTCTTTTGTGGTATTTCTGGATCCTCACTAAGGCAGTAATGATGTCTGCCTTCTCTCAAAGCAAAGTATGTAGTATTTGTGGTATAAGGCAGAGTGACATTGCCTTCTCTCTCATCCTATTCTAATAAGGCTTTTGATATCTGGAGCTCATAGGTGGGAGATAAAGTATACATACTTACAAGACATTTATTGCATAGTCAAACCATGGATCCAGAGAAACAAGCCAATAAGTCAAATCAAGATGTGCATGTGTGACGAGTAAATGGTGTATGGTGGTAGTGATGATAACAATGATGAAAGTCTAATTCTACTTTTTTTTTCATCGAGGTTCCGAGCACTTGCTCCTTTTTATTTCCTCGTATCTTTTTCTTTTCGAGGTTCTGGGCACTTGCCCCTTTTTATTTCCTCGTATAGAGCACTCATATCCTTAGAACAATATAGCAAGTGGTAGTAACCAAAATAGTTTGAGCATTTATTTCACAGGGGATAACAAGAATGGGAAAATATTTTTGGCTATTCTCTCCCGGATTAGGAGTAGAATAATTTTATGTGGATCTGGAGATGAGAATGAGTGGATATATGTGGATGCGTACTTCTGGAGTAGAAGCAGCATGTATGAGTGATCGTGCAAGTGAATCTTGATTTTAACCGCATGACAAGCTCCTAAGGGTCTACACAGCTTGACTACACTCAATGCTCATAAGCAGTAAAAAGTAAAGGTATGGCTTAAAGTCTAGCAAGCATGTATGTATGGCTGTGGTAGGAACTTAAACTCTCATCATACAGGAACTCATCATGTAGCATTTTAAGATTTTTAAAGATAAAATTCTCCAGAATTCTAGCATCTCTAGGAATAGATAAACAGCAGCTCAACCTTCCCATATCATATCCGTTAACAACTTAGACTTTAGATCAAGTTCTCTTCCCACAAGTTCAGGTTTAGAGCAAGCTTTAAATGATAACAGTTATGTCTAAACTTAGAGAGAGGACTTCAAATTTGAAAATTAGGCAAAGCAACTATTCATCATATCCATGCTAGAGTTTTATTATTATTTAGATTCTGTTTAGCATAGCCACTTTATTTATTTATTAAAACACACTAAGCAAAAGATATTAGTATATATATATAAGCACAAAATCTTTATTTGTTTTTTTATAGTTATGTATATTTTTATTTTTATAGGGTAGAAGTATATATAAATATAAAGATAAAGATAGAAATACTTAGCAAGATAATGGAGGTGCTCTCCCCCAAGCTGGATCTTGACATAATCTCTTCTGATGTAGCTAGCAGATGGCGAAGATGTATTTGAAAGTCGGCAGCACCCTGACAGTGATTAGAATGTCCTCCGTCTGCTAGTCTCCTTGAATTCTGTGAAGCTCAAATAGACAACAAAGCTTTGTGGAACTGATTAAGTGTTAGCATAAATATCTAGCCTTTATCATGCTGAGCCTCCTTGATTTTTTTATGTTGTTTTTTTTCTTTTATAAAGCAGAAGAAAATATTTATGTATTTATTATATATATATATATATTTTTTATGCCACCACAGTGAATGTACTTATGGGTTTTATGCCACTCGCATACTCACATGGGGCTTTAGGGTTTTTAACATTTTTATTTTCTTTTTAAGATAGTATGAATATGATTAACTAAGCAAACTATTTAAGATAAAGTAAATAATTAAAAGGAAAGGATAACTACCAAGTTACCTCTTGGCAAGGCGTTTGGTGTTTTTAAGTCCTCCGAACGGGACTCTTATTCGTTCAGTCGTCCTGGAACTTGGTGGATGGCGTAGTCGGTGGTTCCGGCGGCGCCTCCTCTTCATGTACAACCGTCTTTTCTTTCCATACCTGTCTCAGTGCTTTGGTCTCCTTAGGACAGTGTTGGTTGAGTGGTATGTCTTCAGATCTTACCACTTCTCCTTCATAATCTGTCCATCCGTCCTTGATGACCTGTTGCTTCTGATTGTGGTTACGTCGCCTTCTTCTTGTCCTGACCTGCTTGGATTCTTCAAATACATAATTAGGGTCAGTAAAGTAAAGACGTACCTTCTCAGAGGGGAAGTGCATGTGGACTTCTCCAGTTCCAATGTAAATGATTGCTTTGACAGTAGTAAGGAATGGTCTTCCAAGGATGATGGGTGGATCGTATTCATCTTCTCCCATGTCAATAACCTGAAAGTCTGTATGGACAAAGTGATCGTCTATCTTGACAGGGACGTCAGTTACTGTACCTTCGACCTGTCGGAATGTCTGATCTGCCATCTGGAGCTGAATATATGTTGGGTTTAAGGGCATAGTTCCGAACAGAAGTTCATAGGTGACCTTGGCCATTATGTTGACGCCCGACCCAGTGTCGCAAAGTGTCTTGTAGAAGTGGGACCCATTAATGGAGCAATAAATGCTTGGCATACCTGGGTCATCCTTCTTAGGCAAGAACGGTGACTTGAGTTGGCGATCTTGACCTTTGTGCACGGCAGTGACCATCTTAGCTGTCTCGGTCCATACTTGCTTCTTGCTCTTGTTCCTCTTGTTGGTCCTCTTCCTTGGTTCATATTGGGGTTGCTCTGGGATTTGTGCGGTCTTGTTCTTGAAGGAAAATGTTTCCTTCCTCCCCTTAATGTAGAAACTGATCTTGGCAGCACTAGCATAGATGACAGCTCCCGCGGTGTTCAGGAATGGTCTCCCTAGGATGACGGGAGCCCTCTCATCAGAACCGGTCTCTATCACTACGAAGTCTGCTGGAGCATACGAGGAACCCACTCGGACACAGATGTTCTTCAATATTCCTCTCGGGAAGCTCAGTGTCCTATCTGCAAGCTGTAAACACATGGTTGTTTCTAATAATGGTTGTGAAAAGAGTTTTTCATAGAGTACCCTCGGCATGATGTTGACGCTGGAGCCAAAGTCACAGAGTGCTTCTGGGAAGTCTCGCATGCCGATGGAGATCGGGATGACGGGGCGTCCTGGATCGCCTCTCTTGACCGGCAGACGGTCAGTACTTACTTCCACGATAGGGTTACTCCAGTAATCTCCTGCATCAAACATGTCTGAGTAGTTAGGCCTCTGTTGATTCCAACCTTGATTCTGCTGAGGACGGTTGTAGTAGTTGTTGTTATTGTTGATGTAGTTCACGTCCTCCAGCAACTCAGGACAGTGATTGCCCGAGTGTCCAGTACCTCCACACTCCTCACAAGTCATGTGGGAGTCGTAGACGTGCATGACTTCTTTCTTTTCTCCAGCTCGATCATCGAGCTTCTTCATGAGTAGGTCTAGCTTGGCAGACAGCATGTCTACCTCCTTGAGCTGGTGCATACCTCCACCTCTCTTGCGTGTCTGAGTTCTTTCTTCATTCCAACCTTGGTTAGATGCCATCTTCTCCACAAGAGCTGTGGCTTGAGGTATGGTGAGTGATAGGAATGCTCCTCCAGCTGCAGCATCCATGGTTTCACGGGCACTGGTGATGAGCCCATGATAAAATGTCTGCATCAGTAGCCAGCTTTCCATTCCATGATGGGGACATTCTAGGATGTAGTCTTGGAAACGCTCCCATGCTTCTGGAACGGATTCATCATGTTGTTGCTGAAAACTTGTAATCTTCCCACGGAGAGCATTGGTCTTGCCCATTGGAAAGAATTTGACCAGAAAGTTCGTGGAGCAGAGTGCCCACGTAGTGTTCTTCTCCTTTGTAGCGTAGAACCACTGCTTCGCTCTCCCCAACAGTGAGAATGGGAAAAGGCGAAGTAGTATGGCGTCTCTGGGGACATCAGCCATGGTGAAAGTGCTGCAGATCTCCAGGAAGTGTTGAAGATGAGCACTAGCGTCTTCATGTGGCTTCCCACAGAACTGGTTAGCTTGCACCATGTTGATGAGCCCAGGCTTGAGCTCGAAGTTGCGGTCGATCTCCCCAGCAGGTCCAGTGCGGATGTTGTCCGTAGTGGGAGCTGAGAACTCGCGGATCGACTTGTTCGCCATGGCTTCGAATTCAGTCGACAAATTCCGGATGAAACTTCGGTGGTCTTCAGATTTGGATGAAGCTTTGTGCTGAAGTGTTGACGATGTCTTCTTGAGCTTGGCTCTTGTTCTTCTGAATAAGGCTTCGGGATCGTTAACAAAGTTGTCTGGAAGATGTCTTCTATTCATGCATCACCCTGCAATAAATAATCAAAATGGAAAATACAGGGGTAAAACTGTATAAGAGAATTGATAAGCTCGATCAGATTAGTGATGCAAATGATGACTCAAAGTTCCATATTCATTCCTACTTAGTAATCAACCTTCCCCGGCAACGGCGCCAAAAATGCTTGTTGGGCATTCTTAACGTCACTACCAAAAGTAGACTTAGTTTTCTAATTCTGATAACGGCGCCAAAAATACCAAACCTATCCCTCATGCCACTTAAGCCAAGTTGTCATCCCCAGCATGACACGAGAGACGCGGTATTGAAATATGCATTTGCTCATCAAGATAAATAATAAAAGGGATCTGCAAGCGCACAGATTAATACCGATGTAGCATTTTAACCGGGAAGTATTCCAGGTATCGTTATTTATATTTTTACCACTGGAAAGGGATTTCTAAGTATCATGGTTGATAATGGAATGAGAATATGGAACTGAGTACACATCATTGCATGTATAACCGAGAGTATTTATCAATCTCTTTATACAGGTATAAATGTCACATTAAGTAAAGGTAAAGTGATAATGGTGACAAAGATAATTAATCTGATCAGCTAGCCACATATAATAATGATAAGCACCTTAACAGATATTCTAGCAAGTCATTAGCATGGAATTAGGATGAACTACAAAGATATTCCCTAAGTTATTATTAACTATAAAGTCTAGCATATCATAGTTAGTGCAATTATACTTGGCAATCATGGTGAGAAAAGACTATATCCATGCATAGTGAATATTAGCAAGGAAGATGAAGAACATAGCAATCACTCCCCTGTAATAGTGTTGCTCTGCCTGCCCTATACACGAGAGGGGGACTATATAAGAATCAATGAAGCTGTCACTATCGTGAACTACCCCACAATCCGGCATATAGGGTGCAATCGCAGATAAATACGGTATAGACACCACGTCTACACAATAATTATCATTCACCCACTGTACACATGGATAAACGCTATATGATCCTAAGCATGTATATAATTCCAATCTAACTAAGCCAAGCATATAACTATGATAAACTAAGAACAATATAATTGCAAATATAATCAAGTAGAGCAAAGTCATAACCAATATATTGAAATAGAACAAAGTCATATTCATAATATTGAAGAACAATGATGAACAATTGAAGAACAAGAGAGGAATTACCAAGAATCCTCTTGACAGATCCGGGAACCAATCGAAGATTGACTCCTTCTAGTTCTAATCCTATGTAGCTATGCTAACTAGAGATCTAGTTGATGTGGTGGCTCTAGGGCTTGATCAGAGGCTCTCCTCCTGAATTAGGGTTTGAAGTATGAGACGAGGGCCTCTCCTCCAGGGCCAGGGGCCTTGCTTATATAGCCCTTTCGGATGAATCTGGGCCGTCGGATCAAACCGACATTGAACGGATGGTTTTCCTTGATCCTCTAGGTCGGTAGAGCATAATCCTTGAGGCGGAGCCTGATTGGCTCCGGGGCCAGGGCGGGCGCCCTAAGGACCAGGGCGGGCGCCCTGTCCCCGGCTCTGTTACGCCTCCCGTTCGTTCTCTAGGCTTCTGGACTCTTCTAGATGTAAGATAATTACGTGTTCGGTTAATATCCCGTCATTAATCCGACATGTGGGCCTTTCTTCCGTATTTCCTGATAACCCCCTGCAGAAATAGATAAACAGCAAAACTCGTGGAATTCTGTCAGATAAAACCCTAAGTCTAGGTGTTGGTTTCATTTGGATCCTTTTCTCTACTTATTTGATAGTTATAATTGATACTTAAGGACCGTCAACAATGACAACATGGGTCCAAGGCTTAGCTTATTGAGCCCGTATGGTCTCTTTAGTTTGGTTAATTTGGTTTATCTGGTCAGCGTATCACGCCATCTTGTTGGATAAGATGGGGGTGATACAGACCTACGTGTGCTCTGTCTGTCTGGAGCAACAGAGAAGTAAAAACAGAGTCAACACTCAGTTCAGCAGCTGAATTTCCATTAAGCTTGCGCTACAACAGCATGAGACATGCCCTCAAGCATGCTGCTGCCAGTTGTATGCGTTCTCAGCTCTGTGTGTGTGTCCGTGGAGTGTTGTGATCAATGTTATTGTTGTTCTAGTTATATTTGTGAACAAATAAATAAATGCCAATAGTTTGTGTGTTTTATGTGGCAACATTTACATGGATACACTACAAATGTTCCTCGGAAGACATATCTTGCCCTTTTGTATCTTACTATTACTACTTGAGGCTCTAATGGACCTCCATGTTAATCCTCGTAGGACACGCTAGAAAAATAAATCCTAAAAGTTCTAATAAAATCAGAAAGATCTAGTTGGTAGTCAATTCTCAGCATTGATAATAACAATAGTTATAGGATATAATGTGTCATTATGTTTCATAATGTCATGGCTGGGTAATTTAGATGTAGTTTAGAGATTTCAAAATTACCTAACTATGACATTATGAAACATAATATAAATAATCCCAAAATTTGGATCGAAATTAATCACCAGGCATTGTCACCAATAATCTATTAATCTTATTAGCACCCCATAAGTTGACATCTAAATTACTACTCCTTTTGTTATAAAAAAACAAGCTAAAATATCCTCTCAAATCTACATCTAACTTACCAACATATGCTATTATAAATATGTTCAGATACCCATAATTATATCTTTATAATATGTTTCCAGTTACCTACTTCTATACTACTAATGTATAAAAACTAACTTAAAGCAATATATATTTTGTGCCATCATGCACAACAAGCATACAAAGCACGGATAAGATAAAGATATATATGTTATATTTCACCAATCATTGAAAATTGTATTCTTATCTACACTAAGTCAAAAAAATACCAATGACACTAACAAATTTATGTACTTTAGATAAATCGTTGTTGCCTGTCTATGTCCGCGGTTACCTAATCACTTCAGGCTTCGCGAGTTCACATTTGTGTGCCATTGTTGTTGCCCTATTCTGTCTATACCCTGCGCGCCTTCGTATTATGTATTCATCCGTGGTTGTCTATTAGCCAACTGATATAGTAGTTAGCTCACCTATAGCTCACTTGTTTCTCTCATAAAGTTTCTGGATTCTTGTAAATAAACTAGCTCTAAACTTGCAGTCTTCTTCTCTTCACTCTCCTCTACCTCGCCATACCATCCCTTGTTACACGTGCTCTAACATAAGGGTGACAACAGCAGCACCTAGCAGTAGCCAACCACTGACTGGCAATGAGTAGCGACATAAGCTTACTCACTTCGACAGTTGTGAGGTACGTTCATATCTTAGTCCCATTTCCATTTTTGTCATAATCACTCCTAGGAATTTTATATTTTTATTTCTTTTTAATAGATATTTTAATTTTAATCTCTCCTATATTTTACAACTAATCATTTGTCCGCACCAAAGTTTAGGGCACGACAACCACATTGTCGTATCACATGCACTGGCGCGGCAGGGGTGCCATGCTGGTAGTCAAAGCCATGGGAGCCGGGAGCCATCTGCATTGGCGCCTCCTGTCACATCAATCCATCTAGCGCTGCAGGATTGGACACAATAGCACATGGGCATCCTCTCCCTCCTCAGTTTTTCTTCTCCAACTCATGAAGACAGCCACCGCCGCCAGGGCAAATGCTCAAATTAATCCCGCGTTTCATGCCAGATTTCGGTGGTCGATCCCCCCCTCCCCACATACACCCCCACCCACACACACGCCCTAGTTCAAGGTATTCTCCCACTCCTTTTCTTTCTAAATATATTTTAGTATTTTCAAATGCATATCTATTCTAGAAAAGTATTTGGGTAATTTTTTGAAAATATATTTATACAATTTTTTATAAAGTCCTATTGGTCTATGAACTGTCATGAAAGTCCGATTTACCTCCCTCGTGGTTGACTTGCACCACGTAGGACGGCTTTCGTGACACCACGTCAACCAAGAGTGTGTTTGGTTGCTAGATGTAGCTTGCATAGTTTATCTTGGGCGAGGGGACACATGTTGAGTAGAACCATATCTAAAAGAAGGTGTTTGGTGAGGTTGCATGAGCGGATACACAAAAAATTGAGGTGTTGTTTGGTTGCCTATATAAACGGATGTGATCTGTCTATTATATGAGAATGACACATGGACCTCACAGCCATTCACTGCATCAGCCGAGCTTGGCCGGACAGTGAAGCTCAAATCTACCACATCCCCTCAGCCTGCGTGCGAGCATATATTTGCATGCGCGGATGCAAGTCTCTATAGGAGAGCTAGCGAACCAAACATGTTTCTTCGGTAGAAAATACACACACGCAGATGCAGTCTAGGTGGAAGCACCCAACCAAACACGTCCCAACACTACTCTCAAATCCACTCAAGGAGGTAAATTGGACGGTTTCAATAGTTGGAGGAGTTTAAAAACCGGTTTTCTAACTGAGGGAGGTAAATCGAACTCATGCAATAGTTGAGGGAGGTCAAATGAATTTTTTCCTTTTTTAAACTTCAACTCTAAGGGCAAAAATGTTTGGTCAAACAGTTCCTCATGGACATGAAAGAATGCATCATAGAACATCACATATATACTACATAAATATCACACATAATATAATATAAAAGTAAAAAATATAAAAAATAAATTAATTAATAAGAGTAAACTAACAAATAATAAAAATGGGCATACAAACATGAATAACAAATGATAGAAAAGTAAAATAAATAATAACTTAAATAAGAATGGAAAAAGAAAATTAAATATAATCATATGTATACTACGCGAACATGACATGTATCTCACGTAACATATGAAATAAAAAAATAAATTAGTCCATGGAGTAAATTAAAGAAAGAAAAGGAAGCAAGAAAACAAAAAATAAAAGGAAAAGAAATAGAAGAAAAAACAAAAATAAACAAAACAGTTAATTATAGTCAATTAAAAAGAAAGAAATGAAATATGAAAATATAAATAAAATTAAGAAAAAGAATGACCACACAGAAAATAAAAAAATGAAAAAGAAAGGAAACAAGATAAGAAAACAAAAAAAAACGAAGCTGTGCTCGCTGTGAGCGTTCATGTGCTCGTTGTGGGCCGTGTCATGGGCCATGTTCACTGGTCCATCGTCTGTGCTTGCCGCTTTCAGATGGGAACATTTCCCTGGTCCTTTTCCGGCAGTCCAGCTGTTGTCTTCTTGGCCCAAACAATCATAAAGCTAGAACCCAAGCCCGCTAAGCCACTGCAGGAGGCCATTTGAGTCTGCCGTTCTCTCTGTGTATGGTGCACCGTGGGTCCGTAGTACTCTTGCTCTTGAAATGTATTTTTTTTATTTCCTATACTAGTACGTATAGTAAAATTCATGAGATTTTTTTTGGAGGGGGTGGAGGGGGGGGGGGGGGAGGGAGTGGGAAAACACACTACACGATTATACATTCTATTTTGAAACAGAAATACTATATGGCAGTCAAGTGTTTTTGGACGAATCCAACACTCTTTCTACACAGCACGAGCCCGACACCTGTACGAGTTGATCATACTAAGGGTGGTGCATCAGAATCAATATAGGTTTATTCGGACACTACAATACAAGATTATTTAGCATGGAGTTATGAATATATACATCAATGCCATCAATCTAGAAGGGAAATAGTCATCCTGAAGCTTGACTTCGAGAAAGCATTTGACACCATTGAACATTCGGCCATCATCCAAGTGATGTCTTGCATGGGCTTCCCTGGGAAATGGTTAGCTTGGGTACAATCCATCTTGTCCTCAGGATCTTCAGCAGTGTTACTAAATGGGGTGCCAGGAAAATTCTTCAAATGTAAAAGGGGTGTGCGTCAAGGAGATCCACTGTCCCCTCTCCTCTTCATTCTTGCAGCTGAACTCTTGCAAATACTGGTTAACAGAGCCATGGAGGCTGGTCTGCTCTCATTGCCTATACCTCAACCAATGAGTGATTTTCCTATTGTCTAGTACACCGATGATACACTCCTGTTACTCCAAGCTGATGCCAGACAATTGTTTTTTCTTAAAGCTCTGCTACATAGCTTCTATATCTCAACTGGCCTCCAGGTGAACTACAGAAAATCGCACATGTACCCTATCAATGTCACACATGACAAGCTAAGTCTCCTTGCAAATACTTTTGGTTGTGATGTTGGCACAATGCCCTTCACCTATTTGGGATTGCCTATGGGCACAACAAAACCAAGAATGGAAGATCTTACACCGATGATGGACATAGTTGAGAGAAGATTGTCTGCCTCTGCCTGTTCCACCTGGTTATCATACTCTGGCCGACTGGAGATGGTGAACTCGGCAATCACCCCCATCACTACCTATGCTATGTGCACCATCAAGCTACCGAAGGGAGTAATTGACAACATTGATAGAGCCAGGAAGCAGAGCCTTTGGCGAGGTAATGATCCTGAAAAGAAAGGAGGCAATTTAGTTGCCTGGCCAGTTGTACAGCAACCAAAAGCAAAAGGTGGTATAGGTGTTCTCAACCTTAGATTGCAGAATGATGCCCTGTTACTCAAGCAGCTGAGCAAATTTTACAATCAAGTAGATGTGCCATGGGTGCAAATCAGTTGGTTCAGGTATTATACCAACAAGGTACCTCATGCTGCAAGGGAGACTGGGTCTTTCTGGTGGAAAGACATACTCTGACTAAACCACATCTTCAGAACAATCAAAAGATGTCAATTAGGCAATGGCAGCATGGTTTGCTTCTGGGATGATCTTTGGATGAATTCCATTATATCTAATACATATCCTCGGTTGGCCTCATTTGCCAAAAATGAGGATGCTTCCGTAGCAGAGATCATGCAAGCCGAAGACCTTGATAGTATCTTTTTCTTGCCTCTATCACAGCAGGCACTGCATGAGCTCGAAGATCTCTAGGCTCAGCTTCAGATCATGTCATATCATATGATGAGGATGCTAAGGACTGTTGGACACCAGTGTGGGGAAACAGATACACCTCAAGCAAATTCTACTCCCATGTCTTCAACAACATTGATTCACATCCCATTTTCAAAGCTGTCTGTAAGTCATGCTGCACACCTCGTGTCAAATATTTTGCTTGGTTCATTCTGGTGGACAGGCTCAATACCAAATCGATGTTGCATTATGTGCAATAGTGGGGAAGAAGAGACTATCGACCATCTGTTCTTTCGGTGCTCTTTTGCTAGGAACTGCTGGGCAACCATCCAAATTCAGTGGGATGACTCATTGTAGCTGAATGACAGACTTGTCCATGCAAGAGCAGTGAACAATCTTCCTTTCTTCACAGAAGCTGCCCTGATAGCAACGTGGGAATTGCGGAAGCTTCAAAATGATAAAGTTTTTCAGTGAAGAAATCCAAGTCTTAGCTTATGGTTGTCTAATTTTAAAAGCCAATGTTTACTGCAGTCAGTTAGATTAAAGGAGGACCTTAGGATAGCCTTCTGTGTTTGGTTAGATGCCTTCAGTTAAAACTCTTTGTAAGTATGCGTAAATTTTCCCAAATTTAATATAAAAAGGTTGGTACTGTGGGGATCTCCCCCAGTCTTTTTTTTCGATCAAAAAAAACAGTCGCCATTAGTATTTAGTGCCAGATTAGGGGAGGTGCAGCTGGTGGGATGCCTAGGGACCAGCCAAGTAAGGGGTCCAGACCGACATATCTGTATCCCATATATATGTCTCTGGTCCAGCCCAATAGCAGCAATGTAGCTCTCAGCCCATTAGGACTACTAGCATAGGCCTATTGCAAGTTGCAATACATAATTGATAATTGGCCCGTCCACCCAAAAAAAACATAATTGGCCCATCTGACCAGCCAACTAGCCTGTGCATTGCTGCTTCATGTTGCAACTCCTCATCTCCTTCTTCTGGAAAAGTTCAGAAGTTGAGACGCTGCTGCTCACAGCCAACTGGCCCCTGTGTTTCTCCAAATTAAAATTATGGACAAACTATTTGAGGTCAGCTATGTCACAAGAAAGATTGAATGACTTGGCTATATACTACAGTGAGAAATATTTTGGATACTACTCATCTTGACACCGTCCTTAATGATTTTGCATCAAGAGAAGCCCGAAGAAGTCTCTTTTCATAATGGTGAAAATGATCATAAACGTTCAGAAGAAAGTCCCATCCCTTCTAGTTTCACATTTCTTTGTTGAAAATGAAAACGATATGATATTGTTGAAAACGAGAATGGTAGAGATATTCCGGTTGTCGAAAACAACACTATATGATGGAAAGTACATCGATAACGATTGGAGCTTAACAAAATGATACTTCAAAATGATAAACAAAGAAATCGTAGAACATGACACTAGCCATGCAAGTATATAACCTGCTCCATCTCTCATACCATGATACAAATGAACTAACGATTAAAACATAAACATTACTTTAACCATGTCCATGACATATAGTCACATACATTCATATTAATTTAACAATGCCCAGTTACTTGTTTGGAGTTGGGTTGGGTTAAGGTTTTGATTAGGAGCCACATTTAACTCTATAGAATGTGAGGGGTTCTCGACCAGAAACACCGTCCACGTCACCTCAAATGTTCTCCGTTCGATCTCGCCATCCAACGGCCTAGATTGCTTCGATCCGATTCCGTCTGGAGTGGCCTCTCCTGCTTCTTGTGTGCTTCTCCGGCTTCTTATCAGCTTCCTTGGCTTTGTGTTTGAATCCAGACCACCAAATATATATCTCAGCTTCCGCTTCTCCTTAGTAAAAAAACACACAGCTCTCCCGTTCCCCCTCTCTCTCTGGTCTCTGCTTCCTCCCTCGTGCTCCCGACGCCAGGGGTGACGGCGATGGTGCCGGGCGCGAGGCGATGGCACAGCCTGCGGGCGGCGCGTGTGGGGCCTAGCGGCTCCCTCCCTCTCCCCCATGCTCCATGCGGTCTCCTTGATGCCTCCTCCCGCAGGGCGCCTGCGCTCCTCCTGTCGGCGAAACCCTAGGTACGATGCTGGATGGGCCAAACCCTAAACTCCGGCGTGCGCTCTCTCCCATTCTCCGTCCCCTTCCCTAAACTCTCTCTCCTCACTGCGGGGAACTTGGCCCTCCTCCCCTCTTCGCTGCAGCGAGCAAGCTCGCCAGTGTCCATCATGTCTTGTTGTTCTCTTGTGTCCAGTACTAATATTCTTCCATGTATAGTGATTATAAATTGTTACATTCATCTTCTCTACTGAGGCTTGGGGATGGTGCAATGATGATCTTTTTAGGACTGAGACAATGGAGTTGTGCAGTGATGAGTATACAGTTATTTCATTCTTCAATGAATCTTGTGACAATGTTGTTCTATTAGTTGCACATTTTGATCCATTTGTTAGTCAGCATACATCCATTGTCAATGATGTCTTTGCTTCAAACAATTTATCGGTTCTTTTATTACTAACCACAGACAATTGCCGATAATGTATTTGCGATTGCCCTTGCTAGAAAGGTAATTTGTTACTTACTGAACGTCAATATCAGGCTTATTATGCATTGTACCTTTGCTTACCTCATATTACTTTTCATGGTTTCTGTTAAGTGTTTACACTAATAGTGTTCAGGCAACACGTGGGAAATATTGCATGTACAAACAATTTTTACTCATCTTGCATTGGTCCGTTGTTGGGAGCAATTTTCATAAAAGGAGATTGCCTGCATAGTCAGTCATCATTGGTAAGTGATGGAATATAATTAAGTTACCTTGTGTGCTGTCGTACTATAGCTATCTTGGTTGATGACATGCATCCTAATACTAATCCTACATGAAACTGAGCTATCTTGGAAGGTGTCTCTTCCACCAGATAATCCTAAAATTATTTGAACTTTCTTTTTATAATTCGTCTTAGTACCATTGTGATCATATAGATTACATATAATCATGTAGTTAACTGTCCATTCATATTTACAGCAAATTGGTCATTGCTTGCTTATTGCGACACTGCCTTTAATTGATAGAAACCATGGTTATGGCAGCTGGTTAAACACCAGCATCTGCATGTAGCAGTTATATGCAGACATTGGGGAAATGAAGGTGTTGGCAGTTCTATGTACAGAATATAATATATTAATTTATAATGTAGTGTTCAAGGCTACCTGATCGGTAACCCCCAACAATAGACCCCAAATTTCCCTGCCATTACAATTAGTGTAGAGAATTGATGGTTATGCCATTACAATTGATTGGCTGGTTGCAGTCAAGAACGGTAGGGTGGTCTTTACTTATATGTTCAGGTACTATACCGTGTGTGACCTGTGTATTTTTTCCTGAATCGGTGGCCTAATTATTGCTGCCGGTAACGAGTTGCTGCCTGGCCTCGCCCGCGTCGACGAGAACAGGTGGGTTTGGGTTTATCTTTTCAAATTCTTGCATGGCCGCGTTGATTTGTTTCTGGTGAACTATTGTTTGATTTCTTCATTGTAGGCAAAAGGGGGGAACCGAGCAGTCTACATGCGAACGCGGCCTTTTGGGCAAACGAATTCGGTACACCAGATCAGTTAGTGACTGCAAATGAATCCAGTCCATTGTGTTAAAATATATGCCTGCTCACGACTACTTTCTCAATGGTAAGATATTGAGTCCATGTAATTTTAAGGCCACATATTCAATTTCAGTATTAATCTCATATGGTATTAACCAAGTACTTTGTGTACTCATTTATTGCGTAGCTTCCTGGTTCTCGTAGCGTGTATCCTCTGAACCTGCTTAGTTTTGAATGTCATCACTTTACATATTTTAGTCAGTATCGATTAGTCTCCTGTCTATCCAGTTTCCTTTCTTTGTGCTTTTCTGTTTGCCCAAACATGTGGCCATATGCTACTAGGCTATGTAGCTTCAATTTCATTCATAGTATTTCACCGAGCCATTTTACTTTTTATATGACTGCAGCCAAATCATGATAGTTATTGGGTTTGCTATGCACTTCTCGGAAACCAATCTACAGCCTCACAGGCAATGTGAGTGACTACCAACTATTAACTGATTTGTTGCTGCTTATTGACATGACATGTTTAGATCATATAAATGTGTTTGCCTTATTATCAGCACTGGTTATTATAGCTACAAATATTTACATTATATATATTGCTCTACGCATCGATGTACCATATATATATATATTAGTTGTTTCTTTTATAAAATAAAATTTCAGTATTACCATCCATTCAATATTATAAGGCCCTTCAAAAGAAAAGATGGTTGACAGGTTGATACCTTTTTGCCTTACTCCCGTTTTCTCTTAGGAATTCTCCTTTTCTGTCAAATGTGTTATTGTTAAACATTTAACCACCCTATTCCTTCAGTTGAATTTTTCTTTTCAAACTCCGCCCATTTATTTTTGGGGGTGTCCGCCACAGGTTCCTTTATTTCTACAGCCACGCTGAAAATACGTGTCAGTTTTCCCTATCTTATTCTCAAGGCTCTTGGCATCTTCTTAGCAATACTTTGGTTCTTTTACCAACATTAGGATGCTCCCAGATTGAGTGATACAATTTCCTGTTCCAATATAGTTACCAGCACAGCTCGTGCGTCCAAACATTGAGCATTTCCTAATAAAAAATGTCCCTGTTAGGCAGCTGCTATGCTTTACAAATTCAGTTCAGTATGCAAAGCCCATTTCTCAAATTCTTTAATCTGTACACCTTTCTAACAACACTAGGATAGCTGTCCAGGCCATTCTGTACTACAAAGAGAGAGCAACTATTGTTTCGACAATTACAGTGCCCCTCTTGACTTTTGTTAGGTTAGTGTATCGTTCTTTGTTTCGGAGTTTCAGGGTCAGATATGATGCCTCATATCATGTTCTTGGAATTCCAGCATCAGATATGATGCTTCATATCATGTTTTTGCAACAATATGCTATGCACAAATATTAGATTCTGTGACTGTTACGAGCACACGATCGCTACCAATTGGGTGGAGGGAATTAGTAGGCCCAGATCAGTTAGTGTCGGCCAGGGAATCCCTTTATCATGCTGTCATATTAGGTGGGTCTTGTCATATATCTAAACAATAAATTATCCATGCGCTAGAATACTACACAAATAAAGGATCCTCCTTCATTTTTGTTGGTTCCTGTATCGTTATCCTTTTGAAGGTCCGCTATCAGATATAACACATCATATCATGTTCAGGCAATATTATGTTGTGCAAAAACAGACTTTTTGTGACCCTCAGGGACCATGTTCTCAGGATATGCTAAATACAAGACCATGTGCAGTAAGTGGAGTGATGGTGGCACGACTAGAGTGCGAGTGTGCGCCACTTGGCAGCTTAGGCTCACTAGGCTAGGCTCCCAAAGTTGGAGAGGTCTAGGAGTCAAGTTATGTTGCTGGCCTGTTGGTCTTGGGCTCCCAAAGCTGGAGAGGATCTCTTTGTTTTTCTCCTGAGAAAACAATATAATATCACGGTATTTTACCATAGAAATATGGTAACACACTTATACGGATGGAAATGGTAAATACCACTATATCATTCGTTTTCATATTTTGCTGCCTTTAGGGATGATATGGTATTTACGGTCACCACTACCATTTTTTGTTTTAGTCAAAAACAGGGTAAAATCTCAGAAACAAGCAGCCTTGCTAGCTAACCGGTATCTTCCAATTTCGTTTTCATCCTTATCTTTGCACGACAGGAGTTTGATTATATTAGTGATATTTTCTTGTTCTTCTGGTCATTGTATCATGGTATTGTCATTGCTCATTAATCAACATTAGTATAAGTGCGTGTTGTGGACGTAGCGGACGTCTGGGAGATGTGTTACGTAGACGTGTAGGCGTGGTGCAAGGTGCCGTGGGCTCATCATGTCCGTGCCCACGACGGCCATGTATAGATTTATTCGCCAACTGCAAAATTTTAGTGGGTTTGTCAGAGTCAGCATAAGAAATTTTGCTTGATCAAATAAACTTATATTGATGAGAAAAGAAGGCAATTAAAAATTGGACAATGCGTGTGCCCATGGGGATGATCGAGTTGACCAATACGTCATGGTGGGAGGTCTTGGAGAGTTAGGGGTGTGATGAAACAGATCGGAAGAACTCAGGTGAGTAGTTCGGCTGCTTCACCTGGTACTGACTTCGCCTGCTTTAGGATCAGAAGAAATTCCCAATCTCGTCTCAGCCTCTGGAGTAGGACATGCTGCCCACACTTGACGCGTTCCTAGCTTACTTCAAATGGCGTATCACTCCACTCTTGAGGTCTCCACAATTTGGTCTGTACTGTACATCGACCTAACTGCCCTCTACTTAAATTAATTTAATCTTCAGTCACTCTGGCGGTCTTCAAGATGTGATCCGTACATCAACCTCACTGCTACTTTGCCCTCTACATCACTTAATTGTCTTTTTCCTCTTTTCAAAGTCCTCTTGCGTGCCTATCAATCTTGATAAATTTCCACGATGTCCCTCTCGTAAATGAAGTACCACTCAATATGTATGGACACAACTGGCTGGCTGGGCAGGATAGATTCTCCAACTCTTGTGTCTGAGTTGTTGTGGTGTCGACTTTATGAGACCCCACAGCTAGTTCAAGTGTTCAACCACGACAGGTTTTGATTTCCTCTCCGCACTTGCAGTTTACAAGATCAATCATGGATTTTAGACTGATGAACAGGGACCATCTGACTCATATATGTATGCAATATTTTGCTTTCTTTCTGTGCATGCAGGAGAAGCGATTCTACAGGTTGCTTTGATCAGTCTTAATGGCAGCAAAGATGGTCGGTTCTATTTGCTAGTGAAATAGCCTTTGTTGAAAGCGTAAATTAGTATGACATAATAACATGTTTAGTTTATTAATCCCGATAACTAAGCGTAGGATGCTTACTACTTACATGGTTTTCAGGCGCAACAATCCAATCTGGAAGGTCTTCTACAAGGGCATGTAAAGATGGCTGCTGAGATCAAGAAGCTAGACACAAATTTATAGATTGTGTATGAGAATTATAACAAGTTTATTAATGCAACTGACACTGTGAAAAGGAGGGTGCCGCTATTTTCATATTGGTAGCTCAGACTTCTTCTGGTAATGAGTTTGATATACAAGTGCTATTATTTTTTTTATAGCTGTAACGTGTATTGCTATGTATCTGTTGTTTTTTCCATAGGATGAAGACTAACATTGTTCGATTGGAGGCAAATATGGAGCAGCTCCTTGCAAAGGTATGCATTATCTCATTGTTATTGTTGTGTGGTCGGCACATTTTTACATGTTATACATCTGAAATACTGAGGGTTCATGATGTGCAGTGGAGCTTGTTTTTATTCTTACCGAACTTTTGTGGCTGCACCATGCAAGCATTTGTATATCAATTAATTTTGTATCCACATGAAATATACTATTTTTATTCTTCCTTTGTTAATTTCCTGAACCGCTTGTAAATTTATTGCCCGCCTTCTTTTAAAAAATATTTAGTATTCCCCGCTCCGGTTTGCCTCAAAAAATAAACTAGACCAACTTTCGGTGGGATATTGTTATTAGGGGTGAAAACACTCGGAGGAAACCTCTCGGTCCAATTTCTGCATTCAACCCACGTGTATTTATTTATTGTCATCCTGACCAGTCATTTTTTCTATATTTTGCACATTTGAAATTGCGATGAAAATTTGGGGTCCATTGCTTTTGGTGTCCTTCTAGATCTTCTGTATATTCTACGTTTATTAGTCCACCGTCGACTAGACTGCTCGGTCCTGTGTATGGAATTGTAGTACACGATGAGACATGCTGTCCACTCTGGCAGTCTCTGCGATTTGATCTGTAATTTTGACCAGACAGTATTTGTCGTCTACTTAAAGTAATATAATCTTTCACTTGCTGAGCTCGCTGTCTTTTTTTTTTTGAGGAAACAGTAGGGGTTTGACCCCCTACTGAAATTTTATTAAAAATAAAAGTCCAAAGAGCAGAACAAATCTTCAGGAGACAAAGAAAGACAAGAAAAAAATGAGCAAGATTACATATAAGCTCCTATATGTGATCTGTACATCAACCTCACTGGTACAAAGTCCTCCTGCGTGTGTATCACACTTGATAAATTTTCCACGATACCTCCCAATATGTATGGTCACAACTGGTCGGCTGGGCAGGATAGATTCTCCAACTCTTGTGTCTCAGTTGCTGTGGTGTCGACTTTCTGAGACCCTACACAGCTAGTTCATGTGTTCAAACGTGCAAGGTTTTGATTCGCTCTCCGCACTTGCAGTTTACTGGATCAATCGTAGATTTTAGACTGATGAACTGGGACAATCTGACTCATATATGTATGCAATATTTTGCTTTCTTTCTGTGCATGCAGGACAGCCGATTCTACATGTTGCTTTGATCAGTCTTAATGGCAGCAGAGATGATCGGTTCTGCAGTGGCCCAGGAGGCTGTCAGCGAAGTCCTATCAAGAATCAAAGAGGGTTACGCGGAGAAGTCAGATGCAAAGGAGCACATAGAGAGGATGGAGATGGCGCACATCAAGCTAGAAGCCGCCCTTGAGGCATCCAATCAGTGGAACATCACTAGCCCGCCACTACTGCGCTGGCGGAGGAAGCTCAAGCGTGCCACACAGGAGTGCAACCACACTCTGCGCTGGTGTCAGCAGCGATTCGAAGAACAGGAAGAAGTGCAACAAGCAGTACATAGCTGCTCCTTTCCTATGAGGGTTGCTCATACTGCTATGTCATTTGTTTCGTCAATCTTTAGCACAGGTAACAACGACAAGCTGACAGGATCCACTGCGGTAGGGCGATTCGAGCGCTTTGCAGATGGCGCGACCGAGTTCTTGAGGTACATGGAGCTTGGTGGCACACCATGCAGATACATGTTCTCTGTGCCTCTTATACGCCATCTTCTCGCTGGCAAAGGAACAAAGTATTGCTCTGTTCGTGGGGGCCAACATCTCTCACTTATTCTACTGCCCTTTAGTCTACCCAACAATGGGATGGGGGGGAGCTTGGCATTCTTACTTGAAGATGGCAATGAGCCAGAGAATAATTTCTTTCTTGCCCTCAACTTACAGCTCTCTGAGAGTACTGACATAATTGGGGTTGTAGTCAGATGCCTGCAGCTGTTCAAACCGTACTTGAGCTCAACAGCCGAGACTGTGAAGACAAAGCTGACCCAGATGCCAATGCAAGACTTGTGTTGGGTGTTCGATGCTTATTCAGTTTATGGCTGTGATGAACAACAGAACAGTCTTCACACCATGTATTCTCAATGGTTTCGACCAAACCCATTTTGTTGTCAACAACAAGACCATCCTCATGCCCAGAGCTCCTCTTCAAAATCATTGACATGTGATATATACATGGAACCAGTTATGCAAGTGTATTTGCTAGGACATGTTGCACTGTCAGTTGGGAACAATAGGCAGAGCGCAGTCATCGATGGCGAAAGCCAAACATGGCCCACGAGAGACTTTCCTTGTCTGAAACTTGGAGCACACTTCTGGCCTCATGCCTGTTTTGAAGATTTGTCACCTACTGTAGGAGGTTCAGTGTTAGAGATAATCAACGATGAAGCCAAACAATGTGGCATGTATGCAAACATTTCCTTTGAACAGCTGGGCGAGATCACGATGCCAAAAGCAGTAGATTGCCTTGGTAGGAATGTGGAAGCTACCTCATATCAGATGTTGTGGAAGTCCAAGCATGGAAGCGCATACCTTCGGGTCGAGAGGAAGGACAGAGTTGGAAAACGCCGTAAGCAACGGCAGGACAAGAAGGCTCCAGTTCAGGGATGGACAGCTGCTAACAATGAGTTCAATAGCTCGTGGATTGCCCACACGCCAGCCCAGTTGCAGGGCTCGATCGTCGACTATTGGATTCAGAAACAAAAGCGATCTACACTATGGTTGTTATTGAAAACTAATGCCTGCGTCCATGAGTGTCCAATCACGATGTTGTCTTTGCAGGATCACAGTTATTTGGCAAAGATCAAGATGCCCAGCACGTTAAACCCCTGAAGGATTTCCACTTGCTTGTACTAGCTTGATGTACATAAAAAGTTCAACTGTTTGTGTGTATTGCAATATAAGATTATCTTGGGTCGACCTATAAAATGTAATACTCTCTCTATTCTAAATTAT
This sequence comes from Saccharum spontaneum, assembly GCA_022457205.1. NCBI lineage: Eukaryota > Viridiplantae > Streptophyta > Magnoliopsida > Poales > Poaceae > Saccharum > Saccharum spontaneum. The sequence continues at coordinate 53,527,743 of CM039598.1, read as the reverse complement.
AACATATTTTGACATTTCTAGATATGTTGCTTTTATTATATACTTAGACATAGTGTATTTTGACATTCCTCGGTCCTTTCACGCCTGTGGGGCACGATTCGTTCCCAATGTGTGGCCGGTTTCTCATGGGGCTGATCCACACATGTAAGTAATGTGAGCGTACATGGCAAAGCGTACGGAGGGTTTCATGAGATCCTATGCTGATCGTCTGATTGAAACATGGCCAAGCATCTGCAAAGTATTGAAGATGAGAGTACAAAGTTTATTTATAGTATGTTACTATAAATTTTTAAATTATTAGTAAAAGTTTTTTTAATTCAGCTACTAGCCGATGATCACCAGGGAAAATATAAGATATGCGTGCAAACCGGTAAATGGGCCTACAAAACCAAGATTGCTGCTAACTAGGTCAGATGCGTAAAAGCGTGATCCACTTCCCGGCCCACGCACTGGTAAATGAAACAGTCGACATCCATTGGTGTGTGTCTACGTGCGAGCGACCATGTCAACCGCTCCTCGTGGCATGGCAATGCTCTTCAGTCTAGAAACGCAAACTCTAACAGGCGATAGTCGTGCGGTTGCAACACCGTGCGACCATTGTGCCAGTGCCGGCAGCGCCACCTCTGCCAAAGGCGGATTAGGGTTTGGCTGTCTTCCCCGGCTCTAGATCTCCGGCGGCAGGTTGACCTGGCGGTGGGTCGTGGTGGGTAGGCTGGGTTGCGAGACGGCAGAGCGTTGCCGGCCGTTGCGGTGGAGCTGGCAGTTTGGGCGGACAGGGGCGGGGGAGTCTCGTCGGTGACCGGTTGATGGAGGCGGTGAATTAACAGAGGTTAGGGTTGATGGACGGGGGCCGAGGGTGGGCAGTGCAGTGAGGCGGCATGTCGCCGGTGGCCGTGGGCGGTGGTGGGAGGCGATAGAGGGTAGGGTCGCGTGCCCACATGGGAGCGATACCCATCATGCGATAACTCTATCTATCTGGAAATGTCTCGCGGGTCTAGAAAGCCTTCATGCTCTTCAATCTTCTCTTTTGAGTCTCCCTCACCCACAAGGCAGCACTGTAGTTTCTTCCTTCCTCCCTCCCATCTCTCATGGTCACGGCAGCTTCCGCACAATGTTGCGCCTTCGAAGTTGTTGTCATGTATTTCTTTTCTTCGTTATGGACCTAGACTTGTTATGTTGAACTTCGTGTGATGGACGTCGACTTGTGGTGTTCGACGTGTTGGACTTCATGTGATGGTTGTAATGCACTTGTGTGGTTGTTATTGTGACATATATGTGAGATATATGTGATGTTGTGCGTTATTGTGATATATGTGGTGATGTTGGCGACAAATGTGATGAAATTGTGATATAAATGGTGCTACCGGTGCTTCTGGTGAAATTGGATTATAATTTGTGATTTTGCAGGGTTTTGATGCGAGAAAACAGAAAATAAAAGCAAAAAAAATTCCAGCTTAGCTGGGAAAAAAACCCAGGGCAGAGTCTTTGCCGACTGCAATGGGAGGCAGTCGGCAAAGAGGTCAAACCTTTGCCGACTGCAACTCCGAAAGCAGTCGGCAAAGAACATTTCAAAAAAAAATATTTTCTTTCTTTGCCGACTGCCGAGCTGGCGGCCAGTCGGCAAACAATTTTTGAAAAAAAAAATTCTTTGCCGACTGTCGAGGAACCAGCAGTCGGCAAAGCCTGCCGTCAGGGCTGACGGCGCCACGTGGCTATGCCGACTGCTGGCGTGGCAGTTGGCAAAGGCTTTGCCGACTGTGTGCCACGTGGCAGTCGGCAAATCCACCTTTGCCGACCGAGGCTTTGACGACTGCTCTTTGCCGACTGCCACGTGGCTTTGCGGTCGGCAAAGCCTTTGCCGACTGGGTTTATGCCTTTGCCGACCGGGGCAAGCAGTCGGCAAAGAGACGTTTTCCTGTAGTGGCAGCAACAGGCTAAGGAAGACCAAGGTGATCATGTGTATGTGGCCTTGTCCGGATCCTCCCAGTCTTCCAGAAAATAGTTGCTACATGCACATACAAGACCGGAATTGGACAAAGGTACCAACAGGTGGTGAAGAAACTAGTGCTATCGTGGTTCCAGTGTTTGTACATACTAGTGCCAAGATCCTGCATGTGCATGATAGCGTGTCTATCACTGCTATACAATCAGCTATGGTGCCATCAGAATATGCAGAATGGATGCAAATAGAATGGTGTAGAATCGAGAGGTGCCCCGAACTGAAGAGTGTCTTCGGTATTCCCAAAGTTTCCAGACTTAGTGGCGTCACAGCTTTTGAAGGCATGCTACATCTTCAGATGGAATGAATTACCATTCTTACACAGAACTCGTAGGTTTCCATACCTGACGTTGTTGCACCTGGACTACTGCCCCAGGCTTATATATGCATTCCCTCTGTTCTCATTAGGAGGGGGCAGCTTTCAGCGACTGGAGATCATTGAGATCATGTGGTGTGGTGACCTCATAGAGGTATTCCCAGTGGGCACCGAACCAAAGCCCAACTATGATACCTATACCAAAGACTTCCCTGCTCTGAAGCATATCCATCTGCATGAGCTCCCTTCGCTACATAGCATCTGTGGGATCCGAATGTCCGCACCCAATCTTGAGACGGTCAAGATCAGGGGCTGCTGGAGCCTCACACGTCTTCCGGATGTCAGCAACAGCAACAAGATAGTGGAGTGCGACTGCGAGAAGGAATGGTGGGGCAGGATAAAGTGGGAAAATAGTTCACAAGCGGACCATTATAAACCGATCCACTCACGGTATTACAAGAAGACACTGCTCAGGGGCTCCGTGCTCAGGTGATCCCTTTGGCCCAACATCCTATCTACACAGTATATATAGCTTTAACAAAATTTCATCACACTAGTATGCTGCTTGTTGTGTTTACGGTCCTAATCAATCGCTAGTCATTGTTGATGAATTAATTATATATTACATGTTCCTATTTATAAAGTGCATGCAAGCGACTGGCTTGCCTACACGCTTTTGATTTGTGTCACCTGAACTGATGGATCATTTGGTTCTCTCCTGTCTTGTAATCCCTTCAATCACTAGGCCTGCTGGTGTCTCGATCTCCTTGGACCTCAGCCTCTGCTGCTCATTCTGCTTCGGCGTCTGCTTGATTGGTTTGTTGTGTGTTTGTGTGAGAATGACAACATGGGTCCAAGGCTTAGCTTATTGAGCCCGTATGGTCTCTTTAGTTTGGTTAATTTGGTTTATCTGGTCAGCGTATCACGCCATCTTGTTGGATAAGATGGGGGTGATACAGACCTACGTGTGCTCTGTCTGTCTGGAGCAACAGAGAAGTAAAAACAGAGTCAGCACTCAGTTCAGCAGCTGAATTTCCATTAAGCTTGCGCTACAACAGCATGAGACATGCCCTCAAGCATGCTGCTGCCAGTTGTATGCGTTCTCAGCTCTGTGTGTGTGTGTCCGTGGAGTGTTGTGATCAATGTTATTGTTGTTCTACTTATATTTGTGAACAAATAAATAAATGCCAATAGTTTGTGTGTTTTATGTGGCAACATTTACATGGATACACTACAAATGTTCCTCGGAAGACATATCTTGCCCTTTTGTATCTTACTATTACTACTTGGAGGCTCTAATGGACCTCCATGTTAATCCTCGTAGGACACACTAGAAAAATAAATCCTAAAAGTTCTAATAAAATCAGAAAGATCTAGTTGGTAGTCAATTCTCAGCATTGATAATAATAATAGTTATTGGATATAATGTGTCATTATGTTTCATAATGTCGTGGCTGGGTAATTTAGATGTAGTTTAGAGATTTCAAAATTACCTAACTATGACATTATGAAACATAATATAAATAATCCCAAAAATTGGATCGAAATCCTGGCATTGTCACCAATAATCTATTAATCTTATTAGCACCCCATAAGTTGACATCTAAATTACTACTCCTTATAAAAAACAAGCTAAAATATCCTCTCAAATCTACATCTAACTTACCAACATATGCTATTATAAATATGTTCAGATACCCATAATTATACCTTTATAATATGTTTCCAGTTACCTACTTCTATACTACTAATGTATAAAAATTAACTTAAAGCAATATATATTTTGTGCCATCATGCACAACAAGCATACAAAGTGCAGATAAGATAAAGATATATATTTTATATTTCACCAATCATTGAAAATTGTATTCTTATCTACACTAAGTCAAAAAAATACCAATGACACTAACAAATTTATGTACTTTAGATAAATCGTTGTTGCCTGTCTATGTCCGCAGTTACCTAATCACTTCAGGCTTCGCGAGTTCACATTTGTGTGCCATTGTTGTTGCCCTATTCTGTCTATACCCTGCGCGCCTTCGTATTATGTATTCATCCGTCTAGAGCAAGGCTAATAATATAGCATGCTGCTGGTTGTCTATTAGCCAACTAATATAGTAGTTAGCTCACCTATAGCTTACTTGTTTCTCTCATAAAGTTTCTGGATTCTTGTAAATAAACTAGCTATAAACTCGTAGTCTTCTTCTCTTCACTCTCCTCTACCTCGCCATACCATCCCTTGTTATACGTGCTCTAACATAAGGGAGACAACAGCAGCACCTAGCAGTTGCCGACCACTGACTGGCAATGAGTAGCGACATGAGCTTACTCACTTGGACAGTTGTTAGGTACGTTCATATCTTAGTCCCATTTCCATTTTTGTCATAATCACTCCTAGGGATTTTATATTTTTATTTCTTTTTAATAGATATTTTAATTTTAATCTCTCCTATTTTTTACAACTAACCATTTGTCCACACCAAAGCTTAGGGCACGACAACCACATTGTCGTATCACATGCGCTGGCGCGGCAGGGGTACCACGCTGGTAGTCAAAGCCACGGGAGCCGGGAGCCATCTGCGTTGGTGCCTCCTGTCACATCAACCCGTCTAGCGCTGCAGGATTGGACACAATAGCACATGGGCATCCTCTCCCTCCTCAGTTTTTCTTCTCCAACTGATGAAGACAGCCACCGCCGCCGGGCCAAATGCTCAAATTAATCCCGCGTTTCATGCCAGATTTCGGTGGTCGATCCCCCCTCCCCACACACACCCCCCCACACACGCGCGCGCCCTAGTTCAAGGTATTCTCCCACTCCTTTTCTTTCTAAATATATTTTAGTATTTTCAAATGCACATCTATTCTAGAAAAGTATTTAGGTATTTTTAAAAAAAATATATTTCTACAATTTTTTTTATAAAGTCCTATTGGTCTATGAACTGTCATGAAAGTCCGATTTACCTCCCTCGTGGTTGACTTGCACCACGTAGGACGGCTGTCGTGACACCAAGAGTGTGTTTGGTTGCTAGATGCAGCTTGCATAGTTTATCTTGGCCGAGGGGACAGATGTTGAGTAGAACCATATCTAAAAGAAGGTGTTTGGTGAGGTTGCATGAGTGGATACACAAAAAATTGAGATGTTGTTTGGTTGCCTGTATAAACGGATGTGATCTGTCTATTATATGAGAATGACACATGGACCCCACAGCCATTCACTGCATCAGCCGAGCTTGGCCGAACAGTGAAGCTCAAATCTACCATATCCCCTCAGCCTGTGTGCGAGCATATATTTGCATGCGCGGATGCAAGTCTCTATAGGAGAGCTAGCGAACCAAACATGTTTCTTCGGTAGAAAATGCACATGCGCAGATGCAGTCTAGGCAGAAGCACCCAACCAAACAAGTTCCAACACTACTCTCAAATCCACTCAAGGAGGTAAATTGGATGGTTTCAATAGTTGGAGGAGTTTAAAAACCGGTTTTCTACCTGAGGTAGGTAAATCGAACTTATGCAATAGTTGAAGGAGGTCAAATGAATTTTTTCCTTTTAACTTCAACTCTAAGGGCAAAAATGTTTGGTCAAACAGCTCCTCGTAGACATGAAAGAATGCATCATAGAACATCACATATATACTACATAAATATCACACATAATATAATATAAAAGTAAAAAATATAAAAAATAAAGTAATTAATAAGAGTAAACTAACAAAGAATAAAAATGGGCATACAAACATGAATAACAAATGATAGAAAAGTAAAATAAATAATAACTTAAATAAGAATGGAAAAAGAAAATTAAATATAATCATATGTATACTATGCAAACATGACACGTATCTCACGTAACATATGAAATAAAAAAATAAATTAGTCCATGGAGTAAATTAAAGAAAGAAAAGGAAGCAAGAAAACAAAAAAAATAAAAGGAAAAGAAATAGAAGAAAAAACAAAAATTTATTCCAGGTCAGGGCAGGGGAGTCTTGCCAGAGTTGGAGATGGCGGCGGCCGAGCTCGCCGGAGGTGGGCAAGAAAGTGACGGCGGGAGGAGGACGGGAAAAGAGAAAGAGGGTGACCACTGCGGGCGCGGTAGGGTCACGCCGGAGCTCCGCCATCACAGCCGCGGCGGTGGAGCTCTAGTGAGACCCTATCGCGCCACGGCGGGCGGCGGCGGATGACTGGAGGAGGAAGAAGACTAGTAAAAAAATCGCTCCGGGCCTCTCAAACACTCCGAATGGCAGAGGAACAGATCCTTTGAAACGGTACTGAGAATTTTCATCTCCACTACTTTATAATACACCAGTTATGAACTTAGCTAAACCCACCCATAAACAGACCATCACAGTCATAACCTCCACTAAGTGCACCTAAAAAATTACACCCAGCAGCATCTAATCTTTCAAATCAAAGGATGAGATTAACTCTAACCTCTCCTTCCTCTCACTCACTCATATCCGACGGACAGAAACGCTGGGATCAAACTCATCACTCATCTCCTCCTCCAGTCCCACGCCCACCGCGAGTCACACGCGAGATCGTACGACTCCCCGAGACGCCACTATTGCTTCCCTCCCCCAATATGTTCCTCTCCCACGATCATCTCCCACGACGCCACCGAACCCACGCCACCAGGGAAGGAACTCGCCGGGGCTCGCCAGGGACGCCGCGCCTAGGCCGGACACCGCCACCAGGGTGAAAACCGCGCCCACGCCAGACGCCGCCACCAGGGACGCCCTCGCCAGGGCGGACGCCGCTCCCAGGCCGGACGCCACACCCTAACCCTGTTAGGGTTTCCCTGCCGCCACTATGCCTTATCCGACCGCCGACGACGCGGGGCGGATGCAGCGGCGCAGCACAAGTGCACAGGCTGGCCGCACGGGGGCGCCACCCAGGGGCACGGAGCTGTGTGTCTCCCGGTAAGCAATCCCGCAGATCTTTCTTCATTTGAGTAATCTCTGGTTCATTCTTCCCCAACAATCCCTGGGGGCTCCTGATTTCTCCGATGCTAAATTGCATGGGGTAGTTGGTGCTGTGTAGACTTTCGATTCGCCATCTTTTATTCACTTCTTTTTCGTATTCAACATCCATTTGCTAGGATTCACAACAAAAAAAACATCCATTTGCTAGGATTGAGTACAGTTTGACGCATACACCTAAGAAGATGAGTGGACATGGTGATACTGCGACCTCAGGTATTTTTACTTCATGGAGTGGCGTGGCATAATTTCCTGGTGCTAAGCACTGGAATATTCCGTAGCAGCCTTGTGCAGACATATATATGTTCCTGATAATGCACACACGATCAACCAAAAATACAAATGTAATTTTTTTTCCTGAAGGTTTTCCAATTTTTGTATGGTACAGCAACTAGATTTCTCTCTGAAGGATAGTGTGATAGGAGAAACACAAATAACTGGGGTTTATCCTTCCAGATCAGCTAATATTGGGGTATTCATTTGTGTAATTTGTGTGATAGGAGAAACACAAATAACTGAAGGTTTACTATTCAGATGTAGTGATTCCTTTTTCGCTTTTGCAGGTTGGCATGATCGAGTTCATCGGAATATTGAATGTCAAGGTGATTGGAGGCACCAACCTTCCCATCAGGGATATGTCAAGCAGTGGCCCTTATGTCATCCTAATACCTGGGCAGCAGGTAATTTTGGCCGTTTTGTTATAATCACAACAGAATAAACACAATTCTTTGTTATCAAATTTGAGCTTGTCCTTCTTGATTGCAGAAAGCACAAAACACATTCTATGTGGAGGTTGCTAACTATGAACTTTAACTATGTGGTTTATGCTTCAACACTCTTTTCTCTTCTATATTGTTTTCTCTTGTTTCTTAATTTCCATGTGGACTTCAGGTTTGCAAGATAGTAGCTGGATAGCAATACCCGAAGAAGTTGGAAGGCCAACAGGTCTCTAAACTAAAGGACTCAACCTGCTAGCGTCCACCTGTCCATGAGGACAACATTCGTCAGGTTTTTGCTAATTCTGCATTTTTTGTTTTATCTTATTTAAATTGTGGACTCACTGCTATTGAATGCTTTCTCGTGCTGCTTTTCCTATTTTTGAGTCTGACATTTTGTACACGGATGAGGTTATGAGATGCCCAAACAAGAAGTTGTATTGGCATTGGCTGCATCAATTTTTGGCGTCCACTCAATCTTTCAGTGCCCTTTCATTATATACTCAGTAGAGCTATAAAAGAACAAAGCTGAGAATTTTGGATTGGTCCAGTTATTATGGCACTGAAATGCAACCTGTTCCATTGCATTGCTAATCCACGTTAGTGGTTGATACTTCTCTTTCCATTTTTTAGAAGGCTTTTTTCTTGCATGGTGTAGGAGGAAGATATCTTTCAGGAGCCTGAATCAGGACATGAGGGACGATTACATTGCGAATTCTTCAAATTTTTTACCTAATAAGTACTTGTACAGTTACATTCTCCTAAAGTTTGAAGAGAAATTATTCTGACTTCATAGTACTTATACTGTTATTTCCTTGACTTTCAGCTTGGCCCAAGGGATGGCACTCTCAAATGTTTCATCAGGCGGAACCGGACTATATATGTTTACTGAGTTTGGAATAATTATCTTGCAGCATTGGCTGATGATGGGAAGTTCCTACTTGCTGCACACAAGTGTCGGAAGCCCACATGCAGAGTTGCAGACTACCTAATTTGTCCTGATAAGGTTGATATGTCAAAGAGAAGTAGCACTTATATTGGCAATCTAAGGTCAACTTCTGACATACTATAGGTTCTTCCCGTTGAAGTGTCAACAACATTGTTTTTTTGTCACAGTTCAGTCTTTGGAATATATGTTTTCCTTGTGCAAATCCCTATCTTCAACGGTTCTTAAACATTATGTCAAATAATACACACTTTGCTGACAACAATTGTGCTTGCAAAAAATAATTGTGCTCACACCAGTCGTTGCCTGAATCTTCACTTTTTCTTGTGCAAATCCCTATCTTCAACTGTTCTTAAACATTATATCAAATAATACACACTTTGACAATAATTGTGCTTGCGAAAAATAATTGTGCTCACACCAGCTGTTCCATGAATCTTTGCCTTTTCTCTTAATATGTTATGGCATGTTTATTTGTATGAAATACCCTGTCAAATTTAGTTTAGGGTCGCCTAGAATACCCTGATTCGGCACATCCTGCAGACGTCCAACCAGGGGATGATAGAATTTAGATTTTGTTTGTTTCATAAGCTTTTTCTGAGATAGATCTACATTGTGTTACTAATTTGTAGGCTTCACATGCCGTCCGAGTTTGATGAGGAAAAAGGAAGTTCTCGAAAGTGTACAGTGGCGGACCCAGGATGTGAAACAAGGGTAGTCCTAATCAAAAAATTTCATGTGCAATATGACAAAATTCAAAGAAAATGTTCAGTAAAATGGCTATAAATTAACCAAATTATAGGCATAAAGATGACATGGGCCTTTTACAATGTACCTTCTTCTGATAGAATCTTGTTCATTCACATCAAAGGTTGAAATAGAACTCCTTAGGCCCGGGTCATGCTCAAGAGAATCAACATCAGCAGCAGCTACAATAGCACTTTCATCACTTACAATCAGAGGATCTTCTACAATAGGAATAGACAACTCTTCATCAACTGGAATTGGTGGAGCACAAGATGCAACTTTTTTTGCCTTATGCTTCTGAAAAAGAAATGCTATATTTGATTTCTTCATGCCTCAACTTCCTGAAAAATCACAGCAAATTTCATTCAATTCTAGGCTCACAGATAATAGATCTACAATCCCTAAGCCTTTACAGTCCAATCCAATCTCCAAAATCAAAACCCTAAGGCTTAACTGCATAAAGAAATTGGCCAATTGGGGGAAAAGCAGTGAACTCACAAGGAAGAGAGGAGCAGGACTCCAGGCCGAAACAGAGGAAGAGAGGAGCAGGAGCGGGCAGCCCGGCTGCCGGCAGGATGGGGCAGTGGCGACTGGCGAGCTGGTGCCGGCCGTCAGGCGTCGGGCTGCCCCCGACCCGCTGTCTGGCCATCCGGGCAGGGTAGGCCGACGACGGTGAAGTGGCTGGCACTGCCGCGCTGGACACCTGGACGGCCGCTGGGCGCTGGCAGGGCGGGCCGGCGGGGTGGGGGCGGCGCTGCGGCGGCTCCTTGGCTGGCTCCTCGGTCGCGCCTACCCTGCCTGACTCGCGAGCGTCGGGAGGGAAGGGAGCAGAGTCTCGGAGACGGCTTCGCTTGGCCGCTCGCGGTCTTGACCGGGAGAAAGAGGAGCAATGGGCCAAATTTTCATGGGCCGCGCGAAGTACTAAAAATTTTTTGGACCAAATTCCAGGGTAGTCCTGGGCCTACCTGGACTACCCATTGGGCCCGCCACTGAAAGTGTATGAATGGCCATAATAGGCGTCAAAGAAAGCCACAGCATGATCTGATGAGTCTAGGAGGTTTCTTTCTTTGCCACCAAGGTTTTTACATTTGAGCTTACATTTGTTGATGCCTTGGTATTTTGACAATCATATTCCTAGGAATATGTTAATCCAGTTTATATACAGCATTAAAATTACAAAGTACCATTTCTCTGGCTGGAGTTCTGGGTAGCAAGGACTGCAGCTGGGATGCGATATTTGCAGAGAAACTGAACTTCAAAGTACCACTTTGAGTTCAGGGTGGCACATGCTTAGGATTGTGGTGGCCATTGCCAACCTGAGCAGGCCGCGGGCATGGTTTGCATGTGTAGTGTTATGGTGGAAGTAGACTCAGTGCTCCACTACAGCGTGCTTGGTAGGCTCGCGGTCGGCCGGGCCATATCATCGTCAAATGTGATTGGAAGGTAAAGCTCTCAACTGCACCTTTTCATTTCTATTGCTCAGACTTCAAATCTATCTCTGAAAAATTATGTGTAGTAATACAAATGTATGAATTAAGATTTTCATCATCCATTGGATCATGGAGCATCATGTGTAAATTTCACTAGGTGTGTTTAAAAGTATCTTGGCTACAGAAGGATTATGGTGGTGTTTCTGCAAAACAAGATGTTACAACCTGGGTTACATTATGTATTTATCTCTATTGAATAGCTGGACTGCTACTCTGTTTTCTTTTGTTTGTTAGCACAAGTACAACTAAGACTCTTGATTAGACTCATGGGAACGAGTTTAGCTAATATAATTCATAAAATTGTTGAGACTCATGAATCCGTGGTAGAATGTGTAAATGTTTCTGCGGCTTTATTGAACCACCAAAACATAATTTGATTTACACTAACTGCGCTTGCTTTTGTGTTGAAGAAATTGGAAACTAACTGCATCCTCATGTAGGTTGTCCATTTGCTCTTGAAGTGAGAGGATGTTGCCTTGCTTATGAAGTGAGAGGAACAATCTAAAATGGAGAATAGCTGTTTACGAGGAACATCCAGGGAGGAAGGCATCATTAGCTGTTCAAGGGACGGACAGGGGAGATGAGCTAGCCGAAAAAGAGCGTGTACAATCATATGTGCCTTCTATTTTCCGGTGATATATATGTACCTTTGCTATTCTTACTGTTTTTTGCCAACTCATACAACTATCTGTTAAAGTACACACATGGATGACTTAGACATGAATGTAGTATGTATGGTTATATACATGGTCATATACAATTGTGTGAGACTTAAACTATGGAAAAATGTCTTCGTTTGGTTTTCATGTACATCTCTGAAATGAAGCCATAGCGTTAGCACGGGCACTATACTAATCTGAAATAAACGCGGAGCTGCAATGGCGTGGACCCCACTCCCCACTTTCATATACGGATATACCAGACCAGCAACCCACATTCTCTTTCGTCCCAACCCACGAGACCCAGTAGAGCTTACGGCCCAAGTTCCCCGAGGCGAAGAGCACCGGCGGCGGCCGGCGCCGCAAAACCTCCGGCCGCCATGGATGCTCCCGGTTCTGGAGGAAACTCAGGTGAGTCCGTGAGAGTCATCCACCTCTGCCTGTTTTCATATCTCAAGGGGCTGTGCCGTGACGGTTATCGGTGGCTCTCGCGCAGGCAAGCTGTTTGACGAAATGCTTCCTTGCCCGTCGGATCAAGAATGCCCGAAGAGGAGCCCGTCGCTAGCAGTGAAGGACTCCGGCTACGACAGTTCCGGTGAATTGCTTTTGCCTCTTCTTTCCTATATATTTCGGGTGATGTTATGTGAGGCGTGTGACACCAGGCCGGCCTATGGCTCATGCAGCAGGTGTGATGTCCCGCGGAATGCCCCAAACGAGATCCAGATCGGAGTTTGACGCCGGGGTGTCCCTGTGGGCGGGCCTTCACCCGGACATCCTGGGCATCGTGCTCCGCTTCCTCCCCTCCCTTGCCGACCGCGCCAGCGTGCGGTCCGTGTGCCGCCACTGGCGGACCGGCGCGCACGGCCACGTCCTGCCAGCGCCGCTGCCCATGCTGGTGCTTCCTGAGTTCAGGTTCTCGAGCCTATCAGACAAGGGCGATTTGATGGCCGTGCGGCGTGTCCCAGTGCCTAAGGAGGTGGGAGCAGATGATCTCTGCTGTGTGGGCTCGTTTGACGGATGGCTTGTGGGCGTGACTCCCAACAAGGATCGCAGCGATGAGTATTTCAGAGGTTGTGATGGAGAGTGCTTCCTGGTGAATGCTTTCTCTAGCAAGGTTATTCGCTTACCGCAGCTGTGCAATTGGCATTTCGATTATTCTTCTTACTCAGAGAAGACTCTCGGCGTTGTCAGTAGTCCTTATGCGGTCCATGTTTGTGCCAACGACGTATACAGAATGTCACTCTGCCAAGTGGTGCTATCTGCTTCACCTGACTCAGGAACCAAGTACATTGTGGCTGCTTCCTCTAACCGTAACCACAAGGGTTCACAACTACTTGCTCTCTGGCAGCCTGGGATGATGTTATGGCATGTTTGCTATGGTATTGGCATTGATGGTTCGATAGATCTCACCTTCTACCAGGGGAAGCTGTATGTGCTCCTGAGGCACATGAAACACCTCTTCACTTTTGAACTTGATGATCATGGGCTCATGGTCTCTCGTGTCGAGCTTTGCCTTACTGAGCTACCTTTCAATATCATCTGGGAAGATCTTGCAATATGTTGCAATCTGGTTGTGTGGCGTGGAGAGCTACTATTAATCATCAGACACTACAATGACCCTAGGGTTGAAGTGTTTGCACTGGATGTCAGCACAAACCCTTATGGACTCACTGAGATTCACAGCTTTGATGGTGATTGTATCTTTGTTGGCTCGGGTGGCTGCAAGTCCTTTCCTGCCGGTCTGCATGATGGTGTTGAAGGTGACCTTATCTACTTTGTCCCTGATGATCGGCAGCCTTATGATAGGTTTGTGTATAGTATGAGAGATGGCAGCATGAAGCCCTTTGGTGGCCAATTATTAGCTAGCTGCTTTGATGTGCCAGTGGAGAATCTGGATTTCCCAGTGTGGTTATTGCCTACCGAATGATGCTGGAGAGCAAATCTGACCTAACTGGGTGTTTGGTTCCACTTGGTGCTCTCTAATCTGATATGCTCATGTCGCAACTCTCAAATTATCTCTTGTATTTCCTGTTGAAGTGGCAACCATGTTTCTGTTTTTTCCAAGACAGCAATACTGCTGTTGTCTGTGAGACTGACCGAAGACGTGTGAAGTATGACTGTATTGTTTAGCTGTTGTTTGTGGCATGCTGCCTCTTTGAACCTGATATTAAGTAACAGTCTAAAGCTTGTCTCAATGTTTTTGAAATCTTGTGAATGGAACTTGGAGTTAAATCCACAAAACACTTTGGCACTGGGTTGTAAACAAATCGTTACGTAGAAAGTACTTGATGTGAAGACATGATTGTAACATACTTGGGGATTTATTTTAAAAAAAAATCCGAAAGAATGCAGTACGATGTAGCTAGTAAGGTAGTAATATTATTCTGAAAAAAAACATGAATAGTCTCAGACACAAATATTGTTATAATTTTTCATTGAAATAAGATGGGCGGAGTCAAAGATGATCTTATCCACTTCATTGATGGTGGCCTGACCCACTCTAGAAATGTGTCCCCTTTGAGAAGTTTGTGTACAACATGAGGGATGGTACATTGGCACCATTTGCTGTGGAAAATAGCTGACGACAACCTTCGGGTGCCAGATGGCAGCCAAATGAATCCAACATGGATCTTTCCTTCTGAATGAACAGCTGCTGTAGATTAACTCTGATCATGGCAAGTCTGATTGAGCCGAAGCACTGCTGGTACCTGGTGTGAGGCGCCATGGTATTTCATTTCCAAGAACTGGATTCAAGTGTATGCTGTTTGCTTTTATGTATGGATTCCATTTCCACGGTGCTTATCTGACAAACTTTAATTGGTAGTAAACTGATGTGCACTTTCTTTTAATATTTCTATATGTAGATTGTTAGTGGCTGCGCACTTGCTGGGTTTGTCTAGTTCTGCATGCTCAAACAGCGCAATTTCTGTGCATTTTTGTGTCTAAACTTGAATGGAATGATGGCATCTTCTTCCTGGAACTGAATCTGCTGCTATGTTAGCCTTATTTTGATCTGTGTGATGCACCTGGTGTGTGCTCTAGTTCTAGTTTCTAATACATGTCTGAGCTGTGTGCCATGTATTTGGCTTTACACATGTCCCCGTGAATGAAGTGATATAAAACAACTATCTTTACACTGATTCGTACTTTATTTTAAAGTTTCTATGTAAATTGTTAGTGGCTAGGCACTTGTAGAACAGCACAATTTCTGTACATTGCTGTGTCTGAACTTGAATGTGTGATGGCATCTTCTGTCAGGAACTGAATCACCTGATGCTTTGTTGTAGTTCTAGTTTCTATTACATGTCTGAGATGTTTGCTCTGGTGTTGACATTGATGGTCCGATAGATCCCATCTTCTACAAGGGGAAGCTGTATGTGCTCCTGAGGCACATGAAACGCCTCTTCACTTGTGAACTTGAGGATGATCATGGTTTCATGGTCTCTCGTATTGAGCTTTCTCTGACTGAGCTACATTTCGATCATCTCATGTTATGTTGATGGATATTTGGGAGATAACTAGGCCTTAAGCTTTGCCAAGAGCTTAAGAGATTGAGGGAGACTAGAATTGGCCTTATGCTTTGCCAAGAGCTTGAGAGATTGAGGGAGACTAGAATTGTTTCTTCATTATTATTCCTTTTTTTTTCTCCAAATGACAGATGTGCCTCTCTTTATATAGAGAGGGGACTAACCCTAGACCTAACTTGGTGGCTAAGCACCCTTGACCTAACTTGACGGCTAAGCTACTGACGCTTGGGCCTATTGGGCCGGCGGCAGCCTGTTGGTTGCCCATGACATCTCCCCCGCCCTTGGAGACCCAGCTCGCCCTCGAGCTGGATAGCTTGATGGCACCTTCTTCTGTGGCGTAGTGGAGCAGATGTTGATCTTGATGGGAATCTGGTCTGTCGGCGATGGTGACCAGAGGCGGTGACGACAGCAATGGGATAGGTCGAGCCTCGGGCTCTGGCGGTCGACGGTGGAAGTGGTGCTGTACGTGGCGGTGGGGATTTTTTTCCCCCGATGGGGCAGGCGGCTGGTGGTGGTTTCTCGATCTGGTTGTGGTAGCGATGGATAGGGGATGAGGATCGACTGGATCTCTGATACCAGGTGTTATGTTGATGGATATTTGGGAGATAACTAGGCCTTAAGCTTTGCCAAGAGCTTGAGAGATTGAGGGAGACTAGAATTGGCCTTATGCTTTGCCAAGAGCTTGAGAGATTGAGGGAGACTAGAATTGTTTCTTCATTATTATTCCTTTTTTTTCTCCAAATGACAGACGTGCCTCTCTTTATATAGAGAGGGGACTAACCCTAGACCTAACTTGGTGGCTAAGCACCCTTGGCCTAACTTGACGGCTAAGCTACTGACGCTTGGGCCTATTGGGCCGGCGGCAGCCTGTTGGCTACCCATGACATCTCATCTGGGAAGGTGGTGCAATATGTTGCAATATGGTTGTGTGGCGTGGAGAGCTACTGTTAATCATCAGACACTATGATGGTTACGTTGCCATACAAGATCCTCTTAGAGTTGTGGTGTTTGCACTGGATGTCAGCACAAACCCTTATGGACTCACTGAGATTCACAGCTTTGATGGTGATTGTATCTTTGTTGGCTCGGGCGGCTGCAAGTCCTTTCCTGCCAGCCTGCAGGATGGGGTTGAAGGTGACCTTATCTACTTTGTCCCTGATGATTGGCAGCCTTATGATAGGTTTGTATATAGCATGAGAGATGGCAGGATGAAGCCCTCTGCTGCCAAATTATTAGCTAGGTCTGTGTATAGCATAGGTCTCGATTTTCCAGTGTGGTTATTGCGTACCGAATGAAGCTGCAGAGCAAACCTGATCTAACTGGGTGCTCTAAGATTATGAAGATAGACCTTACCTGTCTATTAGAAACTCCATGGTCAGGACAATAATGTGTTATGTGTATAATCTGCTATGCCTTTGTCGCAACTCTCAAATTCTCTCTTGTATTTCCTGTTGAAGTGGCAACCATGTTTCTGTTTCTCCGAGACAGCAATAGTGCTGAAGTATGTCTGTATTGTTCAGCTGTTGTTTGCGGCATGCTGCCTCTTTGAACCTGATATTTAAGCAACAGGCTAAAGCTTGTCTCAACGTTTTTTCGAATCTTGTGAATGGAACTTGAAGTTAAATCAACAATTAGACTTTGGCATTGGTGTGGAAACATGACGTGCTAATTTTCTTCTGGAATTCTCAATCCACGAATAGACTTTGGCATTGGTCTGTAAACATTTGTTACATAGAAAGTACTTGATGTGAAGGCATGATTGTAACATACGCGGGGATATATATATTTTTAAAAAAAATTATGAATGCAGTACAATGTAGTAATAATATTCAGAAAGAAACATGAATAGTCTCGGACACAGATGTTGCAATATTTTTCCTTTGAAATAAGATAGGGGGCCCACAAGACAGACACGGAAAGGCAGTCAGGGCTCTTTTTGCAACAAAAAGAACAACTTTTTTTTTCTGGGAAAGAAAAAAACACTGCAACCTTTTTGACCACGAGTTGAAGCGCTAGCCACTCACAGGCGACAGGCATGGGAAACTATTGCTGGCTGTGATATACTTGGGACCTGGCGCAATATTTGTAAGATTGGGGTATTTGAGTTGGACTTGAGCACAAACCCTTTTAGATTCACTGAGATCATCAGCTTGGATGGCGACTGCATTTTCATCAGCCCTTGCAGCAGCAATTCCGTGCATGTCTGTATGACGGAGTCGAAGATGATCTTATCTACTTCATTAATGGTGGCCTCAACCACTCTAGAAATGCGTCCCCTTTTGATAAGTTTGTGTACAACATGAGGGATGGTACATTGGCGCCATTTGCTGTGGAAATAGCTGACGACAACCTTCGGGCACCAGATGGCAGCCTGATGAATATCTCTTGCAATCTTTGGCTTGTGATAAGTGTGATAACTATAAATTCTGTCCATCCTCAAGATTACAAATGTTCAACAGACTCTTACAACTGGTTAGAAGTCATGCAGTCCTTTAAGAACCTTGATGAATTTTGTCTTTGTGAGATTAACAGAGTGGTGCATTAGCTCATTTGCCGGCAACTGTGAACAACTGAAATGCTAGACAGTAGACACCTGCTATAGTTCCCCTAAAACAATATTTTCTTCTACACCTTTTGACTAATGTAGGCACAGCATATTCTTTGCCTCTACGTTACTGCAGAGTGCAGAGGACCCCATTGAGTTTCATTCATGTATGATTTGTCAGACCAGGGGCGAAGTCCATATATTGGGGTGTAGTTAACAAGCCAAATTTTGTTCAAGGACAGCAAATTTTCGTTTGACTGCAAATTTTGCTACGGGATGTTCCAATTTGCCAATACCATAAAATTGGCCAATATTGTCAACGCTCATGGGTGCCATGCTCTTTTGTTTCCAAGAACTGGATTCAAGTTTTGTATGCTGACGAACTTTTAATGGTAGTAAATCTTTTAATGTGTCAATGTAGATTGTTAGTGGCTGCACACTTGTAGGATTTGTGTCTAGTTCAGCAGTGCTCAAAAAGCGCAATTTCTGTGCATTGTTGTCTGAACTTGAATGCAGTGTTGGTACCTTCTTACTGGAAACGAGTTGCCACTGTGTTAGCCTGAACTCGATCTGTGTGACGCACTTGGTGCATGCTGTAGTTCTAGTTTGTGTTCCATGCCTGAGGTGTGTGCCATGTATTGGGCTTTACACATATCCCCATGACCATGTATGAAGTGATAGAAAACAACTATTTGCAGTTATACTTGTTTGGAAGCTCTATTGTTCGGTTTACATGTGGTGGTGATGCAATTTGATATCTCGGGCAATCTCTGGCTTCTGAAGTTCTGATAACTATAAATTCTGTCCAGCTTCAAGATTACAAATGTTCAGCAGATTCTTGCAAGTGTTCATAAGACTCGTGCAATTTTTCTAAGAACTTTAATGAATTCTGTCTGTGTGACACTCATGCAGTGTCTCTAGTTTCCTCAAAAGAACAATTCTACTGCACCTTTTGACTAATGCAGTTACAATACAACATATTGTTTGCCTCAACATTACTGCAGAGGATCATCCATGTATGATTTGTCAGACAAGGGGTGAAGTCCATATATTGGAGCAAATAGGTGTAGAGGACACCAAACTTTTGCTTCACGGCAAAAATTGGGTATGGTCCAATTTGCTATTTTTCCACTGCTCTAAAATTAATTGCTATTCTGCTCTAAAATTGGCTTGGAATCGGGTTGGCTGTTGCAGCACATTCTGGACATCCATGCAAAATCTCCAGGACACCTAGCAGAATAGCAATTACTCCTCTTGCATCCAGCCATCCACTGCAAGGATTCTCATATCCACAGCCCTCAAGTCGTCTCTACATAATGTCAGGCACCAGCCAGCGGACGGACGATCCATCCATCAATATCATCAGACAACCAGCACATCCACAAGCTTAGCGCCTATGGCCACCAGCACCCTGCGGCTGCTTCCCATCCTCGTCGCCGCCATTCTGCTGTCTCCCCATCGCCTGCCCACCACGGCGGCCGCCGCAGACAACCGCACGCGTGGAGGCTTCAGCCTCCGGCTAGAGGCCAGCAGCCACGACCACGACACCGAGGGCCTCCACGGCAACCTGCGGCCGGTGACACGCCTCGCGTACAGCGTGGTGGTGCGCTTCAGCACGGGCCTCAGGGGCGCGACTACAAGCTGGGGCTGAGCTTGGGCGCGCTGACATGGATCCGGTGCAAGCCGTGCCAGCCGGAGCTCCCGCAGGACGGGGCCCGCAGCCTGAGCTCCTACCAGACCGTCGCCGGCAAGGACCGGCTGTGCGCGCCGCCCGTCCCGGCGCGCACGCCACATGCGACGGCAGCCGGCAGGTGCGGGTTTAAGTAAGCTCGCGGCGGTGCAGGGCACCCTGGGCAGGGAGACCATCGGCCTAGGCGCGGCGGGCAGCGCCATCCGCGACTTCGCCTTCGGCTGCGCGGCCGCCACGACCTCCGGGTTCGAGAACTACGGCGCGCCCGCGGGCGCCGTGGGCCTGGGCAGGCCGGTGTCCGGCTCTCTCTCGCTGCTGGCGCAGCTCGCCGCCAGCCGCGCCGCCGACAAGTCCCGGTTCTCCTACTGCCTCTTCGCCCCGGACCAGGCGGCGGGCGCGCACGGTTCCTCCGCTTTGGCGGCGACGTCCCCCCAGACGCGGGCCCGGCGCGGTACGCCCACACGCCGATCCTGCCGCCGTGGGACACCGGCGGCGAGTCCGCGTACCACGTGCGCCTCGTCGGCGTCAGCGTGAACGGGGCCAGGGTCGCGGTCATGACGCCGGCCATGTTCGCGAGGCGCGCTGACGGGTCCGGCGGCTGCGTGGTGGACGTCGGCTCGCGGCTCACGTGGGTGCCGCGGCGGGCGCTGGTCCACGTCCAGGCGGCCGTGCTGCAGCACCTGCAGCACTGGGGCACGGACCGCGTGCAGCGGAACGGGTCGAGCCTCTGCGTGTGCCGGACGGCGAAGGTGGCGGCGCACGTCCCCACGATGACGCTGCACTTCGACGGCGGCGCCGACCTGCACCTCCGGGGTAAGGAGGTGCTGATGAACGTCAGGGATCTGGCCACCAACCGTGATGACATGTGCCTGGTGATGGAGCCGGCCACGGATGATGGCCAACCCATGACCATCGGCGCCTTGCAGCAGGTGGACACGCGCTTCGCCTTCGACGTCTGGGTGTTAGAATTGATCTCATCCGTCTTGACCCAACGGTCAAGATGGACCCCTTACCGCGTCCTGATCGGGGACGCCTAGCCCAACGTCACGGCTGGTGGCCCCCCGTCGCGCAGCACAATAAAGAGGAGGTGGGGCAGAGGCTCACACTGCGAGGTTCGACGCAACAGTAACCACCCTACCTTTTTTCCCAGACCGATCAAGAGGAGTGCTATAGGCGACGGGAAGCTCCACCGCTTCTCACCGACGCCGGACCTCACTGCCACTACAACTTCTTCGAGCTCGACGGTTAGGCATCCTTACCTCTCTCTCTCCCTCCTTCTAGATCTCTCTCTCACGTTCTACATGTTTATCCCAAATGTAAAGAGAACTACCCGCTAGATCTACCCTAAATGATCTACAGCTTGATAACAATGGTACCGGAGTAGGTTACTAGCGCGTAGATCTAGTTTTTGGGTTGAAAAGAAAGAGATGTCAGAGCTGTTGATCCAAATCGGATCAAGAAAAGAAAGAACACCCGATTTCGAATCAGGAAAGGCAACTCCAAACCCTAACCAAGAATGAAGATTGAAATGGGGAGGGACCACCCTGGATCTCTCCTTTCCGCCGGCGTTGTTGCCACCGTGCGGGAAGAAAACACCGCCGTCGTGCGGGACAGATCCCGCCATTGCGCGGGAAAGGGACAACCGCAGCCACCTTGCCGGCACGCGGGAAGGAAACTGCCGCCGTGTGGGAATGACACCGAGCCACCGTTCGCCGGCACGTGGAAGAGGGGACTGAGTAGCCGGTGGAGGCGAGATCTCCGCCTCGGGCTTGGGCCAAAGGGCACCACCGTGGTACCGCTCGACGGTGCCGCGCGCGGCTACGGCTGCACGCGTGCGCCGGCGAGAGGATCCACGGTGGCGCCATCACCTTCTGCGCCGTCACGAGCTCTTCCAGTGAGGGTGGTAGAAGCAGAAGGGAGAGGAATAAAAGAAAAGAAGAGAAAAGAGGAACGAGGGAGACAGAGAAAGGGAAAGGGGCTCGTCGGGAACCGGCGGCATCTCCCGCACCGCCCTCGCTGGGCCGCCGCCGGCGAGCTAAGCGCGCCGAACGCGTCCGTGCGGCGCGCATAGAAGAAGATCGAAAAGAGATGAATAGAAAGAGTAGAGAAAGGATGGAGGAAGAGGAGTGACCGGGATGAGTTCCGACGGCTACGCCGGCTCACCGGCGCCGACGGCCACTGCGGCCACTGCTGGCGTTCGCGCTGAGCTGAAGAAGAGGCAGTGAATGGACTAGGGTTTGGGAAGCGGCCGACGGCGTCTGGGGTTTTGATATCCCGAAATGTGCTCCAAGCCGTCGGATTGAAACCAACGGGCGAGATCGGCCGACGGTTGGTTGGGCTGAAAATGGCCAGGCGGGATAGAACAATCCCGGCCCAGGCCCAGGTTGCGGCCTGGGCGGGAGGCAGAGCCGAGCGCGTGGTTTTGGGCTGGGCCGCTCGAACGCGCCAAAGCTACTGGGCGGCTGGGCTGACCGCGTAGCTGGGCCTCGGTGCCCATTTCGCTGCTGGGCTGATGAAACGAGCCTGGAGCGCGGCTGGGCCACTAAGCCGCACAGCAGCAGCGCTTGCTGGGCCAGGCGCAAGGCCGGTTTTAGGCCGGTGCAGGCTTTCAGGCCAAAAGGAATAATGTAGTTGGTTTTTTGTTTTATTAATTTTTTAGTAGCAACCTTGATAAATTGTGGAAAAGTTTCAATGTTTAAATCTCTGTTAAATTTTGAACCAACGGGATAAATTTTCAGAGAATAGAGAATGCTTTTGAAAGTTGATAATCAATGTTTATTCATGTTTTCCGCTGCAAAGAAAATGTTTATTGTCTTCTTGTTAAATTCGAACCAACGTGAGGATTTAATTTGAAGAGCAGTTATACTCATTTAGTAAATGATGAAAAGTTTATCCTCTAATTAAAATTGGAGGAATAGTCGGTTTATAGTCAAGATGAATTGTAATATTGTTATTTTCTGACCAACGTTGATGATAACAATATTATAAATTTATTTATGAGTTTATGTTTAAAGATTATTATGATATTGTTATTTTCTGACCAACGTTGATGATAACAATATTATAATTCTATGAGTTTTATGTTTAAAGTTTAAATCTCTGATGAATTTTGCATCAAAGTGATCAATTTTCAGAGAATAGATAAGAGACAATAGATGCTCCAGAGCGAGCAGAATGTATTGTATTTTCATGTTTCCGCTGCAATGATGATGATGATCTTCAAAATTAGAATTTAATTTTGAAGAGGGTTATAAGATAATTGAGTTTTCATATGTTAATTTCATTTCTGCCCAACGGTGATGTGGAATTGATGTATAAAAATGATGGTTTTGTTCTATTTCTGCCCAACGGTGATATAGAATAGAACTTAAAGGTTTAAAAGTTCAATGTGCATGTCTTTAACCAGACCAACGAAGGGTTATTTTCATGCTTATTATTGTTGATTATTGATTAATGTTTTCAGACAAAGAACTTCATGCCTTTATTCTTGAAGGGTGAAAAGGAAATGAGCTGAGTACTTGTGACTCAGAAGATAAAAGTGTAATTTTTGCAGAAAGAAGACCATTGTGTAAGGGACTACGGTCTCTTTAAAAAAGGACTACAAAAGAAATAGAATTCTAGGATATTGATCCAAGAAAATAGAACAATAAGAGCTTAGTTTAAGAGATGTCTTTTATGTACTCTTTAAAATAATAATAATAAGTGATATAATTTTAGTCTTAATCATCATGTTTTGAAATGTAATAAGTGACATGCATGTTTAATTTGACCAACGTCGGATTAAGCATGTGTGTTAAAGAGTATTTGAATTTATTTCTAAATTTGTTGATTGGATATGAGCCAATATTAACATTTATGTCCCTTCAAGAAAATTATCTCGTATGGCGGGAAAAAGTTCGTGACAGTACCCGTATGACGGGAAAAGTTTGAGAAAATACCCGCATGGCGGGGTAAAGTTGGCATAGTACTTATGTTAATAAATCCTGCATGGCAGGAGAAATTTGACATAGTATTTATCCTGCATGGCGGGAGAAAGTTGTGATGACTCATGTGCTTTGAATGTATCCCGCACAGGGAGAAAGATTAGGGTAGCTTTTATGCTATCCTAGTATAAGTTTAAGGAGAACAGAAAGTTACAGACAAACCTCAAGATAAGAATGACATGCAAGCGTGACTTGCGAAAGTATTAATGATAAAAGACTCTGTTGAGTTCCTGAAGTGAAATGAGGAAAAAGTACTCCCAATGAATTAAGAAATAATTTCATTTGCATGATGTAATCATGTGGATGAAGAAAGTAATCAAAGTTTCCTCATTCACAAGAGTTCTGAATAGTTTTGAGTTTTGAATAGTTTTCGAAATTGTGGTAGAAAAGTTCGTACCACATTTCGAGGGGGAGAAAGGTGAGATCAATTAAGAAAGTTTTAAGAAAGATATTTCCCCATAATTCAGACAATGCGATGCATACTAAAGTAATCTATAAAAGATGAATGTGATCGTCGGGGGAGTAAGACGGTCATAATAACGATACCCCTAAAGTAAAGATATAGCTAAATTCATGGACGTTTTAAAGTTCCAACAGAAAGATAGCATAGTCAGCCAGTATTTTATACTGGACGTGTTTAGAGTTTTAAAGGCGGTGCTAAATGCACCATATGAGTTTTATCAGATTAAACCCAAAATAAGAAAATTAAAGATGGGACAATCTGGGGTAGCATGGTACAAAGAAACATGACTCCGCAAGGAGGATGAATAATGTAAACAAGGATCTTGTTACACAGGACCTTATAGAATCAATTGTCTTTTGGCAATAAAGGTCAAGAAATGTTAGTAGCTAAGGCCCCAGAAAGTCTCAAAGAATAAGAAAGTCAGATATTTCCGATGATTATAAAGTCTATATTGGTGAAATTCAAATGGAGGGTAATCCCACCTAATTTGAAGAAGCCATGAGAGACGTTTACTCGTCTAAGTGGCAAGAAACAAAGAAAGATGAAATGAAATCGATAATACCAATAATTTTTGGGATCTAGAATAAATTCCTAAGGAGCCCAAACAGTAGGTCGTAATGGGTCTACAAGACAAAATGTGACTCCAAAGGAAATATGTAAAGATGTGGAGCGCGACTTGAATCAAAAAGTTTTTGCGCGAAGCGAATGAATAGATTACAATGAGTGCTAGTGGCACATCATGATCTGAGTTACATCAGATGAAAGTAAAGACAACATTTTCCAATGGGATTTGTATGAAAATAATTACGTGGCACAACCCAGAGGTTTTGTCATGAAAAGAAAAGAATGTAAGGGATGTCACCTGTAGAAATCTCTTATGGACTGGAGCAAATCTCTAGACAGTGGCATTTAAAGTTGAAGAGTCAATTAGAAATTTTGGGTTAAAGAGAATGAGAGGACAATTGTGTTTGTACAAAGTTATAGAAAGGGAAATTCATTTCCTAATCTTGTGTGGATGACACCTTAATTGTTAATAGTGATGTCAATCTACTGCACGAGAAGAAGTTCTTGTCCTCAAGGTTGAATAAGAAAAATTCTCAGTGAAATGTATCTCGTTATAAGAATTGAAATTCACCGAGATAAAAGAAAAAGGGGTATTAGGACTATCGCATAGGCATGCTAAGAAAAGTTTCTAAAGAAATAAAGTACCTATGCGGGTAAATCTACGCCTGTTCCCATGGTCAGGGTAATAGTTTTGAGAACTTTAATGTTCCAAAAGCAATGTAAGATTGTTATAGATGGACGTCCTATATGTTTTAGCTGTTGGAAGCTTAATGAGTACAAAGTTAAGACCTTGCCCTGACACAGTTTACGTATCCGGGTTGTTTTGGCAAAAGTCCAGTCCAGATATAGATCACTGGAATGGAGTTAAAAAGTCGGCCTCATGCTAAAAAGGAAAGAACAAGTACTCTCGAGTAGTTGTGGGTACAAATGTTATATTTTGGCGAGATGTTTAGTGAAACCCACATAGTAGCTAACACTTGCAGTTGGAGTTTTATTGTGGAAAAGCTCCAAAAGAAAAGTTCTAGTATCATCAGTGATGTAAAGTTATAATATAGCATGATATGAGGCTGAGGGACAGGCGAAATGGTTAAGAAACTTGTACCCGGAATTGATAATGGTTGTCAACAGCAATGACCATTTAAGTAGTTTGCTCCTATAACAACGAGTCAAGTGTGCTGCCAAACACATTGACATTAAAGTTATACGTTGTTGAGGAGAAAGTCCGGAATCATACTAAAAGTATTGAATGTAAAAGTGACAAGCAAGGCTTGCGGATCCGCTTACCAAAGGCTTACCACCCAGTGTGTTCAGAGAACACACAGTCGACATGGGTCTATGGTATAGCCTATGTTTTCCGGACAATAAAGGGCCCGAAAGTTAAAGAATCTGTTTCAGAACAGAGACGTGTATTGTAGCTGTTAAATCTATCGGCAATTGACCGTGACGATGAAGCATGCTCTATACACTAATTTGTGATGGAACAAATAAAAGTGAAAGCAATCAAAGTCAAAGTTTAAAGTTAAAGTATAAGATGAGATCAAGGGGGAGAATGTTAGAATTGATCTCATCCGTCTTGACCCAACGGTCAAGACGGACCCCTTGACCGTGTCCTGATCGGGGACGCCCAGCCCAACGTCACGGCTGGTGGCCCCCCGTCGCGCAGCACAATAAAGAGGAGGTGGGGCAGAGGCTCGCACTGCGAGGTTCGACGCAACAGTAACCACCCCACCTTTTTTCCCAGACCGATCAAGAGGAGTGCTGTAGGCGACGGGAAGCTCCACCGCTTCTCACCGACGCCGGACCTCACTGCCACTACAACTTCTTCGAGCTCGACGGTCAGGCATCCTTACCTCTCTCTCTCTCTCCCTCCTTCTAGATCTCTCTCTCACGTTTTACATGTTTATCCCAAATGTAAAGAGAACTACCCGCTAGATCTACCCTAGATGATCTACAGCTTGATAACACTGGGGTGGCACGCTTTCGTTCAGGCCAGAGAAGTTCCATCTTGACCGCAACAGCATCCCGGCATCTCAGCTCAATGGAGCTTAGATTCATTCGTGTGGGCATTGCGGCGTGTATGTATGTATTTGGTACTGGGGAGTGGGGACACGCCGGCGTCGGAGATGAAGCGGCCGCCAGGAAGCCATCTCCAGAGTGATGGTGTGTAGCTGTAGCAATGGTAAATAAATAAATTGATTAATCAAATGGATCTGTTGATAAACAAGAATTCACCTACACACTACACACACAAAATGTCGACAGATTCGATCATTAATCATAGCTCACTCGTAAATTTCCTGCTTACTCTAGGTAAAAAAGACATTTACTTTTTGAGAAAAAAGTCAAACTTCGTCTTGTTCGTTTGACTTATCAGTCGTATTTTTTCAGCGAACGAACAATGTTTTTCTTTCATAACAAATCAGCGAACAATACATTTCAGCCAAGCGAGCAGATTTGACTAAAACATGGTCGAACGGAAATGCTAGTGTAGGTGCGTTGACGCCTCTGTCTGCATGACTCATGCTCTAGATGCACAGTTTACTAAAACTTTGTAGGTGCATTATGAATGAAGAACATATCCATCTACTGGGCAGGTCTGTTGAAGGATGACTGAAGCATCATGTCGTGCAAGGCGCTGAAGCTGTGAAGACGGCGGCCCTCTTCTTCCACAGGCAGAATGTGCAGAACTGTGCTCAGGAGGAACATCAGTTAGTCCTGTATGCTGGTTGAGAGCGCTGCGTCTGGCAACAGCAAGATTGAGGAGCTGCATTCATTTTGGAACTAGCGCTTTGTGTAGAAGTTTTATCTTTGTACATTGCCGTACTTGGCTGTCACTGTTATGTCTAAAACTAGTTATTAGACCTGATGTTTTTGTTGCGGTATGGTAGTAGGTAACTAGGTATATGTGTTATTCATGCATGTGTTCGCTCTGTGATCAGATGCATGGATAGTTTGTGTCTGCTGGCGGTAGTTCTGCATAAAGTCATCAAAACTGGTTACTTTTTGTAATTTGGGTGGCATGAAATTCGGTTATTACTGTTGTGGAAAAAAAACTGCACATGGCAGAGCATAGAAACATCCACAGTAGTCGTTGACTCATGGTCCTAGGTATACTGGAGCCTGGAGGACTTGGACTCTAGTCTTCTGCAGCGGTTGACTCGAACCCTGGACACGTCAGTTTCAATATTGAATTATTATGTACATTACAGTTGCAGGTCCACTACAAAATACAAGACACATTTATGTTCCTCACATTTGTAGCAAAGCTAGAGCCATGCAAAACCACGTCACTACCACCACACAAACAACTCCCAAAAAAACAATGTAGAAAATACTATTTTTATTCTAAATTATGAGATATTTTGACTTTTCTAGAAGTATATCTTTTGTTGCGTTTTGACTTTTTCTAGATGTATATCCTTTGCTATACACTAAGATAATAAAAACAATTGCATGAATCTAGAAAAACTTAAAATGTTTTATAATTTAGAATTGATAGAGTATTTCTTTATTATTTATTACTCAACGTATGTTGGGTTGATTCTTCTCTGGTTCCTAGGAACGAGCCAAAGGCTCAGTGGTGGGGCTTGCTCAATACAGCAACCATGGCCTGGGTTTGAGCTCCGCTCCACATAGGTTTCATACCAGGTTTTTTCCTATTTTCTTTGCAATCTCAAGCACGGATATTCCACAATAGTCAAGTACCTCTCGTCCGCATGTGTGCCTTTAAGCATAGGAGTAGTAAACCTAGCTTGTGTACGATGCGTCTGAGTGCATGCGTGTGGTGGTGTGATGTGAGTTTGTGCGCAAGTTCTTGTACTTGGAGTATTAATTCATAAAAAAGAAGATTCTTCTCTCATTCCTCACTAGTACAATAGTTGCATCGACTCTTGGACAAAGGAGGGCACTCCCAACCTAGAAACAACATTTCTATGTTTATTAATTATAAGAGAGAAGATATGTGATTAATTAGACAAAAGATTATTGTGTAGAAACTTTGGTGTAGACCTTGTTAGCATCCATGATCATTTAATTTTTTTAAAAAAACAATTTCAAAATTAGAAAACATATAATAATATTTAGTCCTCTAAATGAACTGAAGAGAAAAAAGTTATCAACTACAAAGTTATATATCTTAAAGTGAATTATAAATTT
Source organism: Saccharum spontaneum (assembly GCA_022457205.1). Taxonomy (NCBI): domain Eukaryota; kingdom Viridiplantae; phylum Streptophyta; class Magnoliopsida; order Poales; family Poaceae; genus Saccharum; species Saccharum spontaneum. Next base: position 53,498,968 of record CM039598.1, on the reverse strand, counting down.
GGTATAAATCGTGCCAGCAACTAAGGTCCTTTGGATTTCCTTTCACGAGTGTGCCAAGACATTAGTGTCTAGCTGTTTGGGAAGCTCTCGTGCATAAGTGTAAACTAGCATATGGGGGCACGCTCCGCTACGCCGGCCTTTTGTGTGTGTGGGAAAAAAAATTAGAGGAGCAAAAAAAAAAAAAACAACATCAGCTATAGTATAAACAATGTACGAATGGCGGCAGCCGAAATGTTAAATAGTGCATGGATGACATCAGCTACAGTTTTGAACAGTGCCTGATGGCCTGAGATTTAAGTGGAGACGTTCCATGTGGTTTCCTTTTCTATTAAGGCAAAATCTGGTTACAATATTTATTTAATTCTACACTACTATCTCTTTCAACACTTATTCTATCTGTATTGAAGTCTTTATTTATTTTTTCCCTTTGTCGTTTGGTAGTCTAAACAGTTACAGTATAAATCTGTAGGATCAATGATGTAGTTTTTAGACCCATGATAGCGAAAATATTTTTTTTTAACTTTGCTTAGTAGTACACTAACTTTTTATTTATGTGCCTTTTCCAAAGTATGGAAATTTGCATTAGCTATTTGTTTCTAATTAATTTGTATAGGCTATTTATTTAGTTTTTTCTTTACAATATATGTATAGAGCTCAAATCTACAATATCTTTTTTGTTTTATTCAAATTTTGCCTTTACCAATTGCTTTAGTAGTACACTAACTTAGGCATTGCAACTTTTTGCAATCTGGGCCACTGTAGCACTTCGTTTGTATTTGACAATTAGTGTCCAATCATGAACTAATTAGGCTTAAAAGATTCGTTTATATTTTGCAAAGCCTTGGATATTTGCTGCATCAAAGCTCACGCCGGGCCCAAATGAAGAAGCCTGCGAACGTGAATCGCTTTTAAAGCGGAAACTAGTTGTAGTTGACTCTTGGGCCTCGGTCTGTCAACGAAGTTGGTTGCAAACCACAGTGTTTTCTAGCCTCAGCCCCAAATCCGTTTTTGGAAACAGACGCTTTCAGACTTTCAGCCGAGGACAGCCTCTATTCACCGATGGGCCGGCGAGACGTCAGCGTGTGGGATTTTGGGAGCGGCGAGACGTCAGCCTCTATGCACAAGCTTTACTGACATGTGGCCTCTACATCCTTGGTTTGGATTCCCCGGCTCCGATATGGATCACGCCCTCTCTTTGTTAAGGGGAAGATGGAGGACATCAGAGAGCTGTTCAGAGTTCAGACTGAAAAAATGTACGTGCTGTCAAGTGTGCACAGTTCACAGTCACAGCCTCACAGGTAGTTTCAAATTAGCTCGCCAGTATAATGAGATAGGATCAAATTAATAGCTTGTTAGCTGAGCAGAGCTTAGCCATCCACGACCCAAGGCACCTTTTATCCCAAAATTATTTTTTGAAACAAAATTGGTTCCAAAAGAGAAAAAATCTATTGCTATTTATTATATCTTTCTTTTTGTTAAAGTTAGAATATGCATTGTTCAAACTTATTCAACATTAGGTGCTTCTAATCTGAATTGACAATTTTGGTCCTTTTCCTTCTACTTGTTCCCCTTGTGCAACTGATCTAGAGATGACAATGGGTACCAGCGACCCGGTACCCATGACATGATCTACTTGGTGTTAACAACGTTTTAGCGAAGCGACGAAACTTTACTAAAGAATTCACATTCTCTCTTTTTCAGGATAATAAGGGAAAGGATGTGCAGACGATCAAGCAAAAAGCTGCACGTGCCTGGTTAGAGAAATTTGAGAATGTACGGGTTGGCCGTGAGATCGATTTAAATATGTTTCAGCGAATGGCAATTTCCCCTACCGATAGGGAGGTGTTATTCGTGTGGGGGATTTCTGGTGTTGGCAAATCATCAGTTGTCAAACACGTCTACAGCTCTGAGGTGCTTCGGCAGCCCTGTGGTTTTGAAAAGTTTGGCTGGGTGAACGTTTGCCATCCTTTCAATTGGAGGGACTTACTGTGGAGCTTACTCTTGGATCTACACTCTGAGTCACTACAACGCTCCAGCACGTTGAGATTCAAAGACCCGATTCAAGAATGCCGTGACCTTCTACATAAACATAGGTGTCTTGTTGTCATTGACGGTCTGCGGTCCACGGAAGAATGGCACCTGATAAAATCTGCCTTGGAAATTGGCCATTCTAAAAGCCGTATCATTGTTATTACAAATGAAGAAAATGTCGCCACACAATGTGCAACACAAAACAACTCAGTGTTTAACGTCAAAGTTCTGGAGGCTGATGAAGTTATTGATCTCTTCAAAAATAAGGTGTGTATATATATCATAATAAGATTCTACTGCTATGCTAGTTCCTACAATTATATATATATACTTCAGCTTCCATCATGTTATTAATTGGTCCATTATTCACTAAACCAAACTAACATCTTATGCACACAACAAATTTGCCTTTTATGGTTTATCTTTGTAAACATGAACCGTGGATCCATACATGTAGAAGTATTATTAAAAGAATTCGACATGAATCTATGACAAGGAAGTATCTATATTTAAATAAAGAATCAATAAAAACATATAGGTAGCCCTGCAAGGCTACATAATTAGTTGAAAAACGCTCATACCTGAGTGCCCTCTACTACCTTCACGGCTTCACCTCCAGTGTCAGCAACAACCGTCAATGTCCCCACTCTCTCCTCTCCCTACCAATCAGTCTACATCCCGGCCCCTTTTCCCTTATGCCCTACCATCATAGACCAACTGTACCGTGAGTCCTCCTCCATCATGGGAGGAGGTTCCTCACAGTTCTGTCATTCCACCACCCTCCCTTTGCCACCACAGATTGACTGCCAACATCCCTGTTCATCCCACTAGACCTGGCACCCACACAATCCTTCTCTATTAAATCCTCAAACCCTAAACTACCAAAGTTCAAGGTGGTAGATCGCTAGAGTTTAGGGAGCTCTCAGGAGAAGGACAGAGCACAAATGTGGATCGGAGACGAATATCAGGGTGACATCCTTCTTAGCTTTTGGCTTTGCCACTTCATAAGCATTGGGCATGTGGGAGTTGTTGATGTCATATCCTTGCCACCACATTGCCTCCGCCACCCCAGTGAGCCCTTCCTTCTTCATTTTACCACCACACCGCCTCCTCCATAATTGCTAACGATTGACAGTTTATTGCTATATAGTTAAGCGACCCATGCTAGTGCACGAGCTAGTAATTTTAAGACATATATGTATTAGAAATTTATGTATAAATTTAGGACGCACGACAAATGAAAATTTCTTATCTTGCTTTCTCTCATTTGCATTTTAACACAATATCCATGTAGATACATTCTTATCTGAATCTGGTTGTGATAGACTTTTTTGTTACTAACTGGTCTTTTATAGTTTTCCATCTCGAAGTCATAGCTCTCTACTTTCATTGCACCTCTGTATGTGTTAGACATATGTTTAGCTCACTATTTGTCTCATGCATTCATATTATTATACAATACTAACAAATACTTTATTAATCTTGTGGTGATAGGCTTTAGTTATAATTACCTTATCTACTTTCCTACCCACATCCATATTACATCACACCTCCATTTAGTGGCAGAGGTGTGGTCAATTGATACACTCTCAAATGCTCATATTCTAATTAAGGCAATACTCATATAGATACTTTCTTATCTTTATTCGCTTGTAATAGACTACAACTAATTACTTTACTTTTCCATTCCTGATTCAGATGTTTGACTTGTGTATCACACCTCACGCGTGTTTACCTTTTTTCTATTTTAACAATGATAGAAATGAGTAATTTAGAATCATTATCAAGTATCTTAGAATACTTTTTATTTTGGAAGGTGTTCCTATTTTATTTTTTGGGGCTACATTAGGTTATTTGTAATAATATAGGCAACTTGAATGAAGATTAGGTGTTGCTTTAGGTTATTTGACATAGTGCTAGTGATGGGTAATTTAGATCAAGATTTATAGGGTTAATTTACACTATTTTATAATGATAGAGGTGGGTAATTTTTTTAAAAATAATACTCCCTCTATTTCAAATTATAAGATGTTTTAACTTTTCTATATATATAGCTTTTGCTATGTACTTAGATATACACAATGTCCAAATACATAATAAAAGCAATTCATCTAGAGAACCCAAAACATATTATGATTTGGAACGGAGGGAGTATATATTATGGCTATTATTGTGAATTTTATTCAGAGCCTACTAAATAGATGGTGGATGTTTCTAGTTTTCTAGCGCATCCCATAAGCATTAACATGAAGCATCTCAGTTGAGGCCTCCAATTAGTAATTGTATGGTATGCTTGTTGCTGTTGTATTCAAGTTTTCGGTTAGGTCCTAGTGAACGAAGTTCAGGTGCTTCGGTGGAGCTTAGAATATGCACAACCGGCAAGTCTAGATGGTATTCTAGACTCTAGCTAGAAAACTATGTGTGTGTGATAGTGGGGTGCGGTTTGGGAGGGTGCCTACCAGAGGAGGTAAGCTTCTGTTGCTCATAAGTAAATGTTTCCAATTAGAATTGTTAAAGTCAATCCCTAAGTAATCATAGTTATACCTGTTATTGAAGAGGATTTGGTAGCACACCATGCTTGCCTATACCCAAATTAAACCTAGATCATCAATGTCTATTCATCATCCTCTCCAATCCCATCCATACCTATTATTTTCCCAAAGACCCAAACCCATTGGGTCAAGCTAATAGAGGAGAGGCGCCTATAGCTTGAGTGTGTTACTTGATAATCATTGGGTGATAGTGAGTATTACCCATACCCTACCCATTCCTAATGGATAAATAATTTTCTACCCACACCCCATCCATTTGACATGGATGTGGATTTAGGGAGTGAGTATGAATACCCATCAATATAATAGCTAGTCATGGTAACTAGTTCTCTAGATTCTTGGGCTCAAGTGCAGGAAGGATAGGATCCATTATTCACCATTTATGGGTGGGCATGACGTTACACCGCACTGGCCAATTTGGTTCCTTTGGTTTCTAAAATTTCAGTTACAAAGAAACATAATTTGTTAGTTACTTAAATATGTCAAGGCCGAGGATAACCAGTATGGGGTACATATAATTGGTCTTGGTCTTGAACAAACTACCTTACCATTGTCGGTGAACAAACATTTACAAGGTGATAAACAATATATCAGAACTAAAATAAAGAAAAATAAAGAACATGGAACTCATTGGGGCCACCGGCCAACAAAGGTGTTGCCGCTCCCTCACCACCATCTATCTGATCCAAAGGGTTCCACCAGATCTGGGCCCTTGCTGCCACCTAGCGTCGTTAATGAGGAAGCAGACAAAGGGGGAACATTGGTGCTGGCACATCACTGAGAAAGGCACAATGTCTGATCCATCGGCCTATGTATATCTGCATGAGTTTTCTAAGTACATATTTCTATAGTTTAGTAATCATAAAAATTGTTTCCCAGACAACTCATCATGTACCACTGGCTCTAACAATTCATTCATGGCACTAAATTATGTAAGTTGTTACTTTATAAGTAAATTTATAAATTATAAATGCAGAATTATAACATACCTACATTGATAGTTGTAGGCACTCAAGTTTTTATTGGAAAACAGTACAATATACATAATTTTTTCATTGCACAAATCCAGCATTTTTTGTTCCGTGGTAAGACTAAAATGACTATTTACGACACTAAGATAAGATATTTAAGAGTGTAGTCTTTGACTTAGAATATATATACTCATCTCCAATAAACCACATTACGTATGTGTGCATACTTATTTATCAGTTTGAATATGTTTATATACTCATTTTAAGATACTCCACAATCTTACTACACAAAAAAAATTCAAAGAGACCATATATTTTAATATACTGTTATAATACTATTATAGTAGTATATAAAATAAGTATAGCCATATACTCTATGTATACTTGCATACTAGACATACATACTACCCTAAATTGTCTAGCATGATCATATACTCCGTCTACATATACTTTGTCAAGCCATATATACCCTAAATCTATTACGAAATAATTTTCCTATATATATATATATATATATATATATAGAAATAAAAAGGGGATTTTTTTCGATAAAAAGTGTAATAAACACTAGAATTTCAACTTAACTTTTGGATAAAAATTAAGACTAATTTATATTTGAAAGGTGAAACATAGACTCATAAGGTCATGACATATAGGCTACAACAAGAGCTGACGACATTAAATAAGCTAAAGTTTTACTAGACATATATATGATCCAAAGCGACACAAACTATGAATATGCTTGAACTTGAAAAAACATATAGAGTACTAGATATAGAGATTGAGGGTAAATATACGTTGTGTTTCTCTAAATGTTAAACACTAATAAACATGGAGTTGCCTACCTTTTTTCTATTATTCGGACTAAATAGCCGTTAAAGCATGGTAAACGCCCATTTTATTTGGAAGAAATATCCGGAATAAAAGGAAATGGTGTAGCCTCATGTAGCGTTTAGACTTAGACACATACTTGTATAATGCTTAAATAGTGTTCAATCAGGTCAAATGACCTTTTTGGCAAATATGACATATATCGGTGTGTTAGAAAATAAACAAATAGAGAGAGAATCTTAGACCTCTGTTGGAATTCAGGAATTTTATAGGAATCTTACAGGAAAATACACAAGAATCAGTTCATTTTCACACAAAAACACATGAAACAGGAAAAATTCCTCCAATGTAAAGGGGGTCTTAGTAGTTGTAGAAACTAAATTTATTTATGAACTTGTAATACTTATGTCTCCTAGGATTTGAGCCCGTGTAGAGCATTGGTTGATGGATTAGCATGGGAAGAGTCTGGTGTTCAGCCCACCGGTTGAGACATAAATACTGGAGGGAACTGATAGACACAAAAATCGCAAAAATTGGTTAAAATCGGCTGAAAATTCGGTCAAAAATTTAATCTTCATGAAATTTTACTTAAGATTTGAAAACCCTGAATGAAATAGAACAGAAATTAGGAATGAATATCACAGTTTTTGGTGAAAACCTGTCGAAATTTTGTACCATTTTTTTTTTTTTTGCATTTTTTCTCATCTTAGTATTGGTGGATACATGCAAATTACTGTACACAGATCGTTTGTTGCAAATAAATTTTCTTTCTTTCTTTGTGCCTTAACCTTTTTTGAGAGTAATAATTAACATCATTTCTCAACTTGTATGAACAATAGGTAGCACCTGAGATTGATATCACTCCAGTTTTACACAAGTGTGGTGGACTTCCCGAAGTGATAGTTGCGATAGCTGACTTCTTATCGGGCTTAAGCTCGGAGTCACAGGAGGAGCGGAGGATGTTGTTGAACAACAGCCTGATGCATGAGTTGGAGACAAATAACCAAGCTTTTGGCAGCCTACGGGGTCTATTCTCCTGTGTGCATTCTTACTTCCGCACGTGCCCGGCTAGCCTGAAGCCATGTATCTTCTACCTGACAATCTTTCCTGTGAATCTTCCAATTCGGCCAACGCGCTTGGTAAGGCGGTGGATCACCGAGGGCTACTCCAGGGACACCGAAGAAAGTACAGCGGAGGAGACTGCAGAGGAGTTCTTTTCCCTGCTCGTCAAGTTGAGTATGATCCAACTGCTCGGGTCGACGACAGCCGTGGCCTCATACAAGAGAATGCCCTTGTGCCATGTCAATGGCTTCTTCCGTGAGTACATCATCTCGCGGTCAATGGAAGAGAACCTTGTGTTTGCACTGGAGGGGCGTTGCAGCATCAACTTGCACCGAACTGGTCGCCACCTTGCTATAGGGAGCAACTGGGACAGAGACAGGAATGTGTTCGACGGCATCGACTTGTCGCGGCTGCGGTCTTTGACAGTGTTTGGAGAGTGGAAGCCATTCTTCATTTCTGACAGGATGAGGATGCTTCGGGTGCTAGATCTGGAGGACTCTTCAGGGATGACAAATGAAGACGTCGAGCAGATGGTGAAGCTGCTGCCCCGTCTTAACTCTTAAGTTCCTCTCTCTAAGGGGATGCCGGCGAATTTCTCACCTGCCAGGTTCGTTGGGTGGTTTGAGGCAACTCCAAAGTCTGGATGTCAGGGACACATCCATAGTCAAACTGCCAAAAAGCATGATCAAGCTACACAAGCTGCAGTACATCCGTGGTGGTACCAGTACCACCATAGCAATGGATGATTGCAACGGCACGTCATCACTATCAACGCCACCATCGATGACGATAAGCAGGCGCCTTGTGTCCATGTTGGGGATGCACACATGCCGCACGCGTGCTGCTGCCTCCTCCGATAATGGTGGTGGTGGTGGTGGTGGTGTTGTTGTGCCTGGAGGGATTGGGCAACTCACAGCCTTACACACACTGGGTGTCATTGACGTCAGCGTTACATCTGGGCGTAATGCACAGGAAGAGCTGGAAAACCTTACCCAGTTGCACAAACTCGGTGTGTCCGGCATCCACAAGAACAACAGCAAGGAGTTGTTTCGCGCCATCTCCGGTCTTGGCCATTTGGAGTCACTGTCAGTGTGGCTCGATGAGGACAGCCAAGCTGGCTGCTTGGATAATGTCTCCCAACCTCCGGTGAACCTACGGAGCCTTAAGCTGCATGGCCTAGTAGGCAAGTTGCCAGGATGGATCAGCCACCTTAGGGATCTCAGAAAATTGCATCTACAGACGAGCACAATATTGCCCCAAGAGGAGATAGATGTCCTCAGCGGTCTACGAAAGCTGGCGATTCTATGCCTCCATTTCAATTTGTTTCCAGATGGTCAGCTCCAGTTTGGCACAGGTTTCAATGAACTCCGTCTGCTGGAGATTCATTGCAAACCCAGGCTACAGGCTATAACATTTCCCACTTCAGGATTCTGTAATCTTGAGGCACTGAAGCTCCGCTGCGATAATGTGTCGTCGTCCTTGCAGTTCTCTGGGCTAGAGCATCTGCGCGAGCTGAAGGAAGTTTGGCTTAGCGGAACCGATTCTGAAGCACTCCAGCAACACTTGAATGGCAAACTTGAGCAGCATCCAAATGAAATCAAACCTGTTCTGCGGAAGGGACCGCGTCCATCCTGATAGGTACAAATCAAGATCCAGAAAGCCGTCTCTACCGTACCTGGCGTATCTGCACTGCACATGCTACCCGGATATTGCTTTTTGGATTTGTGCTTCTTCTTCTTAATGAAATACGCGTGAAGTCGCGTTCTAAAAAAAAACATGCTCTTTTAGTTTTATTTCCTTCTGTTTCCTGCTCCGCCTGTTATTCTCAGCCTAACAAGGCTAGCTGCATTGTACTAATTAGCAGTCACTCTATCAGTAGCAGTAACCGGTTTAATCCACACCATGACTCAAAATTTCAAGTGGCCGAAAGAAGTTCTAAAAATTTGGATTACACTAATACATGTGCTATACAACTCTAGACTCATATTTTCTATTGTTTATGTTGTATATTCTTTCTACTCAATAGATGTGTAGTCATAAATCATGTTAATATTTTGTTTAGATCTACTTTTTCAGAAAAAATCATACTTCATGTGTAAGTCTCTAAAAAAATACAACTAAATTTCACGAATTTCAGTAATTTTGGAGGTGATCGAAATAATTATAATAGAGAAATTGAAAGCCCCGGTCCACACACACAACTTAGCACTTAAAATACCTATCTCATGTTGTCCGCCTCAACCTAGTCGGTGTACATAAGTGGATTACATACCTTTGTCCAATTTTCATATGATCGACGAGGTAGCACCCGAGAGAATGTGAGACCCTGCTCAGGCTCTCCATGGCGATTGCGATGCCACCACTACTGAACGCCCAATCCCACCGTCCAGGCTCACTTCGGTTCAATCGGCCACCAGACCCTCTCTCCACCCCTCCTCCACAACTTCTCCTTGTTCTACTCCCTCAAGTTCAGATCTAGCGCTGGCTGTTAGAACAAGTTCTCTAGGATAGCATGTTTTTTGTTTTAGTAAGCAAGCAGCAGTAGGCGCACTGCAACCCTCCACTCAGTGCACGATCACGCTCATCATGCACATGCATGCAGCGCATTAGCCGCAACACGTCCCAGGTTTGTGGGATGGTGCAAGCTGAGCACAAGAATGCCGTAGGGATCGCGGTCATGATGGCCATGATCTTAGTTGTGCACAATTTTTAAATTGGAAGCTATCTTTTTTTTTCACGATCACGCCCGTCCCTGGACGTGTTTTTCATTAAGCAGAGAAGAGTCCACCCAAAACAAACAGCAAGTCTGGTAACCAAGGTTACCCCAACGAACGAAAATAAAGGATCCTCACCCCTCCGGTCAGAACAAACGACGTACTAGAGCGTACTACATCATAACAAGATGGCGTCCTAACAACCACACACGATCATCCAGCCTGAAGCGCGGCTAGGTGCCGATTACCGGCGACACACCACAGCTCCGCTTCCTCCTGGATCGCCAGTGCCAACCGCCCCGCCTGCGTGATAGCTCCATCAAATGTTCTGCCATTCCGCTCCTTCCATAATTGCCAGCACACAAGAAAGACGAAAGAATCAAAACCCCTTCGCCGGACACGGGGGGTCATCTTCATCGTGCGCAACCACCACTGGATCACATGCTCCTCCAAGCCGAAGTCCAGATAGTGCAGACCAAGCCATGTGAAGCAACGGTGCCATACCTCCCTGCTGTACACGCACCCTACCAGGATATGGTCGATGATCTCACAACCCTGGTCACAAAGGATGCACGTACTCGTCGCCTACAATCCGTGCCTGAACCGTTGCTCAGCTGTCCAGCAGCGGCTGTGCAGCAAGCCAAAAGAAGAAGCGAACGCGCGGCGGCGCCATGGTCTTCCAAATTTGCTTGGCACCCAGCGGAATGGTCGACCCAAAGAACATTGCGCCATACGCCGACACAGCTGAGTAACTCTGGTCCGGTGAGAACGTCTAAGAAAAAGTGTCAGGTCGGTCCTGGAGCTCCACCTGATCAAGAACGTCGTAGAGCGCAGCAACCTCAATCACCAGTTGCATCGTAGCAGCCCCAGATATGTGCTGTACCCAAGCATAGCCAGATAGGGCCTCGACGACTGTGTCCATTCTCCTCCTTGGCCGCACCGCCGCGAAGACCGTCGGCGCAATGTACTGGATACTCTTCCCATCAAGCCAGCGGTCCGTCCAGAAGAACACAGACGTGCCATTGCCCACCGAAATTTTCATTGCCGCATAAGCAAGGGCCAAGACCCCACGCTCTGACGTCCTTGGCGCCCGCCCTTGGAGCCGGTCCTGCCAGACCCAACGTGCACGGAACGCCATGCCAGCACGCCTCAAATCGGTGATGCCCAACCCACCCAACTCCTTGGGCAAGCATACTGTCGGCCAGGCCACCTTGCATTTCCCACCAGCCACTGAGGACGCACTCTCCCAGATGAATCCGCGCCTGAGCTTGTCGATGGCCTCAATCGCCCAAGGCGAGAGCGCCAAAGCTATAGCCGTATGGACGGGTATGGCGGAGAGAGTGGCCTTGGCCAGCGCCGTGCGTCCAGCAACATTGAGCAGCCCGCCCTTCCAAGCGGGGATACGAGCCGCCACCTTGTCGACGAGTGCCTGCTCATCAGCTCGCCTCAGGCGGAACACTGATAGCGGGATCCCAAGGTAGCGTGCTGGGAACTCAGCCACCCCACATGCCAAGACCTCCTGCACACGTTGCATATCCAACTCAGTACAGTGCATGGGGGTGGCAACACTCTTGTCTAGGTTGGAGAAGAGGCCTGAAGCTAGCCCAAAGATCCGAAGGATGGCCTTGATCGCCTGTAGGTCCGTCTCCCCAGGCGAGACAAAAATGACCACGTCGTCCGTGTACAGTCTCACCCGGGAGCCCTCCAATGCCTGAATCGGTGAGAGAAGCCCCTGGTCCTCCGCCTAGTTGAAACATCTATTGAGCACCTCCATGCCCAGGACAAACAGCAACGGCGACAGAGGATCTCCCTGGCGGAGCCCATGGGCATGACATATACGGCGGCCCGGCCTACCATTGAGCAGGATTCTAGTGCTGGCCGTCGACAACACCGCGGACACCCAGTTTCTCCATCTCCTCGTAAATCCCATGTGCTCCAGGATGTCCAGGATAAAACACTAGGCCACACTGTCGAACGCCTTGGCGATGTCAATCTTCAGAAGCACACATGGTGTGTGAGCCCTATGGATGGCTCTACAATTGAGCTGTACCGCTCTGAAGTTGTCGTGGATGCTTCGTCCTCGAATGAACGCGCTCTGATTCGGCTGTACCAGCCTTTGTAGCACAGGCGCCAGTCTATGTGCCATACATTTAGTCACCAGCTTGCCGAAGCTATGGATGAGGCTTATAGGCCGGTAGTCACGGATCTGGGCCGGCTGTTCCTTTTTGCGCAAAAGGATCATGAACGCCTCATTCAGGTGATGGAAGCTCCTAGCATCCTGCGCCCAGAATGCGTTGATGGCGTGCATAACGTCGCTCTTGATGATTTGCCAGCAACGCTTGTAGAAAAGGCCCGTGAAGCCATCCGGGCCGGGCGCTTTGTCACTGGGCATCTGCTGGATAACAGCCCATACCTCGTCCTCCGAGAACAAGCGTTCCAAGTCATGAAGCTCCTCCACCGGAATACCCAGCGCCTGAAGATTAAAGCACCGTGAGTGCTCAAAGTTTGTGCCCATGATCCCGTTGAAGTACTCGTAGAGAGCCATCGCTTTTTCTTTCTCATTCACTAGGTGCATACTGTGGACGTCCAGACTCTCAATACGGCCACGCCGGTTCCTGTGATAGGCCTGGAGGTGATAGAACCTGGTGTTCGCATCACCTTCACGAAGGAACAGGACGCGTGAGCGCTGACGGGCCATACACCTGGAGAAGGACGCGAGCCCTAGGACACGCATCTTAAGCGCACGACGGATGTCGGCCTCCCACGGCTCAAGCTGACGGCTCTCCATCTCGGTGTTGTAGACGAGTATCGCCTCACGGGCGAGCGCAAGTTGCAAGCGCACATAGCCCACCTGAGCGTTGCTCCACCTTCTCAGCTCCTTGGCGACGTTCCAAAATTTGTGGTCTAAAACACGGCATGGGTCAGCCTGCGTCGGGGTGGAGGCCCAAGCTGCCGCCACCATCTCGGAGAAACCGTGCATCTTCGTCCAGAACGCCTCGAACCGAAACCGACGCTTGGCCCCGCGCAAGACGTCCAATTCTAGAAGTAGGGGGCAGTGATTGGAGCAGTCGGAAGGTAATGGCTTGAGCAGATGGTTTGGAAAGGAGGCCAGCCAATCAGCCGTGACGAAGACCCGATCCAAGCGTTCCAGCGTGGGCCACTCCGTACCGCTAGACCAAGTGAACCGGCGGTGAAAGCCCAAGTTTGGTTTTGGTAATTAATGACACCAAGTTGCTAATGCCATGTGTTAAGTGTTTTGAGTTAGGCATAAGCAACACATGTGATGGAGGTGGAAATGGCATGGAGAGATGGCCACAAGACCACATGATTTGGTGCATGAAATGATGAGCAAGATCATGGTGGAGATGCACATAATATGATGGACATGATGATCAAGTGGAAGAGAAGGATCTAAGAGCGCAAGGCAAAGGTATAACCATAGGATTTTCCTTTTGCCGGTCTAAGATGAGTAGAGAAGTGATTGACCGGGTTTAGGATACATAGCCGACTATCAAGAGGGGCAATCACGGTTAGCTCGGGAATCAAGTGCCACTAGATCAATGTCTTGAGCATATGCATTAGGATCTAGTTGAGAGCTAACATAACGCCTTGAAAAATGTTTGTGAAATGCTAACACACATGCACATTGATGGTGTACACTTGGTGGTGTTAGCACATTTGCGAAGGCGGTGGTGTTTGAGCGGTAGTAAGGGGTTTGGGGTTCGCTCTCCCTCCCGCTAAGCTTGCGAGCGCGGGATTCAGGCGTTTTCGAGGAAATGAAATGCCTATTTTCTATTACGCCGGAGTCTAGAAAAAGTGGCGAAAGTCTAAATTGTTTTTCACTGAAAAACAGCGATCGGACGCTGCACCGGATGCGGTCCCGGTTTGACCGAACGCCTCCGGTCAGTTCATCACAGTGCTGCTCGCTAGGGTTTCCGACCGGACGCTGGTCTGGCCTGACCAGCGTGTCCGGTCAGTTCTCTTGTGCGCAGAAGGAGAGCGCGTGACCAGCGCGTCCGGTCCCTCACAGAACCGGAGCGTCCGGTCAGGCGTCCAGAGGAGCAGAGAGCTGCGAAGTGCCGATCGGACGCGCGGCGTGTCCGGTCACGTGCGATCGGACGCGTCCGGTCTCGACGGGAGCTTACTGGAACGCGACCGGACGCTGGCACTGTCGCGTCCGGTCAAACGGCTGAGCGCGTCCGGTCACGGCAACGGCTAGTTCTGACGCACGCGGTTTTCGCTTGTCCTGTAGTGAATGGACGCGTCCGGTCACCCTGACCGGAGCGTCCGGTCAACACGTTTTGAACTGCGTCGTCCGTAACGGCTAGCGGCGTACCCCTTCGCTATAAATAGAGGATGTCCGGGTTTGAGGGTAACTCTTGCACATTTTTGAGACCTAGAGACATCCTTTGAGCTAGAGAACAACCCCTCCACTCATCTCTTTGCTTGGTTGCACATCTTGAGTGAGATTGAGTGAGATTCAAGTGCATTGCTTGAGAGTTGCATTCTAGAGGCACTTGATCTTCGAGTTGCTGCGGATTTCTTGTTACTCTTCCGTGTTTCCCGACACGGTAGACGGCTTGGAGCAGCGGAGGTGATTGAGCTCGCAATTGGAGATTGTTGGAGCCCTCACCAAGTGTTGTAAGGGGTTCGTGATCCTTCCCCGCGGGAGTTCGCGAATTGGATACTATAGTGGAGCTCGTGGCTTGGAGGATCCCCATCTTGTGTGCGGTTGTGCGGTGCCCGCCGAGGGCTCGACTCTTGATAGTCGATTAGCTCGCGAACCGACAAGTGGGTGTATCGCCACAACGGGGAGTAGCTTGCCGGGAAGCAAGTGAACCTCGGAATAAATTCTTGTGTCATTCTCTTCCCGAGGATTTCTCTTGTGTGATTGATTGATTGGTACTTCTCATCTCTACATGGCGGTATAATCACTCGAAGCTCTTCTCTCATATTACATCTTGTATCTAGCTTGTTGTTGTTGTTATGTTTAGTGGATAGCCTTGTACTAGACTTGTGTAGGTGGCTTGCTTAATTAGTTAGAGCTAGTGCATTTTGCTCCGCCACCTTTTGTACTAACTTGTGGTTAAGTAATTCTTATAGAAGTTTTAATTAGGCTATTCGCCCCCCTCTAGCCTATTTGGACCTTACAAGTGGTATCGGAGCCGAGGCACCGTTTATCTGAGGCTTAACAACCTACGGTGAAGAAGAAATGGCTCAATTAAGTTTGCACATCAACAACACCAAGAAGGCACCTCACTTTGATGGCACAAATTTTGCATATTGGAAGGTTAAAATGACCGCACACCTCAAGTCAATCAATCGAGAAGTGTGGAAGGTCACCGAAACAAAATTTGAGGTTGCTAATCCGGAAGCACCTACACCGGTGGAAGAGAAGAAGCTCCAATGCATTGACATTGCAATTAGTGCTCTTCATGAGGCATTAGATGATAAGACATTTGAGCAAGTGAAGAACATAGAAGTTGCACATGATGCTTGGGCCAAGCTAGAAGAAACATTTGAGGGCACCGAAGGCACAAAGACCGCTAAAGCATATATCTTGCAAGAAAAATTTTCAAGCTTTAAGATGCAAGATGATGAGAGTGTACCAGAGATGTTTCATAGATTGCAAGTCATTGTCAATGAGCTCAAAGCACTTGGTGAGGAAGTCAAGGACAACCAATTGTCTATGAAGTTCTTGAGAAGCTTGCCCAAGAGGTTTGATACATTGATCACCGTGCTATTGAGGACTACATTGAAGGATTCAACTCCTCAACAAATATTTCAAGAAGTGATGACCGATGATTCATATAGAGAAGATGATGAGTAGGATGAGTTGGTCAAGAAGAAGAAGAAGGAGAATGAGAAGAAAGATGATGAAAAGAAGAAGAGTGTGGCATTCAAAGCCACCACATCCAAGGGCAAATCCAAGATTGAATCATCAAGTGATGAAGACTCAAGCTCTTGCGATAGTGATGACATTGATGAGAAGATGGCTCTCTTTGTCAAGCAATTTGGCAAGTTCATGAAGAAGAAAGGCTTTCGTGCAAGAAGAAGAAAGAACTCATCCAAGAACAATGAGCATACCATGAGATGCTTTAGATGCCATAGCAAGGACCATCTCATTGCAAAGTGTCCTTATGATAGTGATGATGAAGATGCTATCAAGAAGGAAAGGAAGAAGCAAAAGAAGAAGCAAGAAAAGAAGGAGAGCTCTCATAAGAAGAAGAATGATTCTCATGTTACTACATGGGATAGTGATGATTCCTCAAGTGATGATGAGGATGACAACAAGAGCAAGAAGAAGGGACATGCTAGCATTGCTATTCAAGAGAAGGTTTCCCTCTTCGACACTCCATCGTGCTTCATGGCTAAGGCCACTAAGGTATCATCCGATGATGAGAGTGATCATGATAGTGATAGTGATAGTGATGAAGAAGAATTCACTAAAGATGAACTAATCACTATGCTAGAAGATTGCACTCAACATTTTAAAAAATCTAGAAAGGAGTGCAAGGGCTTGCTTAAGGAAAAGAAAAACCTTATGCAAGAACTTGATGAGCTTAGGGCATCTTATGAGAGTCTAAAGGTAGACCATAAGAAGCTTCAAAAGTCTCACACTAAGCTTGAAGAAGCTCATTCCTCTCTAGTTGAAAAATGTGAAAACATGCCAACTAATGTTGAGAAAGCTAAAACTTGCAACATAGGCATATCATGTGATATAATTGATGAATCTTGTCATAAGCCTATTGTTGTTGCTCCCACTAACCCTTCATGTAGCGCATCTACATCATCCTCATCTAGTAGTGATGGTTTCACTTGTGACTCCACACTTATAGTTGAGAATGAAAATCTCAAGAAGGAGGTAAAAGAGCTCAATCACACCTTAGCTAAGGCTTATGGTGGTGAGGACCGCTTGCTTATATGCTTGGGTAGCCAAAGAGCTTCTCTATACAAAGAGGGATTGGGCTATAACCCCAAGAAAGGCAAGGTCGCTTTTGCTCCTCACAAGACTCGTTTTGTGAAGAACAATAGTAGCTATTGCAAAAGTTGCAAGCAAGTTGGTCACATAGAGCAACATTGCATGAACAAGAAATCCAATGCTAAAGTATCCTCAATTAAGTTTGATTCTTTCTATATACTTACCAAGGGTACAAATGGTGTTCATGCTAAGTTCATTGGTACACCATGGATGGGCTCAAAGAAGAAAGCCATTTGGGTACCAAAGAGCTTGGTCACTAACCTTGGAGGACCCAAACAAGTTTGGGTACCTAAAAAGAATTGATCTTGTCTTGTAGGTCAATTACAAAGCCGGAGGAAGGCATTGGGTGCTTGATAGTGGGTGCACTCAACATATGACCGGGGATTCTTGTATGTTCAAATCAATTGATACAAGTCAAAATGGTGGTTTTGATGCTATCACTTTTGGCAACAACAAGAAAGGCAAGGTCAAGGGGCTTGGTAAAATTGCTATCTCAAATGACATGAGCATATCTAATGTATTGCTAGTTGAGAGCTTGGACTTCAACCTTTTGTCGGTGGCACAACTGTGTGATCTTGGCTTCAAGTGCATATTTGGTAGTGATGATGTTGAAGTCATAAGTGTTGAGGATCAAATTTGATATTCAAAGGATTTAGACATGGTAGCTTGTACTTGGTTGACTTCAATGATAGTGAGACACAATTGACATCATGCTTGCTTAGCAAATCTAGTATGGGATGGTTGTGGCATAGAAGGCTTGGTCATGTTGGAATGAAACAATTGAACAAACTTTTGAGGCATGACTTAGCTAGAGGCTTGAAGGATGTCACCTTTGAGAAGGATAAACCTTGTAGTGCTTGTCAAGCCGGCAAACAAGTTGGAAATACACATCCTAGTAAGAGTGAAATGAGTACATCAAAGGCATTTGATCTATTGCACATGGACTTGTTTGGGCCAACTACATACACTAGTATTGGTGGCAACAAGTATAGTTTTGTGATTGTTGATGACTACACTAGATACACTTGGGTGTTCTTTCTCTATGACAAAAGTGATGTTTATGATCTATTCAAGTCTTTTGTCAAGAGAGTGCAAAATGAGTTTGAGACAACTATCAAGAAGATTAGAAGTGACAATGGTAGTGAGTTCAAGAACACAAGGATTGAGGAATTGTGTGATGATCTCGGTATTGGACATCAATTCTCTCCAACATACACTCCTCAATCCAATAGTGTAGTTGAAAGGAAGAATAGAACTTTGATTGACATGGCTAGATCAATGCTTAGTGAATACAATGTTAGTCATTCATTTTGGAGTGAAGCCATCAACACGGCTTGCTATTGTAGCAACTGTCTCTATTGCCATGGGAAGCTTGGGAAGACACCATATGAGCTATTGAATGGAAGAAAGCCCAACATTGCATACTTTAGAGTGTTTGGTTGCAAATGCTATATTCTCAAGAAAGGCACTAGATTGAGCAAGTTTGAAAAGAAATGTGATGAAGGGTTCTTACTTGGTTATTCTACCACAAGCAAAGCATATAGAGTTTGGAATCTCACAAATGGCACCTTGGAAGAAGTTCATGATGTTCAGTTTGATGAAACCCAAGGATCTCAAAATGAAGTTCAAAACCTTGATGATGTGAGAGGAGATCAATTGTCAAATGCAATGAAAAACATGGACATTGGTGATGTTAGGCCAAGGCATATTGATGATGATGATATTCATGTGATCAACCAAAATGTGCAAATTGATACTAATCAAGCAAGCTCTAGTGGTTCTCATGATGAAGCTCAAGTTCAAGGTCAAACAAGTGGAAGTAATCAACTCCCAATACTCCAACCTACTAGCATTGCAAGAGATCATCCATTGGACCAAATCATTGGTGGAATTCAAAGTGGTGTTCAAACTAGATCAAGGCTAGCATCTTTTTGTGAGCACTACTCATTTGTGTCACTTGAAGAACCTAAGAAAATAGATGATGCTTTGAAGGATTCCGATTGGGTAAATGCCATGCATGAAGAGCTAAACAACTTCACTAGAAATCAAGTTTGGGAACTTGTTGAAAGGCCAAAGAACTACAATGTGATTGGTACTAAGTGGGTCTTTAGAAACAAGTAAGATCAAGATGGTGTAGTTGTAAGAAACAAAGCAAGATTGGTAGCACAAGGTTACACACAAGTTGAAGGTCTTGATTTTGGTGAGACATATGCACCGGTTGCAAGATTGGAGGCAATTAGAATCTTATTAGCATATGCTTGTGCACACAACATCAAGCTCTATCAAATGGATGTCAAGAGTGCATTTCTCAATGGCTACATCAATGAAGAAGTTTATGTTGAGCAACCTCCCGGTTTTGAAGATGACAAGAAGCCCAACCATGTTTACAAGCTCAAGAAGGCATTGTATGGTTTGAAGCAAGCACCTAGAGCATGGTATGAGAGGTTGAGGGACTTTCTTCTCTCTAAAGGGTTCAAGATGGGAAAGGTTGACACCACTCTCTTCACCAAGAAGCTTGGAAATGACTTGTTTGTGTTGCAAATCTATGTGGATGACATTATCTTTGGATCAACTAACCAAGATTTTTGTGAAGAATTTGGAAATATGATGGCAAAAGAGTTTGAGATGTCTATGATTGGAGAGCTTAGTTACTTTCTTGGACTTCAAATCAAGCAAATGAAGAATAGCACTTTTGTAAGTCAAGGGAAGTACATCAAGGACATGATCAAAAAGTTTGGATTGCAAGATGCTAAGCCAATGAGTACACCAATGGGCACAAATGATCAATTGGGTGTTGATGCTAGTGGCAACATGGTAGATCAAAAGCAATACCGGTCTATGATTGGAAGTTTGCTCTATGTCACCGCTTCTAGGCTGGATGTGATGTTTAGTGTGTGCAAATATGCAAGATATCAAGCTTCACCTAGAGAAAGTCACTTGAAAGCAACCAAGAGAATATTGAGATATCTTAAGGGCACTCATGATGTTGGATTATGGTTTCCAAAGGGGTCTAATTTTGAGTTGATTGGATATTCGGACTCCGACTATGGTGGATGCAAGATTGATAGAATGAGCACAAGTGGCACTTGTCAATTGCTTGGAAGGTCTCTTGTTTCATGGTCATCAAAGAAACAAAATAGTGTTGCACTATCTACCGCCGAGGCCGAATACATTAGTGCCGGTAGTTGTTGTGCACAATTGCTTTGGATGAAGGCCACTTTGAATGACTTTGGAATCAAATTCAAGAATGTGCCTTTGTTTTGTGATAATGAGAGTGCTATCAAGATGACTCAAAATCCGGTTCAACATTCAAGAACCAAGCACATTGATATTAGGCATCACTTCATAAGAGACCATCAACAAAAGGGTGATATTAGCATTGAAAGCGTTGGCACCGAAGATCAACTAGCCGACATATTCACAAAGCCACTTGATGAGAAGAGATTTTACAAGTTGAAGAATGAATTAAACATACTTGACTTCTCCAACTTGAAATGAGTGCACCCCCACATTATTATATGACATGCCTCTCCTCCGACATAGCAAGGTATTATTGTATGACATATCATCCATACTTTGCTAAGGACATGTTTAGAACATATAGACATATTTGCATGACAAATAGGCTCATTCATGAAAAACAAATGAGTTTAATGTATATATGGTACCACTATTGCTTCTATGTTTGTTTGATCTAGTGGTAGCATATGACATGTTTGTGAGCTTGCAAACCTAGTGTTGAAAATAGAAAATGAGCTCATGATCTGTAATTCAACATGGTCAAGATAACCCTTGTACTTTATGAGGTGTGAAGAAGCTTGTCCTTGGATCAAACCGAATTACATATTCTAGGCAAGTGATCTAGATTGAACCATAATTTGGACTCCCTCATATTGATTGACTTATCTCTCACTAAAATTGGCACCTTTTTGGTGATTGTTGACAAAGGGGGAGAGAAAAGTCACAAAGATAGAAAAGTCACAAAGGGGGAGAAAGATATAGTAAGGGGAGAGAAATTAAAAATTGAGCATACAAGTAGGGGGAGCAAGCTCATGAATTATTTGTTGCATTTGTATGTGCATTAGCATGATGTATTGTTGCATTGCAAAGCTTAAATTCATATTCATGCTTGTGTGGTGATTGCTAGAAATAGAACTTGAATGATGAATTGTTGAGAGTAGCTTTACAAGTGGTATCTAGACACTTTGCTTATAATATTGATCTCACGGGGTACTTTAGTGTTTGTGATTTTTATAAGTGATGAATTACAAGTGGTGTCTACCTACATCGATGCTAAGGATGGTATATAAAGGCAACTCCGATTGGTATCACGCTTCAAAGGTCCATTCTATATACCTTAGCATCAATTTGATAGTAGTAACTCTCCCAAAATTCAAATCCATACATATGTGCACAATTGAACCAAACTCATGGAAGCACATATGTAGGGGGAGCTAATACTATCGAAATTGAAAATTGATTTCATTTCATATCTTTGTGATGGTTGTCATCAATTACCAAAAAGGGGGAGATTGAAAGCCCAAGTTTGGTTTTGGTAATTAATGACACCAAGTTGCTAATGCCATGTGTTAAGTGTTTTGAGTTAGGCATAAGCAACACATGTGATGGAGGTGGAAATGGCATGGAGAGATGGCCACAAGACCACATGATTTGGTGCATGAAATGATGAGCAAGATCATGGTGGAGACGCACATAATATGATGGACATGATGATCAAGTGGAAGAGAAGGATCTAAGAGCGCAAGGCAAAGGTATAACCATATGTTTTTCCTTTTGTCGGTCTAAGATGAGTAGAGAAGTGATTGACCGGGTTTAGGATACATAGCCGACTATCAAGAGGGGCAATCACGGTTAGCTCGGGAATCAAGTGCCACTAGATCAATGTCTTGAGCATATGCATTAGGATCTAGTTGAGAGCTAACATAACGCCTTGAAAAATATTTGTGAAATGCTAACACACATGCACATTGATGGTGTACACTTGGTGGTGTTAGCACATTTACGAAGGCGGTGGTGTTTGAGCGGTAGTAAGGGGTTTGGGGTTCGCTCTCCCTCCCGCTAAGCTTGCGAGCGCGGGATTCAGGCGTTTTTGAGGAAATGAAATGCCTATTTTCTATTGCGCCGGAGTCTAGAAAAAGTGGCGAAAGTCTAAATTGTTTTTCACTGAAAAACAGCGATCGGACGCTGCACCGGACGCGGTCCCGGTTTGACCGGACACGTCCGGTCAGTTCATCACAGTGCTGCTCGCTAGGGTTTCTGACCGGACGCTGGTCTGGCCTGACCAGCGCGTCCGGTCAGTTCTCTTGTGCGCAGAAGGAGAGCGCGCGACCAGCGCGTCCGGTCCCTCACGGAACCGGAGCATCCGGTCAGGCGTCCAGAGGAGCAGAGAGCTGCGAAGTGCTGATCGGACGCGCGGCGCGTCCGGTCACGTGCGATCGGACGCGTCCGGTCTCGACGGGAGCTTATTGGAACGCGACCGGACGCTGGCACTGTCGCGTCCGGTCAAACGGTTGAGCGCGTCCGGTCACGGCAATGGCTAGTTCTGACGCACGCGGTTTTTGCTTGTCCTGTAGTGACCGGACACGTCCGGTCACCCTGACCGGAGCATCCGGTCAACACGTTTTGAACTGTGTCGTCCGTAACGGCTAGCTGTGTACCCCTTTGCTATAAATAGAGGATGTCCGGGTTTGAGGGTAACTCTTGCACATTTTTGAGACCTAGAGACATCCTTTGAGCTAGAGAACAACCCCTCCACTCATCTCTTTGCTTGGTTGCACATCTTGAGTGAGATTGAGTGAGATTCAAGTGCATTGCTTGAGAGTTGCATTCTAGAAGCACTTGATCTTCAAGTTGCTGCGGATTTCTTGTTACTCTTCCGTGTTTCCCGACACGGTAGACGGCTTGGAGCAGCGGAGGTGATTGAGCTCGCAATTGGAGATTGTTGGAGCCTTCACCAAGTGTTGTAAGGGGATCGTGATCCTTCCCCGCGGGAGTTCGCGAATTGGATACTATAGTGGAGCTCGTGGCTTGGAGGATCCCCATCTTGTGTGCGGTTGTGCGGTGCCCGCCGAGGGCTCGACTCTTGATAGTCGATTAGCTCGCGAACCGACAAGTGGGTGTATCGCCACAACGGGGATTAGCTTGCCGGGAAGCAAGTGAACCTTGGGATAAATTCTTGTGTCATTCTCTTCCCGAGGATTTCTCTTGTGTGATTGATTGATTGGTACTTCTCATCTCTACACGGCGGTATAATCACTCGAAGCTCTTCTCTCGTATTACATCTTGTATCTAGCTTGTTGTTGTTGTTGTGTTTAGTGGATAGCCTTGTACTAGACTTGTGTAGGTGGCTTGCTTAATTAGTTAGAGCTAGTGCATTTTGCTCCGCCACCTTTTGTACTAACTTGTGGTTAAGTAATTCTTGTAGAAGTTTTAATTAGGCTATTCACCCCCCCCTCTAGCCTATTTGGACCTTAGAAGCGGCCCAACAGATTGATCTCCTCAAGCTGCGCCCGATTGATGAATGCCCGGAACCTAGCCAAGCCCCTTCTGTCGATCCTTGAATTGTTCTTGTCGGCGGCTCGCAGCAACATGTTAAAGTCGCCGCACAGGCACCAAGGTCCTGATACTGCGTTCCTGAAGCCGAGAAGCTCGTCCAGGAACTCCACCTTGTCGTGATCAAGTTGTGGTCCGTAGACGACCGACAACCAGAAGGTGACTCCAGCTTCCGTCTCCAACGCCACCTTCGCGAAGAGCGAGTGCCGTGTCACACCCGGTTCTCTAAAGAACAAAACCAGGCTAATCATATGTGTGCCCAGGAAGTCCACACATATGCCAGAATGAAAAAGTATCAGAAACAATGTTATTATATAACGTATACATAGCTATATTAACACTTACATCAGAGTATCGCGGAACGGTGACTAAACTTTAGGCTCCATTCTTCTCAGGGACGGCTGACTGGGGGTAACATATGCCTAGCACTTCTACTAGTCTTCTGGAAACTCCACTACACCTTTGTCCTTCTTCCGAGTAGCATCTTACTATACACTAGAGTGTTGGGGAAATAGCAAGAGTGAGTTCATGTCGAACTCAACAAGTATATCATGGGGTTCATGAGGCTCAAAAAGGCTAGACACTGTTTGACTGCATTTAGCTTTTAGTCATCATATAATTAGCAATTGAGTAGCATCAAGGTATTTCAATTCCCATTAATGAACCAATGATCAATTGTAATAAAGATAATGAATAGCATTAACATGAGCATAATAATAACAACAATAATTAAGCATGATATAACAATGTGATCATCTATCTGTAAATGTTCCAAGGCCGCTCGTATCCGTGAGCACGGCTAGTATACCAGTTTTTAACTCTGCGCAGAGGTGTACACTTTCACTGTGAGTCATGACTTCCAAATGCATGGGTTCGCGACTCCCCAAAACACCAGAAATCATATAAAGCCACTTAAAGGTTCGTCTAACAAGTTAGGGCCATTAGATTCACTCGGCAGGCAGATGTAGAACCCCCCTTCCCTGTGGCACAACAACCGCAGCCAATACACACTAGGCCAGGGGCTCGCACTACACCCAACGTGTCAAGCCATTCTTACGCCATTTAAGGTAACCACTAACAAGCTAGAAAAGGTCCTTTAAGCAACTAAAGCCAGAGCCATATAGCCCTCACAGCTGTACTATATATCCCGGATGATCACGTACAGATAAGTCCTTATGGAGAGAAACCAGAGCAACAATATAACCCCTTGCTCTAGCCCCCTTTCAACAGTAATAAAATCATCTTAATGGTTGGTTGCTTAATCCATTAATCAAATTACAAGATCATTGTTCATAATTAAGCACTAGCAATAGCTACCCAAATGCACAACCCATAGGTGACAAGGAAACAAGATATCAATAGCTAAGTTATAATCTCTATGGTTATCAAGGAAGACACATGCATATGTATGATAATTTCAGTGAATAGGTAACAAGGATAGTCCCATGTTATACTTGCCTTGATCAAAGTTCTCCGATAGATACTGCTGGTCCGGCTCAAAATAATACTCCTAATCGTCGTAGTACTGCTCACCGTCTAAATTCGATCACCAAGCATCATCATACAAACATTCCGAGCAAACATACACGAAGCAAACAAAATATATAATTAGAACAGTACACCAACAGTAGAAAAACATTTAGGAAAGCTTACAAAACTATTCTACACGTTACTACGATCACACAGACGTAAAGATCACGAAATTCGGATCTAAAACGTGAAAGTTATGAATTTTCTAAGATTTCCTATAGATAAATAATTACTTTAATATAAACTCGAAAATTAAATTTTCCAAACCTACTGTACAACTATACTAACATGTAGAGCTCGTAAATACGAACCTAACGCAACTTGAACGGGTCAAATCGGAGTTAAAACGAAGAAGATATGGCCTAATCAAGATTGTATGTGTATACGTATTTCTATTGTATTTCGGGATTTGTTTTGCTAAAGAAAAACGGCCACAAAACACATCATGACCTCATATGACATCATCAAGCTAGCAGTTGGATTAAAGCAGGGCAAAACTTGCATGGGTCACGGTTGGCTCAGGATGATTCTCTAGCTATATGTATTTTCATTGTAATTGAAAAGTCGATTAAAGTTACTAGTCATATTTTATTTACAAACATGTCCCATGTTTATTGAAGTCATTCAAACTTTAGCTTGCAGAAGAAATTAACCTGCTACTCAAACTGCATTTGACGTGGTTGTAATTTAAAAACACATGGATGATAGCAATTAAACAATTTTAATATCTGCATACAAAATATCGACGTGCAGCTTCTAAGTTACTTTCAAATTAGAAAACTAATCATACGCGTAATAACTAAATTATATTTTTATTTTAGAAAAGTCAAGTTAAACTAATCATATTTTAAATATAACATGCATGTATCGTTTAATCAAAGTAAACTTTAACTTTTCAAAATAAAAGAACATGTCAGAACATTTGTTCAAATTATATATGATGCGTGTTGGAGCTGATCATATTTTATTCATACATAATTTGATATCATTTATGCCAGTTAAACCTTAACTTGCAAAACAATGTAACATGTGAGCACTAAAACGAGTTTATGATATATATATCGTGCTTGAGCTAAGCAAATTATAATTAAAAACATATTCAAGTTGCTATTAGCTAAGTTCATGCTTAAATGCGAAGGACCGACGTGACAAACCTATATCATTTTTAATTATAAACCTAATTACAAGCATATTAATCAAATTAATATTTAACTTTAAACACGTAAACTGCGTCTCTACAAAACTAGCGCGGAAAGAACAAGCTGAAACAGTGCTACGGCGTTTGTAAAAACTATCAGGAAGTGAAGGTACATACTTGATAGTTCAAATAAGATCGATCTAAATATGAACAGAGGAGCAGTGAACCGCACCGAAAAGAGGCAAACACGAGTTTACAATGGAATTAACCATGTACGTAAGATGGAATTAGATCATGGAAGCTTGACGAGACAGGATAAATAATGTATATAAATTCAGATGCAAACCAATAAAATTATAAGGAAATTAATTGGAGGTGCAGCTCACCTCTAAAAACATGATCTGGTATCCAACATGATCGAGCAGAATGCAGCTGCATGCTCCTGCGCGCTGTCTGCAGTAATTTCCACTTTTGAGAAACAGGCTAAACCCTGAAGATCTTGGGCTTCCGTCGGATGAGTTGGGTTGTTCAGCTTTGTGTGCGGCGATCCTGGGCGGTGGCATGGACGACAAACTCACGATCCTAGACGGTGCGTATTCACCAACGGAGATGCTCCACACGACCACCTCTGGCGATGGCGATCCCCTTGACGACGGCAGCAGGCGATGGATCCCAACGCGAGACGTCCGGGGATGGCGGCATGCACGGCCAGGCGATGGCAGCGTGCGTCATGACAGATTGGTTTTTCCTCTAACTTCGATAGCAAGATCGTGTGGAGGCTGGTGACGAGGAATAGAGCGGCGGCGGCAACAGCGGCGGCGGCGACAACAGCGGCGGCGGCGGCAACAGCGGCGGCGGCGACAACAGCGGCGGCGAACGGCAACAGCGGCGGCAAACAGGGCTAGCAGGCAGGCCGGACATATATATAGGGAGGAAGACTCTCCACCTTCACGTCAACTAGCGATATGGTGCTAATTGACGTTGCACCCTCCATCTTTACTAATAGGCCTAATTAATTATTAAAGCCCATTAGTGAATAAATGAATGGACATTTAGGATTATTGCACACAAGCTTTGATGGAAAATGAGATATTTATTATTTTCGGAATTAATTAATTTCATGGATAAAATAATTCTAGAAAAGTCCAGAATTATTATTTAAGCCGCGAAAAATACTCCGAAAACTCCGAAAATTCGAGGGAATTTTCTAGAGACATTATGGAACATGAGGAACCCAAATAAAGTATTTGGAGCTTACGAAAAGATGGATGAAGAGATCAAGGAAAAAGATTAAGCTCACGGAAATTGGAATTTTGGATCCAGAAAATACCAAAAAGTTTTCCGATGAGAAGTAAACGTCGTCCTACGGTATTTTGAAAATAATAGCACTCACCAACACCAAAGACAAGCATCACACAAACAACACATTATCGAATTAATATGAAAAAGTTTAAAACCACAATTTTCTATATTTAAATTAACAACAACTTAACTTATCTAATAAATTTATTCAAATATTGAAATCATTTATTTTATTTAGTATTTTTCATGCACAACCCAAAATAGAAAATTTTGGGTATGACATGCCGACCCATCGCCACATCAGATACAAACACGCGCCCATGGCGCCAACCAAGCAGGACACCCCCCGTTGTGCCAACAGCCGGCAAGAAAACATAGTCGAAACCAGAGCCTAGAGTTTCATTAGCTAGAGGTGCACAGACTACAGCAAGCTTAGTTTCCTGGAGGCAAACAAGGACCGACCTCTCCTGCAACACAAACTCTCTCATGACCCCGCGGCGTGCATGGTCGTTAAGTCCATGGACATTCCAGATAAAACATCTTGGTCCTGACATGGGGACATATTGTACTCCGGCAGTGTGGGAGGACGACCATTAGGCGTCATCTTCGTCAAGCCCATCAAGCTCGAGCTCTACTGTAGAAAAATCAATCTGGCCAACTAGGAGGCGATGGAGAATCTCCCTCTTCTTAGCAGGCATGTCACCGCACAGAGCAGCCCTGAACTTAGTCTTGATATCAGCATCCGGCGCATTCTCCCCCACCTGGGCGCCCAGCTTTTTGAGCATCACGACCTGCGCCTGACGCAAGGCATTCTCAGCCCGAGGCTTGGCCGCCAGCCTACCGCTCCTAAGCAGCACCCCTACTGAAGAAGGTGTTCGCGAGCGCCGCAGGCGGGGTGCCTTGAGCAGCGGCGTGCGCATGGGCATGCAGACCGCTCCCTCCAGGGCCTCAAGGACCGAGCAATTTGCATCAACCTGCAGAGGCGGCGCTTCATCCTCAGACGACGAAGGCGCCACCGGGGCCATCGAGTCCGGGGAGACGACCGACTGGGTCAGCGCCGGAACAGCGGGACGGTGCGGCGAAGACGTGCCTGCGAGTTCCGACCAGGTGAGCAACTGCAGCGCGTCCTCCGTCCGATCGACGGGGTAACTCGTTGAGCCCAGGAGCGTGGCTACAGCCGGCTCGACCATCACATTGCCGGATGGTCGTTCCTGTGCCAGCTCCTGCTCGGCGCAGATGTCGCCCCACCAATCCTGGCGCACCGGAGGCGGCGTGACGACGCTCTGCCCCCCTGAAGCAGGTGCGGAGCTATGTTGATGAAGCGGCCCACCAATCCGGTCGGGGTGGGCTGAGACAGCTGGACCCACGGCAGCGGGGTGCCCAGCGCATCCGGCCCGGCCGGGGCACTGGCCCGTTGAAGCGGCCGCTTTGCAGCACCAATATCCTCATGCTGTTCCACCGTACTTGGCGTGTGTGCGCGCGCGCCCGAGCGTGCGTGTGTGTGTTTGTTGCTTGCTTACCATCGCTAAAGCTTAACGGTGGTTCAACGATTAGTATCGGAGCCATAGGATAAGCGCTGCCATGTCTCACTCGCTACAAGGTGATGCAGGCAAGTCACTCCACCAACGTTGCAATCACTGCTCTGTGGCATGATGCTTAATTGTGAACAATGGACGCCTGGCTGTATGAGGTCGTCATCGAGAAGTCCTCCAGGACTGCCTCATGGTCAATGCTCACCAAGACAAATTACCCATGTTTTCGTAATGAAGGTGAATACGCACTCGCTAGGGTTCTGGGAGGTCGTTCGCATCGATGTTGGGGAGGAACGTGATGATAGGTAGGTCCTTGCCAACATTTTGTGCTTAGTTATCTAGCTAGGAGCTGCGGAGCATGCTTGCTAGCAAGAGCACGGACAAGGAGGCATGGGACATGGCGAAGACGATGCGGATAGAAGGGAGAGCGTGTACGATACAAGCACACAATAGCTCCACCATGACGTCAATGTCATCAACTTCAAGGAGGATGAGTCTGTGGACGAATTTGGGATACCCATCACCATGCTCGCCAACAACCTATGTGCCCACGGTGACAACATTACTATTGCCGAGGTCCTCAAAACGTTGCGGCAGGTTGTGCTAAAGAAGCTGAACCAAGTCGTTGCCACCATCGATATGTTCCTCGATCTGGACATCGTTGCTGTGGAAGAGGTGATCGGTCAGCTTCGCGTGCTTGAAGAGCGCGCCAACTCAAAGCCGATTATGGACTCGATGGGACGGACGCCTAATGCTTTTTTAGGAAGATTGGGAGGCCCGATGCAAGGCTTGTCGAGAGCAGGAGAGCTCTGGCGGCAACACCGAGTGCAGCAACTGCAGGAAGAGCCATGGACGTGGACATAGGCGCGGTGTTGTAGACTGATCCTCACGCAAGGGTCATGATGGCCAACACTGGACCGGGCCATCCCCTCCCAATGATTGGTGTTGCAACTATGGCAAAACTAGTCACTGTGCCAAAGACTGTCATGGCATGAAGAAGGTGGTGAACCATGACCCAACATTGGAATGTCACTACTAGTAGGACCGGTTGATGGCTAGAGGGGGGGGGGGGGGTGAATACCCTATTAGAATTCCTTTTAAACACAACACTAGGTACAAGTGTTAGAAACAAAGGTGATCCTTAAAAACAACTACTAGTACACAAGTTCAGATACTACAACTTGTACTTGAATTATTGAGACATAAAAAAGATTCTTCTCTCATTCCTCACTAGTACAGTAGTTGCATCGGCTCTTGGACAAAAGACGCAAATTGAAGAAGTGAAGATGGCCTTAAGGGCACTCCCAACCTAGAAACCATATGGTTTCTATGATCATTAATTAGGGTGCCAATAAGAAAAAAATAATGTGGTACTGTAACTAAAGAAGAGAGAGGGGGAAATAATTTATTAATAAGAAACTATGTCTACGTGGAAAAGATATGAAAAGATGTGATAGGTGGATGAGAAAGAGAGAAGACATGTGATTTGACAAAAGATTATTATATAAAAACTATCCATTGAAAACATAGTTTTTATGTACAATGTCTACATGAATTTTTTTAGCGATCGTGCCGAAGCACGTTTTTCATTAAGCAGAAAGGAGTTTTGTTACAATCCTTATGGCCACGGTAATCCAAGGTTACCAATGCCAGAAGCTACACAAGCAAAGCAGAACACGTGAGTGTGATTACACAAACATTAATTTTGCGACAAAGAAGAGCTACTCTGGGATCAAGTCACCGCCAAACTATGTGTAGTTTTTAGCATTGTGAGCCATAAGAGTCAACTCAAGCATATAATAAAACAAAAGAAGACAATGTGCTGCTTGCTAGGGAAACAACGAACAAAACAAGGAGAATTTTGTTCTTTTAAATTTTGCAATGCGTCCACTGATTACGAGTTACATAGTAGAGAGAGAATGAAGTAACTTGCGTGGAGCTCATCAGTAAATTTATGCTTAAAGGCCACCACAGTTGCTCTAAGCACAGAATTTTCGAGATTGAAGGGAAAACACAATAACCAGCCAGCCAGCTAGCTAGGTAAGTGGTGGACCCATGTGCATCATATTATGGTAAAGGTACTAATCAATCTAACACTGATATTGATGTTATTATTGTTTAAAGGCTCAAATATTTATTTTAAATTTTTATATTTTGAAATTTAAAATCTTGGGCTTAAAAACCGGAGAACTTAAAACGAATATTTATGTCTCTCAACGGCCCTAAATAAAAAACATTATCAACTACAAAGTTGTAGGTATATTGAGACCTACAACTTTGGTGTATATACCATGTCAGAATTCGAGGTCATTCAATTTTTTTTAAAAAAAGAATTTCAAAATTAGAAAAGTTATAATAATATTTAGTTCTCTAAATGATCTAAAGAAAAAATTGTCAACTATAAAGTTGTATATCTTACTATGAACTATAAGTTTGTTATAGATCATGTCAACACCCAAGGTCATTTGGATTTTGTTTCGTGAGTGTGCCAAGACATTAGTGTCTGGTTTGGGAAGCTCTCGTGCATAAGTGTAATCCCTCATGTAGATGTTCTATGTGGTTTCCTTTTTCTATTATAAGGCAAAATCCGGCTACAATTTCGATATAATTCTACGCTACTATCTCTTTGTACACCTATTCTATCTATATTGTATCTTTTGATAGGTCTAAACTGTTACAGTATAAATCTATAGGATCAATGTGGTAGTTTTAAACATCTGATAGCGGATAAAATATTTTTTTAATATTCCTTAGTAGTGCACTAATATTTTATTTATGTGCCTTTTCCAAAGTATGTAATTAAATTACTATTTTTATCAATTTTAATTTTGAATTAGCTATTTTTTCAAATTAATTTGTATGGGCTATTTATTTAATTTTTTTCTTTACATTTAATGTTTAGAGCTCAATATACTAACTTTTCTTAGTTTTATTCAAATTTTGCCTTTACAGGCCAGTTGATTTTTACGTGGACTTTTTATTTAGGTATTTGTCTTTCTAACTCGTGTGGATATCAAATTGCCATTTTTGCTTAACTTATTATCTCAAATTTACTATTATTGATTGTAATATGGCCAGACTCTTTGGTTTAATCTAAGATTTGAGATTATCATAAAATTCAACTAGCGTAGTAGTTGTACTCCCTCCATTCCAAATTATAAGGCATTCCAAGAATCTTGGAGAGTCAAAGCATTTTAAGTTTGACCAAAATTATAGAGAAAATTACAAAAATTTATAACATCAAATAGGTATACTATGAAAATATAATTAATGTAGAATCTAATGATACTTAATTGGTGTCATAAATATTATTATCTTATCATATAAATTTGGTCAAACTTGAGATCCTTTGACTCTCCAAGATTCTTGGAATGCCTTATAATTTGGGATGGAGGGAGTAACTAATATGGGAACAGTTAGACCCTCTTGACGAACACTATGGCATATTTTGACCTTTTTTAATCTTGTAGTAATAAGATTATTATAGATAGATGGGCCTTGTTTTAAAGCGTATATTATAAGAAACACGATGAGATAACGTGACTTGAAGGCCTTTTGGAAAAATGACCTTTTTTTTACCTCAAAACTTTGGTACTCCTCCATTCCATTCTTGTTCGGACTTGGATGTTCTTTTTTGAGCAAAGTCTTGGATGTTTGCTGCATACAGCTCGCGCCCGGCCCAATGAAGAAGCCTGCGAACCTGCACTACAGACGACGTCAATGCTTTTAAAGCGGAAACTGTCGACGATTGGGCTTGGGCCTCAGCCTGTCAACCAGAAAACGACGTTGGTCACAAATCCAGCTCAACAGTGTCTCAACATTATTTTCTAGCCTCGGCCAGATCTATTTCCACCGTAATGCTTGGTAGGGCGTCCGTTCATCCGGACATACCTGGACCCATCCGCATTACGTGTCGTGCCCCCCCCCCCCCCCAACCACACCACACGCGAACTGCAATCCACCGCCGTAGCCTGGCACCGGACGCTGTCTCCCGACATCAAGCAGCTCTCACCCCCTCCTAGTGCGTCCTCCTTCGACATCCATTCTCACATCCTAGACCTAGCTAGAGGCTAGTGCCTAGACTGGTGTAACTTGGGAGCTGAGTGCCAGGTGTGACCACGGTGGGGCCTAGTGAAACGTGGCGCCATGGGCGGGATCCAGTCATCCGAGGCCACTGCCGAGGTCCGTACCGGCGATCTTCGTGCCACTTAGTGGCATTGAGCTCCATACCGACATCGAGCTTCGTATGTTTCATGCATTTCAAATATATGTTTCAAATGTTTCGGAATATGTTGCAAGTGTTTCATATAGATGTTGCACAAGTAGATCAGGATGTTAAATATATGTTGCAATGGTTGCACACGTAAGTTGCAAGCTTCTGTTCCCAATGTTTCATCTGTTTCTACAGACATATGTTGCAAAGTGTGTTTATTTGGATGTTGCATATATTCCACTCATATGTTACAAGTATTTTATCTGGATGTTGTGTATGTTTTTACAATGGTTTCAACTTGTTTTCAGGTGTTTTTGTAAATGTTTCAGATGTATGTTTCAAGTGTTTCATTTATCTTCAAATATATGTTGCAAGTGGTGCATCTGAAAGTTTTAAAAGTAGATCGGGTGTTGCATCTCCTCCTCGCCATCTTCTGCCTCGTCTCGGTGTCTCCTCCTCCAACCGGTGCCGGCCGAGCATCTGCCGCCCCCTCCTCCTCTTTTCGACGCTGGCAGCGTTCGGGATGCCACGGGCCCCGCGTGGGTGCACGAAACACCGTGGAAAACATACTGTAGACGTGTGCGTCCAGACGGCCCATTCGTCCAAATGTCCGGGCACTTGCAAGCCCGGTTTTGAAAACAGGCGGTGGCACGGACGGAGCCCAGTGGAGGCGATACTGGGCTCTGGCCCCCCCCCCCTTGCTTGCTGTAAAATTTGTACGTTCACCTTGCTGCCAGAACGCTAGAACGCTGCAGACAGTGGCGGGCCCAATGGGTAGTCCAGATAGGCCCAGGACTACCCTAGAATTTGGCCCAAAAATTTTTTAGTACTTCGTAGCCCATCAAACTTGGCCCAATCTCGGCCGCGAGGAAGCAAGCAGATGTCGAACTCCTGTTGCTGCTTGCCTGCTTCTGTGTTCTGTACGTGAGTCCGTCCCCGTCTCTCGCGAGCAGTTCAGGCGCGACGAACGGACGAAGAGGAGAGCCGCCGGCCACCGCGGCGTCGCCTGCCTTCCTCCAGAGTCCGGCGGCCGCCCTGCGCTACCTCCTAGCTGGCTCCCCACTCCACGGCCTCCTTGTGGCTGCGTCCACTGCCTGCCCGGACGGCGGCCGGGCGGCCGCACCAGGCACCAGCCTACCTCAAGCCCTCATCCCGCCGGCGGCCGGCCTGCTGGCGCTGGCTCTTGCTCGGCTGCTCCTCTGTTCCTCTGTTCCACTGGTGAGTTCACTGCTTTTCTCCTAAATAGCCAAATCCTATTCTTATGCGGTTAGTGTTTTGATTTTGGTTTTGGAGATTGGATTTGGATTGAACTGTAAAGGGCTTAGGGATTATAGATCTATCATCTGTGAGCCTAGCATTGAATGAAATATGTTGTAAATTTTCAGGAAGTTGAGGCATGAAGAAATCAAATATAGCATTTCTTTTTCAGAAGCATGAGGCAAAAAAAAATTGCAACTTCTGCTCCACCAATTCCAGCTGTTGATGACAGTCCACAGGTTGATGAAGAGTTGTCTATTCCTATGTTGAAGATCATCTAGTTGTGACTGATGAAAGTGCTATCATAGTTGTGGATGAAGGGACAGAAACACCTACAGTACCAGCTACAGGTACAACTACAGCCACGGATCCTACTGGAACAAACATGAATTTTATGGTTTGGTGTACTTAGTCCTTAAATTGGCATTGATCTTACCGGTGGCGACAACAAGTGTTGAAAGATTATTCTCTGCATTGTGTTTAGTGAAGAATAAGGTGAGAAATAGTATGAGTGGCACGTTATTGAATGATTGTTTGGTCGCTTTTATTGAGCGTGATATATTCTCCACTGTAAGCGAGGATGACATAGTTCATGCTTTCATGGCAATGAGAAAGCGCAAAGTAAAAGCCTTGAACTAGAACTTGTATTGTAGTCTCTTATTTATGTAAGACTTTATTTTATGTTTTAATCTATTTGTGCAAGTTTCGGACCTATTTATGTAAGTTTTGAACCTTTTAATTGTAATATCGCAGTTTGGTTAATTTATAGCCATTTTATGGAACTTTTTCTTTGAATTTTGTTATATTGCACATGAAAACTTTTGACTAAGACTACCTTGGTTTCAAATCCTGGGTCCGCCATTGGCTGCAGATCCAAAGAACAGAAGTTTGGCGCATCCATGAATGACTGCTTGCTTGGATCAGCGCGGTCTGGAACCTGCAGCAGGCTAGCAGATAGAAACATCGTGCGGAAGCACGGCAGTGCACCAGCACATACAAAACGTCAAGGCGATGGAGTGCACCAGATGAGTGCTCAGCTATATCAAAGCAACAAGCAAATAAAGAAGCCAGGTAGATGCGAATCAGAGACGAAGTGGGACGGGGAGGGGAAGCAGTTCATCCATTTTTTTAATCAAAAGCACTCATCACTGTAGCAACAGTGTAACTATTAATTAGGATTAGGCAAATTAGCCCCCCCTATGTTTGTGGCGGAGGGTATCTAACGCCTACACGGTTTCAGACTTACTTTTCAGCCGAGAACTCCGTAGGTTTTGTGTTCATCAACATCATAAATCCAATCTGCTAAAAATCCATGCGTGCAAAACGCTAGTACAAGTAACCAAGAAATACCATGGAAACAGGCGCCGCCGCCATGGGCCGGGACTGGTCCGCGCTGCCGCTGGACGTCCTGTTAATCTCCACGTCGTCTATTGAGGTTCTCGACATCGTTCGCTCTCGAGCGCAGGGTGCACCTCCTGGCGTTCCGCCTACGCCGCCTTCCGCGCCCTCGGCCTTGCCACGCCGAGGCAGCGCCTGCTGTACTACGCCCGTGACTCCCTTGGTGGTCCTGGCACATCGTCGGCCACGCTCTACTCGCCGTCCACCAACGCCAGCTTCCGCATGCCCATGGAGGGACACCGCGGCGGCTTCCATGGCTCGGCGCATAGCTGGCTGATCACCACCGACAAGGCGGCCAACCCGTACGTCCTCAACCCGCTCACCGGCGCCCTGGCCGTGCTCCCGCCGACGGGTTCAGGATTGAGAGGCTGGCGCCTGGCAGGCCCTGGAGACCACGCGCTGTTCCTAGGAAGCAACGACAACTCTGCACTCTATCTTCCGACCAAGTGCCTACCGCCGGCCTTGTCCAAGCAAAACTGCGCCTACCTTACCAACGACGTCAGTAGCGACACCTCCTATTCACCGATGAGCCGGCCAGACGTCGGCGTGTGGGATTTTGGGAGCGGGAGCATGCACAAGCTTGCTGACATGTGGCCTTTACATCCTTGGTTGGATTCCCCGGCTCCGATTTGGATCACGCCCTCTCTTTGTTAAGGCCTTCTTGGCAGCAAAACATAATAATAATAATAATAATAATAATAATAATAATAATAATAATAATAATAATAATAATAATAATAATAATAATAATAATAATAATAATAATAATAACAACAACAATAATAATAATAATATAAATGCGTGTAATTCAAATACACTAGTTTAAATCTCTAAATCTACATTGGTGATCCATTTTAGCCATTTATACAAGTTTTATTGATGGTTTATGATGTATGTTAACTACCGTCAATAAGCTCCACCACACTTAGGCTTTTACTCGTTCTCGATAAAAGGATGGATTACTCAAGAAATCACCTTATGACAAAACATCTACATAAAACCATTCCCATCATGTATGCACTGTGGGATTCAAAGTGTCTACCATGTAACTTTGGGCGGTTGAAGAATGGAACAAGTTGAAATATATCACCTTTTTCTTTCATTCAAGTCAATTGGAGAAACATTTTAGAATTTTGAAGACAAAACATAGCTTACCTTCTCATTTTGTGGTACTCTCAAATCACTATGTATATGTGGTATTTTTGGATCCTCACCAAGACACTACCGATTGTGCCTTCTTTTTGTCTACATCTAAAAAGCTTATATGGAGCTCAGGTAAGGATGAATGTGAAAGCATACTTGTATTGCATATATTGTAAAATCAAAACAAGGATCCGAAGAGAAAAGTGTCATACTCTTAGATCAAGATGTGCATGTGTGTGAAATATATTTATGGTGGCTAACCTAATTCTACTATGCTCCTTGAAACATGTCTCTCTTGTTTGAAATTTGGAAAACACTTCTGTAAGAAAACATGGGCTATCTTATTCATCTCTTTCTTTTTTTCATGGCAGATGTCTAAGTACCCATTGTTTTCATATTTTGGACACTTATCTATTTTTTCAATACTTTTTCTTCTCTTTTTTATGAATAACTCTTGCATAGACTATGCCTCTATTTCTGCAATTGAAACTTTTCAAGAGACATTTACAAGAGCTCGGAGCATTTATCCTATCTAGCATATTTTTGGTGTCTATTCCTAATGTAGGAGTAGAACATTTCTGGGTGGATGGAAAACATGTTGTTGTGTACTCTCAGTGTAGGAGCAATAGATATATGTGGAATGTGCGTGATCTTGATCTTGAGAGCATGATAAGTTTCTCAACAAGGGTCATAAGGTTTGACCAAACTCAATACAAAGACAAGTAGTATATATAGAAGGTGTATCTATCCTATATATGACTCTGGTGGGACATTGCTTTACCACAAAAGAGAGATGCGGCTATTCATTTTACCTTTTTGAAATAAAATCCTCCAATTATCAAGACATCAAAAGAATAAAGTTCTCATTATTATACTATATCTCATTCCACAACAACTTAAGTAACATGGGGTCCCTAATAATAAGTTCCCAATAGTAGTAAGACTTCTAGGAAAAGTATCATGTGAGTTTATCCTTAGTCATGACTGAAATAATTTTTTCTTATGTTTTAAAGTTGTTTATCAAGTGATTTTCAATTCATTCAAAACGGAAAGCGTAACATATAAAAATAGAGTATATGGGCCGCAAACCTGACTGTGGACAAAGCGCGAGGCGAGAGGGCACAGTGGTGGGCCGGCCGGCCCATAGGGTGACATGCTCTCAGGCCCGTTCGGGTCCAACTATGGTGAGCGTGGTTTTTGGTCTATTACTTCCCGAATGTTGTGATTTGCACGATCAAATTCCGTCTTGATGTCGAGGTGTGTCTCCCCCACACTTGTTTTCCTATATACCTTTATGCACAACATGTGGAGATAAACATATATCCAAAATAGAGATAAAGAATAGGTAATATTAATAAGACTTCATTAATATATATAAGGCACTTTATTACACAAGCACAACTAAGCACAAACTTTTATCTAACACAAACTTTTGATTGTTCTAACATCTGAGCTAAGAGACAAACCTAAACATACGATATCACACACTTTAACCTAACACTCGTGCCTTACCAAAATGACTACCTAATTCTACTTCTTAGACTTGACAACGAAGTGATTTAAAGCATTTAGGTCTTCTTTTAAGCTCTTGCGATGTACACGCTCTTCGTCAAGCCTCTGCTCTAGGGTATAAACTACATCAGAGAGGTCTTCAATCTTCTTCTCTAGGAGGGCAATGGTCATCCTTGGTCCCTCAGGTGGTGATGGCGCCTTCCTCTTCCTTGGAGGAACAACCTTGATTTGCTCTGGCATAGCTCGGACTCCATCAACGATTGTACGAGGGGTGACCGACCGGTACTTCGCACATGTGACATCTCCAAATTTGTTGGTCTTGAGTCCGGTCAGCACCTCATGATCCTTCAGAAGAAGATGATTGATCTCCTTCGTCACCTTGAAAACCTTTTGGGCGTCTAGCTTCGGCTCTTGTTGGAGAGCCTTTCCTTCAAGGCGTCGCAGCGGTGGCGGTAGAACAATTAGCGGGCGGTGAATGGCTTGGGCGTAGTAGGTTTGATTTGAGTGAATAGGGATAACTTCTGGAGGAACGACGGTCAGCGCTAGTGCTTCGGGCTTCTTGCTAAGATCGGCTCCATAGGGGATGATCTCTCTACTGGCCATTGGAACTAAAGAGGAGAACTTTGTTGCTATTGGAGGAAGAAGGATTTGATGGGATGGCTATGGAGGTAGGTAGGGGCTCATTTATATAGAGGGAACAACTTGCAGCTGGGTTCAAGATCTATCCATAGGAGGTCTTGTAATGAGAAAAAACCGAATGCATTGAAAAACTGTGGGATTGCACAGAGGAAAGATCTAGAAGACATGAGAGAGTTGACTGGGCATGAGAGGGGCTGATAGTGGGCCGGGCGGCCTCTAGGTGGGGCTGGCTGGCCCCACATGTCACCCTCTTGTGGAGATTTTTCTCGTGCCGGTGTATATTCTTGCATTACAAAACATTACGGAGGATGGCAGTGGTGTAAATTATGGTAAAATCAGGAAATCTACTTCATCCAAATCCTCTGGTGATTTTTTAGGTTCTAGAAAGATCTTGAGAGAGTTGCCATTTACCTTGAATAACGTACCTTCACCATTTTAAAGTGTCACCGCTTCATGTGACGAAGTACTTATCACCTTGAATGGTCCTTCTCATTTGCTCTAAAGTTTTTCGTGCTCAAATAATTTAACCCTAGAATTAAAAAGTAATACCTTATCTCCTAGGGAAAACTCCTTAATCCTCTTGTCATGCCATCTTTTTGTTCTCTCGTTGTAAATCTTGGAGTTGTGATATGCTTTTTCATGCCATTCATCCAACTCCGAGAGTTGTATCTTCTTCTTGGTTCCTGCGGCCTCAAAGTCCATGTTCCATCACTTGATGGCCTAGTGAGCTTTGAATTCTAACTCAACATGTAGATGGTAGGTCTTCCCATAGACGAGTTGGTATGGTGACATGCCCAATGGTGTTTTATAGGCCGTTTTATAAGCCCATAATGCATCGAGTAGTCGATCTTTCCATGCAGTCCACATCTCATTGACCGTCTTCTGTAGAATATTCTTGATTTGTTTATTTGATGTTTCTGCTTGGCCACTTGCCTGAGGGTGGCATGGAGTAGCGACATTATGATGGATCCCATGCTTTGACAAGTAATTATGAAAATTCTTGTCAGTGAAGTGAGTTCCTCCATCACTAATCACCATCCTTGGAACTCTAAATCATAGAAATATTATTTCTTCAAATATATTCTTGGAGTTCTTAGCATCAGTAGCTCTACATGGCATGGCTTCCACCCACTTGGAGACATAGTTAACTACCACCAAGATGTACTCATAGCTCTTTGACTTTGGAAAAGGTCCCATTTAATCGATTCCCCATGAAAGGATCAAGATGCCCAAGAGGGGGTGAATTGGGCTTTTCTAAAATTTATTGCGAGAATTAAATCCTACTAAGCCATAATTCACCTCTAGTGCCTACAAGTGTTCCTAGTGATTCTATCGATAAAAGCTTTGCACCCTAAGTTCCAGTCCTAGTCTAGCATGACAATTCTAGGAAAGTAAACCAAGCAACAAGAGTAATACGCGAAAGTAAATTGCTTGAAAGTAAAGGGTTAGGAACACGGCGATGTTTTCCCGAGGTATTGGAGAGTCGCCACTCCCCACTAGTCCTCGTTGGAGCATCCACGCAAGGGTGTAGCTCTCCCTTGATCCACGTGAGGATCAAGTGCTCTCTACGGGCTGATTCTTTGATACTCTATCACGGTGAATCGCCCACAACCACTCACAAGATGAGTTGGGTCTTCCACAAGCTCCGCCGGATGATCACCAAGCTCCCAATCACCACCAAGCCGTCTAGGTGATGGCGATCACTAAGAGTAACAAGCAAGAACTCTCACTTGACCACGACAAGCCTAATGAGAAGGTGGATGCACACTTGCTACTCCCTAGTCACTAATGAGGGATCTTAATCTTGGATTCTCAAATCTCAATCCTCACTAGAGCTCTTGCACTTCCTTGCATATGAAAGGTGCTTCTCAGCTGAACAAATGAGCAAGAGACCTCAAATAGAGGGGTAGAGGATGTATTTATACTCTCCACAGTCAATCCCAACCGTTATGTGCCAACTCAGCATTTTTCGTACTAACCGGACACGTCCGGTCGCTCAAAACCCTTTCTAGAACCTTTCTGTACTTTGACCGGACGCACAGATGAGTTCGATCGGTGATGACCGGATGTGTCCGGTCAATAAAGTTCCTCTCTGGAAATGGACCGGACGCACTGTAGACGCGTTTGATCAATTTCCTAGCCGTGTCCGATCACGACACTTACCCTCTCTGATTCTGGTCAATATGATCTACGCGTCCGGTCCATGGGAGGACCGCATTTGGTTGAACGTATTGAGTCTGTGGTGACTGCCAGTACTGACCGGATGCGTCCGGTCAAGGCACAGACCGTGTCCGATTGAGAAGAAATGGCTCAAAAACTTCGAATCGCGACGCAACCTGAACCGAGTTTCTTCCAACTAAATTTTGGGCTTCACCTAAGCTACCTAGTGCTAAGTTTGACAAGTGTGCACCACACCTAAACAAAAAAGACTCACCTAGGTCAAGCTACTCGCTCATGCCCCCCTTTATAGTACGGCCAAAGGAGAAAAGCGAAGATCCTAACGACTATTCCGATCGTAACTCAAGTCCTCGACGTCCGGAACTAACCGTCGTTAATCTTGACGTTAATCCTTTGAAAACCGAAATGATTTCCATCAAGGGGCATGAAAACCATAGTGCCCAAAATAGTCACCATTCCCATGACCTAACTTACCAAAGTTTCTACAAAACACACGTTAGTCATGGTAATGTTGCATTGTCATCAATTGCTGAAACCAACTCTAGGGGCCTAGATGCTTTCAATCTCCCCTTTTTTGGTGATTGATGACAACACCTTGAGTAAGTAGATTTAAGAGATGAGGTTTTCGATCATGCTTGGTTCACATAAGCAAAAGGCAATAAGAACAAGGGGTTTAGGATTGCTTATGTGCTCCAAGCCAACATGGTGTACTCATAAGATGAAACAAGAAGAGTTAGTACACAAAAGCATAGCTCATATGAAATCGGAGCAAGGCACAGAAGCAAAACCTTATGAGCTAGAACTAATCATGTGACATGATATAATAGAGACAAGATAATCAACATATTACTTAAGTATCTCACAAGCACACACGACACATAATGCAAGTGCGGGAATATAAACATGATGCATGAAAGTAGCACACAAAGAGCCAACAAACCAAAACCCTCTCTCACAACTCTCCCTGAATCTACTCTCTCTCCCCCTTTGGCATCAAGAGCCAAAAAACTAAGGGTCCGAAGGAGGAATGGAAGCAGTCGAGTCGGGTACAGAGGAGCGTAGAGTGATAAAAAATTGAGAAGTGTCCTCCTCTAACTCTGAGCTGTCATGCTGACCCTCTATAGGTACACGTGGAAGTGAAGCGGTCTGGATCTGCTCAGTGTGTGGGTCAGCAAGCTGTAACTCAGGAGCAGGAGCTGATGAAGTAGTAGCTACGAGAGCCGTAGTCTCTGTCACCTAAGCCTGAAGAGTACCAATCGTGGGAGGATCAGTCGATGCTACCGACGAAGGAACTGTCTCCGTAGTCCCGGTCCCCGTCACTAAAGGAGCCACTGTCTCGGAAGTTGATATCTCTGTAGTGGTCAGAACTGTGGTCTAGGAGGGTGTCGGTTGACCGGTCAACTCACTGTAGGACACACTGAAGTCAATAGATAATGGAGTGCCAGTCAGAAGGTGATGCCTGAGCTGAACCGGTGGAGTGAATCCCGTCTGAATAGGAGTGTAGCCTGGGGACTAAAACGACTGAGGCACCTACTGCTGAGGTGAGGCAAACTGAAAGCTCGGCTGTGGTCCCTGACTCTAAAGCTCACTGGGCTGTAAAGCTAGAGTAAGGACAGACGGAGGTGGAGGGACCCCAACAGTAACAAGGTGTCTCAAGAGCTCAAGGTATTGCTGCTGGGTAGCTGCCTGCTGCCTCTGTATCTCTAGCTGCTGCCTCTGAAACTTGTCCTGATGAGCTTGAATCTGTGCAAATGCAGCTGCGTTGTCCTGAGCCTGTCTCTGTAGCTGAATCTCCTGCCTCTCCTAAGCCTAAGTCAGCCTCTCAAGTATAGCCACCATGGCTGGGTCTGTGCGTGAGGCTGAACCAGAACCACCGGCCTCATGGTCGTGAGAATGAGGAGAGCTGTACCGAGGAAGTGGCTAATAGTCATCATCAGTACTGTCAGTGGCGTCATCCTCGTCTGGATCGGCTGGCTGAGCATCTAAGTCGGCAAGCTCTGCCTCTGCAAGTCCCTCAACAGTCTGGTCCTGCTCAGCTATAGTCTCAGGTACCTCTGCTCTCTGACGCTGACTCTGTTTAGGTGTCTGCTCTCGGGTGATAGACGCTCATAGCTGTCGTATGTCATACTCAGGGAAGGCTATCGTGGTGTCGGAGATCTCTGCTCGAATCTCAGCTGGAAGGTCGCACGAACACCGAATCAGAAAACAAATCCAATGGGCATAGGGTAGCTGACGGTGACCCTTGAAGCCCTCTGCTAAAGTATCCTCCATCTTACAGAGCATCAAATCCCAAATATCAAACGGAGTCTGAGAGATAAGGTGATGAACTACCCAAAGCTACATACGTGTCAAACCTTCTCGGTAGCCCAACCTCGGAAGCAGTGTCCTCCTCACAATAGCATCAAAACTCTGGCAATAGGAGTCAAACTGGCTGGTGTACGTCTAGACCCCTCACCAAACAGCTCACGAAAAGCATGGTCTGACTAAGTCTGTAGGTGGCACAGTGCCGCCGTGTGGACGCCACGGTGGTGGT
Organism: Saccharum spontaneum; assembly: GCA_022457205.1. NCBI lineage: Eukaryota > Viridiplantae > Streptophyta > Magnoliopsida > Poales > Poaceae > Saccharum > Saccharum spontaneum. The sequence continues at coordinate 53,454,877 of CM039598.1, read as the reverse complement.
GTCTGACCAAAACAAAGTTGGTGGATCTTCGTCTCTGAAGCTGGGAGCCTAAGAATCTCCCGTACCCTAGTGCTGTATAGCCTGCGGTCACGACCTCTGAATGCAAAGTGGATGAACTCGTGAGCGGGGTCTATCGAAAGTGAAGAGTAGAACTCCCTGACCCATGTGCCGCAATATGCTCCTGTCAGACCCAGAAGATCTGACAATCCTGGTAGAAAAGAAATATGGGGACGGAGCTGCTCGCTAATAACTGCAACAAGTGACTCTAGTCGACAAACCCTCTGTGGTCTGAAGGCAATCCCACTGTCAACATAAGCTCTGTAAAAGTCCTCGTGCAGAGGTGTGTAGAATCCCTCTGAAGCTCTAGTGTCCCACTGAGGTGGGAACCACCGAGCAACCTCGACGAAAAGGAGAGCCTAAACCTGTTGTGCTGTAGCTCCCCTTAGGTCAAAGTGCTCAACTGGGGGCTGACCACGAGTTCTGGGAGGTGGACAACCTCCACGTCTCTAACCCTCTAGCCTAGGAGTCACCTGATCATGCATTCGTCCACGTCTCATCAAGAGGCTATGCACGGGATAATGCATTCCCTTCCTCTCTGCGATTTTGTTTCATAGATTGCCTGGTTGTCATGCCCATTGCGTTCTGCAAGTTTAATGTTGGGATGCTAGAATGTGCGATTTTTTTGTAGTCTAGATGTTCAGTGCGTCTTGCAGCTAAGGCCTAAGGATGATATGAACATGTGGAGTCGTCTGGCTTTTTAGATTCTTTGGGTGTGTTTCAGAAGTGCTTTTCTCTTAGTTACTACTACTACTGCTATCCTACACTACTACTACTATTGGCTGCTCTTACTCTCTATTACTACTGCTCCTCTTCCCTATCCTACTACTAGTACTACTAGTACTCCTTCCTGCACCTACTATTGTGGTGGTTGGCTGTTGCTTGCTACTACTCTACTACTTACTCCTTACTAATACTACTCTACCTAATATTATGGTTTTGGCTTGTTCTCAAACTTGGTGGCATGTGCAATGATGAATTTTTTCAAACTTATAAAAAGAAGTGCTGAGACAGTGGTATTTGCAATGATGTGAAACTTTTATGCTGAGGCAACGGCTATGATGATGAAATGTGCTTTTGTGATGTACTTGTTATATGAACTTAGTGTGTGTGTGACATGATGGATCACATGGAACAATCGATGACAATGACGACACATGAATTCATGTAATCTATGTGTTTATTCTTTGAATGCGTATTTTCTACTTTATTATTTGTGTTTGAATCTAAGAAAAATTTGATTTCGAATTCAAAATCAAATTCAAAAAACATTTTTTAATTATGAAAAATCTTAACCATGGCGGGCAAATACAAGCAACCGCCACGGTTAATCATTTCAAGGAGGCGGGCGAGTTAAAGCAACTGCCACCGTTAATATGTATTAACCGTGGCGGTTGCCCTAAAACACCCATCACAGTTAATATCATTAACCGTGGCAGTTGGCCAACCGCCACCGTTAAGGCCACGATTAACCATAACCTTTGATCCGTGGTGGTTGGAATACCCGCCACGGTAAATCAAAAACACCCGCCACCGTTAAAAATTTTGTAGTAGTTGTTGGTGGTGGTATTACTTGACTTAATATTGGATGCTAATCCATTTTTGGAAAAGGAAAAGTATTTGGATTAGGCAATATTTGGACTTGCATTCACGTGATTGGTTGAGGAGTGTGTTTTGAGCTTAACATGTAGGTGGTGCTGGTTGGATTTTTCATCATGCAATGGCCATGGGGCATACTACTAGTGCGTGAACATGCAATTGCGAGTAGCGAACGAGCAGCGTGTTCAGCGGGCTTGCTCTGTATGCGATTAATGCGTAGTGTGTGCGATGCTGCTGCTGAACTCGCCTTGCATGACATGGTGAAGTAATGGCACTACAGCTTGCCAGCGAGGTGTACTGCAAGCGTGCGACGCGGGCTTGCTCTGTGAGTGTGCTATGAGCGCGATTAGGGAATTAGGAAGAAGATGAATAGTGAAAGATGGAGTTGGATCAGGATGACAATAGTGAGAGGAGAATATTTGGACAAGGAATAAATTAGAGCTCAAATTGAGAATTAGTGCAACAAATTTTAATTTCTCATTTTGCCACATGCAATAATACATAAATATGATACTCATGACATGGTTTAGTGATTTGATAACGCGTAACACCGAGGGTGTTACACTGGGCGCCCACCTAGATGCGCAGCTGTATCGTGTCCTCGGTACGAATCCCCTTGATCGCCGAGAGTGAGATCATCAGCATGTCGGGGTCGAAGGCTGCGGGCTCGGCGGTGGCGGTGGCCACTGCGTCGTCAGGTGCATCACCCTCAGGCTCCTCAACGAGGTAATATGAGATCTCGAGGTAGAACAGATGAGGGCATTTGTGGCCGTGGACATACGGCTGAAAGCCCAAGTTTGGTTTTGGTAATTAATGACATCAAGTTGCTAATGCCATTGTGTCAAGTAATTTGAGTTAGGCATAGCAACATGAGTGATGAAGGAAAAGGAGCATGAACTTGGAGATAAATGTGATGGACATGAAATGAGATGATCAAGGCAAAGGTATAATGGTAGGATTTTCTTTTGCAGGTCTCTAGATGAGTAGAGAAGCGATTGACCGGGTTTAGGATTGATAGTCGACTATCAAGAGGGGCAATCACGTTCATCTCATGAATCAAGTGCTACTAGGTCCATATCCTTGAGCATATGCATTTAGGATCTAGTGTGGTGCTAACTTCTTTGAGAAAATGATTGTGAAAATATTAACACACGTGTACAAGGTGGTGTACACTTGTTAGTGTTGGCACATTTGCAAAGGAGGTGGAGTTTGAGCGATAGAGATGGATTTGAGACTCGGCGGGATTTGGCGTTTTCGTGGAAATGAAATGCATATTTTCTACTATGCCAAAGGCGGAGATTTTCTCTAAGTCTTCGTGGATCAAAACGGTGGCGAACGGAGGTCACTGGTATGACCGGACGCTGGACCGGACGCGGTTTCGGCACGACCGACGCGTCCGGTCAGTGGCAGCAGCTGTGCGCGGCGCGGGGTGCTAGGGTTTGCAACCGACGCGTTCGGTCACGTACTTAGAGAATAGCGCAAGTCTCAGAGCTGATCGGACGCGGTGGCGCGTCCGGTCACGTGCGACTAGATGCGTCCAATCGACAAAGTCGCTCTCTAGAACCTCTCTGGATAGCGACCGGACGCTGGCTCTGTCACGTCTGGTCATGGAGTGAAGCGTGTTCGGTCAAACAGTGAAGCACGTCCGGTCACACTTTACCTGAGAGTGTAACGTTTCGTGACCATTGGAAATCTAATGAGCGAGATTCAAAAAGGGACACGTGGTGAGCATCGGCGAAGTCACGTAGGTGCGACCGGATGTTGTGGCCGCGTCCAGTCGATCAGACCAGGGCGTCCGGTCAGCACGTGTAGAGCGGCATCTCGAGCCTAATGGCTCTATTCTTTGGGGATGCTTTTAAATAGTTGCTTGTCCAGTTTTGGGACCTCTCTCTTGACTCTTTGAACACTTGAGACATACTTTGAGCTAGAGAACTTCCCCTCCACTCATCTCCTTGCTTGGTTGCGGACTCTAGTGAGATTGAGTGAGATTCAAGTGCATTGCTTAGTGATTTGCATCTAGTGGCACTTGATCTTTGAGTCAGCTGCGGATTTCTTGTTACTCTTGGATGTTTCCTAACATACTAGACAGCTTGGAGCAACAGTGGTGTTGAGCTCATGATTGGAGATTGTTTCGAGCCTCACCAAGTGATTGTGAGGGGTTCTTGAGCCTTTTCCACAGGAGTTCATGAATTGGCTACTCTTGTGGAGCTCGTGGGTTGGAGGATCCCCATCTTGTGAGTGGATGTGCGGCACCCGCTAAGGATTTGACTCTTGATAGTCAATTAGCTTGCGATCCATCAAGTGGGTGCATCGCCACAACGAGGACTAGCTTGCCAGGAAGCAAGTGAACCTCGGTAAAAAAATCTTGTGTCATCTCTTTGCCGAAGATTTCATCTTGTGTATGTGATTGCGTTGATTGATCGGTTCATTGGACATATCTCTACTCATCAACGTTGGTATAACAATCCTAGCTCACTCCTTTGCTTACTTATCTACCTTGCTAGTTGTGTAGCTTGTTATTCTTTGTCTTTAGCTTGTGTAGATTTGTTATTGATTAGGAGTAGAGTTAATTGTTAGTGCGCTGTTGCGGTGCTCATAGGCGTGGGCGAGGCTCATGGTGCGTTGCAGGTCTTGAGGGTCGTGAAGCTCCACATCTATGCAGATGTGCTCCGGAAAGTCCCCAGTGAATAGCTGGTGAAAGGTCCTTGTTTGGTTTTGATAATTGAGTGACAACCTAGGTGGACTAATATGTGTTTATATGAAATACACAGGGATTTAGTCCACATGTACAAATGTGATGAAGGAGCTCATTGCATATGGGACATGACATTGAGTCATGTGACTAAGGTGGAGAAGATCAAGACAAGACTTGGCTTAATGGACCGGTTGCAAGCATGAAGGGTAAGTTGGAGGCTTTGAAGCGATAGACCATGGCGGTGAAGCTTGATCAAGACTTGGCGCCGATGGATGAAGGCAACGGTAAAGAGCATGTGAGGTCAAGATCGATGAACCAATAAGGTCACATGATGATATAAAGTGGATCATATCATTTGTTGATGGTGTTGGTGCATGTGTTGCATCGGCATTGGAGGAGATGGAATGAAATACGCAAGGCAAAGGTATAAACTATAGGGCATTTCATTTCACAGGTCTAAGGTTGAGTAGAGAAGAAATATACCGGGTTTAGGATAGATAGTCGTACTATAAAGAGGAGAAATCTTTATTTACAACGGTTATCTAGTGCCACTTAGGTGCTGTTTGGTAACGTGCACAGTAACGCAAATGTAATCAAAATTAGTTCATTTCTATTTGCGGCCGGTAACATTCGCATGCTTAAATTATTTTCGTTTGCGTTACCTGCAGCAGAACCAAACAACTCGTTAGTGTGAGTCTCGTTTGCATATACTTAGCGCTTAGTGACGTGGTGAGATGCATGAGAAAGCCCTGAAAATTCTTTGCGAAAATGCTAACTTTAGTGCCTAATTTGTTCTGGCTCTTTTGGGAAGTTAGCACTTGAGAAAAGGGTGATAGAGGAGAAGAATTTGGAGCTGCTGTGGCGCTGGGCTGAGCAGGCGCTTGCCTGGCCGCGTGGGCTAACGTGGCCCAGCTGGTGGCGCAGGCGCTGGCCTTTGAGCCGGCCTGTCAACCACGGAAGCAGGCGCGCGTGTGGGCCGAGCTCAGGAGGAGCAGCTACGCATGGGCTGCTGGTGCTGGTGCTTGCTTGGGCCAGAGCAAAGGTTCCGTCCGTGGGATTGGGAAGGAAGCGAGCGGCGTCGTACAGCGCTTGGTCGCGTGGGAGCGGTCTCCGTTCCTGCGCTGCGTTTGACCGGGCGAGTGGATAGGCCAGCGAGCAGCTGCGCGGATGCTTCGTGCGGACGCCGTGAGAGGTGGCCCTGCCGCTCTGCATGTGGGCATGCATAGGTTGCGTGGGGAGCTGGTGCTGCTGCTGTGTGGGACCGCACGCGTGGGGACCACCAGAGAGGAAAATGAGGAGAGCGCCATTTCCTGTGTGGAGCTGACCCCAAATCTTATTCAACGCGCGTGCCTCCGACGCGACTGCCGACCGCGCTGGTGCAGGATATCGACATTGTCACCGACGATGGCCTCCGACGACTCTAGCTCCTCTAGGTATGCGCTGCCTCGTCCGCCTGCCCTTCCCTGCTCTTCGCCCCTCTACTCCCGCTGGGCCTGCGTGCGAGCCGTACTGCATCCATTGGTGGCCACCGTTGTGCTGAGAGAGGAGGGAGACGATGGGAGGCCACTGGCTTCGACATCCCAGCGTTCCTCGGCAGCGGTGGAAGGAGCCATGGGTTGTGCGGTTGGGGGCTGGGGCATATTGCGTTTTTGACCTGCTGCTGCTGCCTATGCTGGTCTGCTTAGGCTACGGAGTTCAGACTCAGATAGGAAAAAATCTGATGATACTTTCCCTGGTTCTGCTCAGAGTCCCATTTTTTGATAAATAAATAAATTATTTTCAAATCTAATAAAACCGGCCTAAACTTTTCCCTCTTTTCAAAGTCCTCTTGCGTGCCTATCAATCTTGATAAATTTCCACGATGTCCCTCTCGTAAATGAAGTACCACTCAATATGTATGGTCACAACTGGCTGGCTGGGCAGGATAGATTCTCCAACTCTTGTGTCTGAGTTGTTGTGGTGTCGACTTTATGAGACCCCATAGCTAGTTCAAGTGTTCAACCACGACAGGTTTTGATTTCCTCTCCGCACTTGTAGTTTACAAGATCAATCATGGATTTTAGACTGCTGAACAGGGACCATCTGACTCATATATGTATGCAATATTTTGCTTTCTTTCTGTGCATGCAGGAGAAGCGATTCTACAGGTTGCTTTGATCAGTCTTAATGGCAGCAGAGATGGTCGGTTCTGCAGTGGCCCAGGAGGCAGTTAACCATGTCTTATCAAGAATCAAGGAGGGTTATGCAGAGAAGTCAGATGCAAAGGAGCACATAGAGAGGATTGAGATGGCGCAAATCAAGCTAGAAGCCGCCCTTGAGACATCCAACAAGTGGAACATCACCAGCGTGCCACTGCTGCGCTGGCAGAGCAAGCTCAAGCGTGCAACACAGGAGTGCGACCACACTTTGCGCCGGTGCAGGCAGCGATTGCAAGAAGAGGAAGAAGTGAAACAAGGGCTACGGAGCTCCTCCTTTCCTAAGAGGGTCGCTCAGACTGCCATGTCATTTGTTTCATCAATGTTTAGCGGTGGTAACGATGATGATGTGAGAGGACCCACCGCTGTCCGGCGATTCGAGCGGTTTGCAGATGGTGCGACCGAGTTCTTGAGGTACGTGGAGCTTGGTGGCACACCATGCGGATACATGTTCTCCGTGCCTCTTATACGCCATCTTCTCGCTGGCAAAGGAACAAAGTATTGCTTTGTTCGCGGGGGCCAACATCTCTCAATTATTCTACGGCCCTTTAGTCCACCCAACCGTGGGATGGAAGGGACCCTGAAATTCTTACTTGAAGATAGCGTTGCGCCAGAGAACAATTTCATTCTTGGCCTCAGCTTACGGCTCTCTGAGAGTACTGACATAGTTGGGGTTGCAATCAGATGCTTGCAGCTGTTCATTCCATACTTGAGCTCAACAACCGAGATTGTGAAGACAAAGCTAACCCAGGTACCATTGCAAGACTTTTGCTGGGTGTTTGATGATTATTTAATTTTTGACTGTGACGAACATGTTTACACCATGTGTTCTAAATGGTTTCGACCGAACCCGTTATGTTGTCAACAAGAAGACCATCCCCACGTCCAGAGCCCCACTTCAGAATCTTTACCATGTGGTATATACTTGGAACCAGTTATCCATGTGTATCTGCTAGGACACGTTGCACTGTCAGCTGAGAACAATGGGCAGAGGACAATTGTCGACGGCGAAAGCCAAACAAGCCCCACGAGAGACTTTCCATATTTGAAACTTGGAGCACACTTCTGGCCTCACGCCTCTTCTGAAAATTTGTCACCTGTTGTCGGGGGTTCAGCATCAGAGATAATCAATGATGAAGCTAAACAATGTGGCATGTATGCAAACATTTCCTTTGAACAGCTGGGAGAGATCACGATGCCAAAAGCAGTATATTGCCTTCGCAGGAATGTTGCAGCTACATTGTATCAGATGTTGTGGAAGTCCAAGCATTGCGGCGCCTACATTCGGGTCGAGAAGACCTCATGGAGAGCATCCACTAGGAAAGATAAAGTTGGAAAATGTCGTAAGCAAAGGAGGGACAAGAAGGTTCGGGTTGAGGGATGGACAAGTGGTAACAATGAGTTCATTGGCTCATGGATTGCGCACGCGCCTGCTCAGTTGCAGAGCTCAGTCGTCAAATATTTTCTTCAGAAAGAGAAGCGGTCAACACTACCATTATTATTGAAAACTAATGGCTGCACCCATGATTGTCCAATCATGCTGTCGTCTTTGCAAGATCACAGAGATTTGCCTAGGAAGCTCAAGTTGTCCAGCACGTTCAATCCCTGAACGATTTCCACTTGCTTGTACTAAGTTCAACTGTTGGTGTGTGTTGCAAATATAAGATTATCTAGGGTTGTCCTATAAATGTAATACTCTACTCCAAATTATAAGACATTTTGGTATTTCTAAATATATTGTTTTTATTATATATCTAGACATAGTGTATCATGACATTCCTCGGTACTTTCACGCTTGTGGGCCATGTTTCGTCCCAATGTTTGGCAGGTTTCTCGTGGGGCCCATCCACATGTCACACCCATTTTTAAAGACAAAAATAGGATGCATAAAGTACTCATGTGCGCCCCAGGTCATGATCGCACACATAAGCAGACAAATTACATAGTATCATCACAGTGCTTATTACATAGCGAATAAATATTTTAAACATAGTCTTGAACAATAGATAATAATATCTAGTAATAATCTCCAGCGGAAACTCCACACAGGGACACGGTTGACTGGTTGACACCAAGACTAGTACTCATTACGATAATCCTCATCATAATCTTCATCTGTTATGGTGGAAATAGCAAGAGTGAGTCCATGTCGAACTCAACAAATATAACACAGGGTTCATGAGGCTCAAATGGCTAGACACTGTTTAACTGCGGTTAGCTTTTAGTCTTATAACTTTCATTTGAGTAGCATCAAGATAAACCACTTCCCATTTAAAGAACCAATGATCAATTATAATAATGATAACGAATAGCATTAACATGAGCATAATAATAACAACAGTAATTAAGCATGATATAACAATGGTGATCAACTATTCCATAAGAATCCCCAAGGCCGCTCGTATCCGTGAGCACGGCTAGTATACCAGTTTTTAACTCTGCGCAGAGGTGTACACTTTCACTGTGAGTCATGATTTCCAAATGAGTGGGGAGATCAAGCCCAAACACCCAAAAACCATATAAAGCCACTCAAGAGTTCGTCTAACAAATTAGGGCCATTAGATTCACTCGGCAGGCAGATGTAGAACCCCCCTTCCCTGTGGCACAACAACCGCAGCCTATACACACTAGGCCAGGGGCTCGCACTACACCCAACGTGGCAAGCCATTCTTACGCCATTTAAGGTAACCACTAACAAGCTAGAAAAGGTCTCTTGAACAACTAAAGCCAGAGCCATATAGCCCTCACAGCTGTACTGTATATCCCGGTTATCACTTACAGATAAGTCCTTATGGAGAGAAACCAGAGCATCAAAATAAATACACTTGCTCTAGCCCCCTTTTAACAGTAATAAGATCATCTTAATGGTTGATTGCTTAATTCATTAATCAAATTACAAGATCATTGTTCTCAGTTTAAGCACTAGCAATAGCTACCCATATGCAATCCCAAGGTTGACAAGGAATCAAGATAACAAGCACTACGTTATAATCTCTATGGTTGTCAAGGTAAGCACATGCATATGTATGATAACTCAATGTATAGGTAACAAAGATAGTCCTGTGTTATACTTGCCTTGATCAAAGCTCTCCAAATAATACTGCTGACTTGGCTCAAAGTAATACTCCGAATTGTCCAAATACTGCTCACCTTCTATACTCGATCATCAATCAACAACATACATGCATCCAATCAAACATACACGAAGCAAACAAATAGATATAATTAGAACAGTACACCAACAGTAACAAAACAGTAATAAAAGTTTATAAAACTCTTCTACACGTTTCTACGATCACACAGACGCAAAGATCACCAAAATCGGAGTTAAAACGTAAAAGTTATGAATTTTCTAAGATTTCCTATAGATAAATAAATACTTAATTATAAACTCGAAAAATAAATTACCAAAACTAACTGTAAAACTATACTAACATGTAGAGTTCGCAAATACGAACCTAACGCAATTTGAACGGATCAAATCGGAGTTAAAACGAAGATTTTATGACTAAAACAATTCTAGTGGCAAAACTGTAAATTGCTGAAAACGTATTTTTGATTTAACCGGTTGAAAATACGCTTTCCAAAATATAAAAACGTAATCTCAGCTTTACGCCTTGGGACCGCGGGTTGATTCCCAGAAACCCGAGGGTCTCTTTAGAAAATTTCACCGCGAAGGGGTATCTTCTAATCTTGATCGTTGAATCACGATCGGACGGTCTACGATCACCTGCAACACTACAGTAACCAAAACCGATCCTTCTTCCTCCCATCCGGCCACCGGCCGCCGTACCCACCATGGCCGGCTCGCCGGAGTTCGTCGGCCCCGCAAAATCCGACCACCACTCACCCTCCTACCAACTCCAATCGGTGGAGAAGCTCCATGCGATCTCATCTACCCGAAAACAAACTATCTACGGTCACCGAACGCTACACGCGACAACAAGGGGGCGGCGGCTCCATTGCCGCACCATCGACAAGCTTCAAAACCAAGATTCAAAGCACTACAAACCTAAAGAAGAGCATGGGGAGAAAGAGGAGAAGACAACGAGCTCACCAGCGCGAAGAAAAAGAACCCGCACCGTCCCACGAGCTCCACCGACGACCAACCGACACCGCCAACCGCCTAAACCCTAAACCTCCGATTACTTGTGGTAGCGATCACGTTTTAGGTGAAAAACGGAAAATAGAAGGTCCCCTCTTCCTATTTATAGCCTCAAATCACCGAAATCGGTTACCAAATCCCGGAATCAAGATTCGTTTGAAGTTCGGCCGGTGGAGGTTCGACTCCGGTCCGGCTACGAGAGCTTGAAGACGACTGACCGGCTGACCCCACCGGTCAGCGGCAGGGAAAGAAGGAGAGGGGCGGCTACTGGATCCCGGCCCGAGCTGGGCCGACTGGGAGCGCGGTCGTGGGCTCGGCCCACGCGGTCATGTGAGCGGAGAAGGAGAAGCAGCCCAAACACACAGAAACGGGCCGGCTCGGCTGAACGGGCCGGTACAGCAGGTGAGCCTCTTTGTTTTTTTTCATTTACTTGTTTTCAAAAGTATTTAAAATACAATCTCATCCAAAATAATATAAAATAAAGTATAACAAATTCACACCACACAATAAAAATATATGCAACAGCATGAATGCAACACAAATATAATTTATTATTATTTTAGTTTTGTAATTATTTATTATCTAACTTATTCCAATTTTGTTATCTCAAAATTTGGGTGTTACAAATTCTACCCCCCTTAAAAGAATCTCGTCCTCGAGATTGAACTGCTTACTCAAATAACTGCGGATATGATTTCCTCAATTCATCCTCTCTTTCCCAAGTTGCCTCTGCCTCTGAATATCGATTCCACTGTACTTTACACATCTTAATAATCCGACTTCGAGTAACCCTCTCAGCAGTCCCTAAAATCTTAATCGGAATCTCTTCATATGTAAGATCCTCCTTAACAGTCAATTCTTCCAAAGGTATCTGCTCCTCAGGCACCCTCAAACACTTCTTAAGTTGTGAAACATGAAACACATCATGCACCCCAGATAAATTCTCAGGCAACTCTAATTGGTAAGCAACTTCCCCACGTCTAGCAATAACTTTAAATGGTCCAATATACCTTGGTGCTAGTTTACCTTTCATGTTAAATCTCTTCACACTTCTCATAGGTGACACCTTCAAATAAACATAATCACCTACTTCAAAAACTAAATCTCTTCTCCTATTATCAGCATAACTCTTCTGACGAGACTGTGCCACCCTCAAATTCTCACGAATCACTCGCACTTGATCTTCTGCGTTTCTAAGAACATCTGTACCAAACACCTGAGATTCACCTGTCTGATCCCAAAACAATGGAGTTCTACACTTACGTCCATACAAAGCTTCAAACGGTGCCATCTTAAGACTCTGTTGATAACTATTATTGTAAGAAAATTCTGCATAAGGCAAACTCTTATCCCAACTGGTCCCATATTGCAATGCACAGGCTCTCAACATATCCTCTAATACCTGGTTGGTCCTTTCAGTCTGTCCATCTGTCTGTGGATGATATGCTGTACTAAAGTTCAATTTAGTTCCTAAAGATTCATGCACAGCTTGCCAAAAGTGCGATGTAAACTGCGATCCTCGATCAGATACAATCTTCTTTGGAACCCCATGCAAACATACTACCTTCTCCATATACAACTCTGCCAATTTTGGTCCATGGTATGTGGTCTTAACTGGTATAAAATGAGCAACCTTAGTCAACCTATCCACTATCACCCAAATAGAATCATAACCTCTCTGAGTACGCGGTAACCCCACTATAAAGTCCATACCAACTTCCTCCCACTTCCATTCAGGAATCTTCATTGGTTGCAACAATCCAGCAGGTCTCTGATGCTCTGCTTTCACCCTCTGACAAGTATCACACAATGCCACATACTCAGCCACATCTCGCTTTAATCCAACCCACCAATATTTCTGTTTAAGATCCAAATACATCTTAGTACTACCAGGATGAATAGAATAAGCTGACTCATGAGCTTCACGAAGAATTGCCTGTCTAATAGCTTGATCCTCAGGTACACACAGCCTCTTTCCAAACCACAAAATTCCATTATCATCCATTCTAAAGCCTGGTGACTTACCAATCACTATATCCTCCGCTATCTTCTTTAGTTTCTCATCCTTCAATTGACCCTTATAGATCTCTTGCTCTAAAGTAGGCTCTATTACTAATTCCATTGCATTAGTAACAATTCCCAAGTTCAAGTATTCAAATTCAGCACATAACTCACTAGTCATAGACAATGTTCTTATCTCATTGGCATAACTCTTCCTACTAAGAGCATCAGCTACTACATTAGCCTTACCAGGATGATAGTGTATCTCAATATCATAATCTTTAATCAACTCTAACCATCTGCGTTGCCTCAAATTCAGATCTGACTGAGTGAAAATATACTTCAAACTCTTATGATCAGTGTATATATCACTCTTATGTCCAATCAAATAATGTCTCGAAATCTTTAAAGCATGAACAACAGCTGCTAACTCCAAATCATGTGTAGGATAATTCAACTCATGCTTTCTCAACTGTCTAGATGCATAAGCCACAACTCTGCCTTCTTGCATAAGAACACATCCCAAACCTTGACGAGAAGCATCACAATAAATAGAAAACTTCTTACTCAAATCTGGTAAAACCAAAACAGGCGCTGTAGTTAACCTCTTCTTCAATTCCTCAAAACTAGCTTGACATTTATCAGACCACACAAATTTAGCATTCTTTTCTAACAGAGATGTCATAGGTTTAGCAAGTTTAGAAAACCCTTCAATGAACCGTCTATAATATCCAGCTAAACCCAAGAAACTGCGAATCTCACTAACATCAGTAGGTGGTTTCCAATTCAGTACATCCTTCACCTTGCCTGGATCCACTGATATACCTCCATTAGAAAAAATATGACCAAGAAAAGAAACTTCCTTCAACCAAAACTCACATTTACTTCGCTTCGCATACAGTTTATGCTCTCTAAGCTTCTGCAATACCAACCTCAAATGTTCAGCATGCTCTACCTCTGTCTTGGAAAATACCAGTATATCATCAATAAACACTACCACAAACTTATCCAAGTATTCCATGAACACCTTATTCATCATGTACATAAAGTATGCAGGTGCATTGGTCAATCCAAACGACATAACAGTATACTCATACAATCCATACCTTGTAGTAAAAGCTGTCTTTGGAATATCAGAGGCACGAATCTTCAACTGATGATATCCATAACGTAAATCAATCTTAGAAAACACACAAGCACCTCTCAACTGATCAAACAAGTCATCAATCCGGGGCAAAGGATACTTATTCTTGATGGTTACTTCATTTAGCGACCGATAATCGACACACATCCTCTGACCACCATCCTTCTTATCAACAAAAATGACTGGAGCTCCCCAAGGTGATGAACTAGGTCGAATAAAACCTTTTTCTTGTAATTCTTTAATTTGTTTCTTAAGTTCTTCTAATTCATCTACTCCCATCCTATATGGTCGTTTGGCTATAGGTGCAGTTCCAGGTAATAATTCAATAAGAAATTCAATGTCTCGGTCAGGTGGCATACCTGGCAATTCATCAGGGAAGACATCCGAAAATTCTTCAATCACTGAATTCTCCTTAATAGTATCTTCAATCTGATTCACCACCGCGGTTGGTTGCTTCTGCATTGCTACATCCACATTGATTTTATCTCCATTAGGCGCAGTCACAACTACCACTTTTTGCTGACACTGAATCTCTGCCTGATTTTGCTTCATCCAGTCCATACCCAATATCACATCAATCCCAGATGTTCGCAACACTATAGGAGTTATCTTAAACTCTACCCCCCTTAATACCATACTAATTGGAAGACAACGATTACTGGTTTGCATGGTACCTCCAGGTGAATTTACTAAGAGAGGTTCTTTCATAGCTAGCATGGGTATACTATGCATTTTAACAAAAATATTGGATATGAATGTATGAGATGCTCCAGAGTCAAAAAGAACAGTTGCGGGAGTGGAATGTACATTGAACGTACCAATCATAACTTCTGGTGCACCATGAGCTGTATCAGAAGACACATGATTCACCCTTCCAGTACCCGATTGCCTCTGGTTGCTCTTCTGGCTCTGAGGAGTCTATTGGTTCTGCTTCTCAGGACAATTATAAGACAAATGGCCCTCTTTACCACAGACAAAGCATCTAATAGGAGTACTGGGAGTACTATTCTTCATGGGGGTAGCATTGGGATTTCCAGTGCGAGGAGTCTGTTGCCCAGTCTGCTGATACTGTTGACGCTGTGGATATGATGAACGCTGTTGCGACTGATTGTTTTGCCAATTTTGGGACCACCTCTGATTTGAATTGCGATTCCACTGGCTAACCGGTCCCTGAAACTTCTGATGAAAGCCATGCTGAGAATTTGTGCGTTGACGGTTGTTGCTTCCTGAGCCTTGCACCTTCATCTTTCTTTTTCTGTCCATCTCCCTACGCGCATTATCAAGCACAATCGTTTTGTTCACCAGCTCTTGAAAACTAGCATAGTTATTCCCCTTCAGTTGCAAGCGAAGATCATAATAAATTCCCTTCAAGAAAAGACGCTGCCTGTCTGCATCTTCCCTAACTTCATTGGGAGCATAGCGAGCCAACTGGGTAAACCTGTCATGATATTCACTCACACTCATCTGTCCCATCCTCAGGTTTCTGAATTCTTCCTGCTTCAGCTCAATTATACCTTCAGGAATATGACGAGCTCGAAAATCTCTAACAAACTCATTCCAAGTGATAGGAGGAGCATTGTCAGGGCGTGCAGCCTGGTACGACTCCCACCAAGTCTGAGCTGTCCCTTGTAACTGACCAGATGCATACAACACCTTCTCCATATCATTGCATTGGGCTATGTTCAGCTGTTTCTCCACTGCCCTCACCCAATCATCTGCTTCTAAAGGATCAGCAGCATGAGAAAACACTGGAGGGCGTCCCTTCAAAAATTCTCCACGCTTATCCCTTACTTGAACAGGTGGTGGTCCTCCAACAGGGGGATTATTCTGCATATGCTGCATAAACATCTGCATCAGCTGATTCTGGGTTTGCATGAGTTCCTCCATAGTAACGGGTGGATTAACACCCCCACGACCTCTGCCACGACCTCTGCCTGACATCTGTTTCCAAAACACAGAAGATGGAATTCAGTACAATCCGAGATGATGTATACAATAGATAAACAAAATCTGATTTTCTGGGCAAACTCCAATTTCAGCAACTCAGTAAAACTGTCATATCTCGAGCTACAGATGTCCAAATCAGATGATCTTTACATGGTTGGAAAGCTTATAAAATTATCTACAACTCGTATTCACAACACTTTTTCTGATTCTGTCAATAAATTGGTCAAAAACTGAACTTAACAGAAACTGTTCCCGAATTCCAGACTGTGCAGTAACTCCAACTTGAAACAGGTATATCTCTTAACTCATAATAGATATTAAGGTGATTCTTGTGGGATTGGAAAGATATAGAAGTCTAATTATTCCCAGTAAAAGTTCTTAAATTTCCCATGAACGGATTTTAAGTTATTTCCAAAACATCCCAGACTGATCCAAAAATCAGCAAAGGACAGAACTAAGTTAACCTCATATTCACTAATATATCTTGATCAAACTTAATATTCTTAATAATAGAATTTGTAGGCATGTCTACAAAACTCCAGCACACATTACAAAGATCCAAATCACACATTATCATAATAACAATCCATCAATCACACAATTGTTCACACCACAAACTGACTCTTAAAACAATCCAAACTCGAAATTAACTCGCAACTACTATCGTTCTTATTACATAGGGATTTTTCCTATTTCCTAATTAAGCTTCTCATAAATCTTAGGACGACCTAACTCCGCCCTTAATTGGTCAATCTCATTGTAAGCTTGCTCCTTAAGTTCTTTTTCCTTCAGCAACTCATCCTTCAGGTCCGCCTCATGAAGAGCCAATTCACGAGCTAATGCCACCGTAGCTTGTAAAGTCAAGGAGGAATCATCAGCAAGTGGCACGGTCCAAATACCCTTGTCATGCAAGAAACAAGGAAAGTGCCGAAGTGCACCCTTTAGCGTCTTGTCCGAGCGTAGACCATGGTAGTAAACAAATGCATTGAAAGCGACATCCTCCATGCTTGTCTCCACGGTTGCCCGGCTCACTCGGGTAATAAACTTTGACTCCATCTTAGGCTCCTTAGTGGTAGGATCCCTTTTCTTGACCCATAACTCCGTCTTCCAATAGGAATCCATCCATGGATGACTATGCTCTGCACTGCGATACTCTAAAGTAGCTTCCCAATCGTAGTAGTAGTTGTCCAAGGTTCTTGTCAACATATCATGGAAGAAAGCATCAGCCTTAGGAACCATGATATGAAACTTCGTAGTCCACCCCATAACTACATCCTCCATAGGTGTATCACCAACTCTTGATTCAGCATCAGATAGCTCTTGATCACCCTCTTCCTTTGGCTCCTGGGGTTTGAAACGAGCAACATATTGTGCAGCTGACAGACGGGGATGAGGAGGCATCTACAAGATTTAGACATAGATTAGATAGAATCAATGTATTTTTGCAATAGAATAAAGTAGAGGAAGCATAAAACTTTAGTAATTAACAAGGTAAAAAGAGGAAGCATGAATTAAGTGAAGTATGGATACTATCAACGACCATTCTAACTAGGCTTGCGTCCTACAGTCAACACGGCTCTGATACCACTCTGTCACACCCATTTTTAAAGACAAAAATAGGATGCATAAAGTACTCATGTGCGCCCCAGGTCATGATCGCACACATAAGCAGACAAATTACATAGTATCATCACAGTGCTTATTACATAGCGAATAAATATTTTAAACATAGTCTTGAACAATAGATAATAATATCTAGTAATAATCTCCAGCGGAAACTCCACACAGGGACACGGTTGACTGGTTGACACCAAGACTAGTACTCATTACGATAATCCTCATCATAATCTTCATCTGTTATGGTGGAAATAGCAAGAGTGAGTCCATGTCGAACTCAACAAATATAACACAGGGTTCATGAGGCTCAAATGGCTAGACACTGTTTAACTGCGGTTAGCTTTTAGTCTTATAACTTTCATTTGAGTAGCATCAAGATAAACCACTTCCCATTTAAAGAACCAATGATCAATTATAATAATGATAACGAATAGCATTAACATGAGCATAATAATAACAATAGTAATTAAGCATGATATAACAATGGTGATCAACTATTCCATAAGAATCCCCAAGGCCGCTCGTATCCGTGAGCACGGCTAGTATACCAGTTTTTAACTCTGCGCAGAGGTGTACACTTTCACTGTGAGTCATGATTTCCAAATGAGTGGGGAGATCAAGCCCAAACACCCAAAAACCATATAAAGCCACTCAAGAGTTCGTCTAACAAGTTAGGGCCATTAGATTCACTCGGCAGGCAGATGTAGAACCCCCTTCCCTGTGGCACAACAACCGCAGCCTATACACACTAGGCCAGGGGCTCGCACTACACCCAACGTGGCAAGCCATTCTTACGCCATTTAAGGTAACCACTAACAAGCTAGAAAAGGTCTCTTGAACAACTAAAGCCAGAGCCATATAGCCCTCACAGCTGTACTGTATATCCCGGTTATCACTTACAGATAAGTCCTTATGGAGAGAAACCAGAGCATCAAAATAAATACACTTGCTCTAGCCCCCTTTTAACAGTAATAAGATCATCTTAATGGTTGATTGCTTAATTCATTAATCAAATTACAAGATCATTGTTCTCAGTTTAAGCACTAGCAATAGCTACCCATATGCAATCCCAAGGTTGACAAGGAATCAAGATAACAAGCACTACGTTATAATCTCTATGGTTGTCAAGGTAAGCACATGCATATGTATGATAACTCAATGTATAGGTAACAAAGATAGTCCTGTGTTATACTTGCCTTGATCAAAGCTCTCCAAATAATACTGCTGACTTGGCTCAAAGTAATACTCCGAATCGTCCAAATACTGCTCACCTTCTATACTCGATCATCAATCAACAACATACATGCATCCAATCAAACATACACGAAGCAAACAAATAGATATAATTAGAACAGTACACCAACAGTAACAAAACAGTAATAAAAGTTTATAAAACTCTTCTACACGTTTCTACGATCACACAGACGCAAAGATCACCAAAATCGGAGTTAAAACGTAAAAGTTATGAATTTTCTAAGATTTCCTATAGATAAATAAATACTTAATTATAAACTCGAAAAATAAATTACCAAAACTAACTGTAAAACTATACTAACATGTAGAGTTCGCAAATACGAACCTAACGCAATTTGAACGGATCAAATCGGAGTTAAAACGAAGATTTTATGACTAAAACAATTCTAGTGGCAAAACTGTAAATTGCTGAAAACGTATTTTTGATTTAACCGGTTGAAAATACGCTTTCCAAAATATAAAAACGTAATCTCAGCTTTACGCCTTGGGACCGCGGGTTGATTCCCAGAAACCCGAGGGTCTCTTTAGAAAATTTCACCGCGAAGGGGTATCTTCTAATCTTGATCGTTGAATCACGATCGGACGGTCTACGATCACCTGCAACACTACAGTAACCAAAACCGATCCTTCTTCCTCCCATCCGGCCACCGGCCGCCGTACCCACCATGGCCGGCTCGCCGGAGTTCGTCGGCCCCGCAAAATCCGACCACCACTCACCCTCCTACCAACTCCAATCGGTGGAGAAGCTCCATGCGATCTCATCTACCCGAAAACAAACTATCTACGGTCACCGAACGCTACACGCGACAACAAGGGGGCGGCGGCTCCATTGCCGCACCATCGACAAGCTTCAAAACCAAGATTCAAAGCACTACAAACCTAAAGAAGAGCATGGGGAGAAAGAGGAGAAGACAACGAGCTCACCAGCGTGAAGAAAAAGAACCCGCACCGTCCCACGAGCTCCACCGACGACCAACCGACACCGCCAACCGCCTAAACCCTAAACCTCCGATTACTTGTGGTAGCGATCACGTTTTAGGTGAAAAACGGAAAATAGAAGGTCCCCTCTTCCTATTTATAGCCTCAAATCACCGAAATCGGTTACCAAATCCCGGAATCAAGATTCGTTTGAAGTTCGGCCGGTGGAGGTTCGACTCCGGTCCGGCTACGAGAGCTTGAAGACGACTGACCGGCTGACCCCACCGGTCAGCGGCAGGGAAAGAAGGAGAGGGGCGGCTACTGGATCCCGGCCCGAGCTGGGCCGATTGGGCGCGCGGTCGTGGGCTCGGCCCACGCGGTCATGTGAGCGGAGAAGGAGAAGCAGCCCAAACACACAGAAACGGGCCGGCTCGGCTGAACGGGCCGGTACAGCAGGTGAGCCTCTTTGTTTTTTTTCATTTACTTGTTTTCAAAAGTATTTAAAATACAATCTCATCCAAAATAATATAAAATAAAGTATAACAAATTCACACCACACAATAAAAATATATGCAACAGCATGAATGCAACACAAATATAATTTATTATTATTTTAGTTTTGTAATTATTTATTATCTAACTTATTCCAATTTTGTTATCTCAAAATTTGGGTGTTACACACACATGTACATAATAAAGTTCAACTATTGTTTGTCTTGCAAACATTATATAGGGTTGACCTATAAAATGTACTTCATTCCAAATTATATGTTGTTTAGGCTTTTCTAGGTACGTAGCTTTTGCTAGATATTTTTATTTTGATGTAAAGCTTTTGCTAGATATTTAGATATACATTATGTATAAATATTTAGAAAAGTTTACAATTTGGAACAGAGGAGTAATAACTATTTTGGGGTAGACATTCAGTTCCAACTGAACTTTCAGTTCGGTTATTTGTTTTCATTAATTTTGGATTTGGAGAATATATGAAAGAGAGTTATGCCAGAGAACCAAAACTGATGGTTTGGGTACCCAAACAATTTGTTGTCACTGTCTTTTTTTTTTTTGAGAGGTTGTTCCTACTGTCTAACTTACATTGACCTCATCAATTTCAGCCTCGTACCTTGGCAATCCTTTGTACAGCGCTCATGCCCGGGATTGTTCCCGATGCACAGCTGGTTTCTGGTATAGCCCATCCACGCATTGAAGTAACGTGAGTGCACATGAATGAGCGGAGGGGTTTGTGAGGAAAGTCTCAGTGAAAGTTTCATGAGATGATATGAATGAAGAAAGTGATGATGAAAGTTTCATTAGATATGAGAGTTTTAAAAACTAGAACATGAGAGTTTTAACACTATTTCTAACATATGAAAGTTTTAAAAACTGGAATATGAAAACCCTCGCTGAGACTTGCCTAAGAGTCTCTGCTGATTATCTGATTGGGGCGAACGATGTGCAAAGTTTTGAATGTAGGAGTACAAAGCTTACTTACAATATGCTAATTGAAAGTTCTTAGATTATTAGTAAAGTGTTTCTTTAATTTAGCTACTAATGGATGGCCACATCGGATGCGAAAAACCATGATCAACTGCTCCCTTGTGCGCTGGTAACTGAAACAGTCAACGTCCGTCGGTGTGTGTGTCTAGGATTATTGGTAGCTGAGACTAGCTGTGGGTCGCACGTCACCGCTCCTCACAGCACGTCGCTAGTGGATGGCAACGTGCGAGCGACCATGTCACCGCTCCTCACAGCACGGCAATGCTCTTGAGTCTTCTCTTTTGCCTCTCCCTCACCAAACCGTGATTGCTTCCATGTGGTGCCAGCACCGTCCGCCTTCCCTCCAATTTCTCACGGTCACGGTTGCTTCCGCACAATGTCGCACCTTCCCGTTTTAATTCTCACGAGACATACCTGAAACTGAATATAAATTCTAGAAATTTTCAGAAGAATTCAGAAACATCCAAACAGTAGTTATAACTAGATGATTTCCCAGCACGTTGCTCCATGGGAATGTAAAAGTAATTTTATTTGGGTTAGGAGGAATAGGGTGTAGAAGGAATCGGATCTGCATGGTGTATAAATGAATATAAGAAGTATATATGCACATACGTGATTTCAGCATGCGTGTTGCCGCATGGATTTAAAGATCACTTTCAGATGTTCTGTATGATGGAAAAGGGAATAGTACGTGTTGCCTTTTGCAAGTACAAAATGATATGCTGAACCATATAAAATTTCTAACAAATGAATCTGGTATATATTGCAATTGTCAAGTAAATAAATAATCTTTACCTCCTTTGCTGGCAAACTTTGAAAGAATTGAAGGCATGTGCTGCACTATAAATAAGCATGTAGATGGCTGCAAGAACTGCTACCAGAGAAGCTACGCGTTATGAAGGCATCCATCTTCCTCCTAATGCGAACTCTGGGTTATGGCCAGTTTGTACCTGTGCAGTGAATACCCGAGAACAGAGGAGCGTGGCGTTGCCTATGGAATAGATAAGAAAACTTCATAGGAAGATGGAAAATA